>OY744548.1:23895492-24045492 GCA_963556195.1 Sepiola atlantica | reverse complement strand
TGCTGCCATTACAAAATGGTTCCTTTTTATCATTTTTTCACATCTTCTTCTTAGGAAAGTCCTTTATTTTCCTTTAGTTTTTGTTATATCTTTTTTTTTTTAGGGAAACCATTTTGTCCGTTACTGTTTTTTTGTTGTAGTTTAGTTAACGATGGAACCGCGCAGTAACGAGGATTTGTTCGATTGCGGAGTTTCCGCCGACGTCGGTGGGACGGGTCGTTCGACGACGGGTGCGAGCAGTGAGTCCGTGTCCGTCTCGGACCGATCCTTGGCCCAGCAATCTCCGAGCACAAGTTCCAAGGAGAGCGCTGGATCTCCGTCGAAATCGCTCTGCTCGTCCGCGTCGACGTCATCTGAGAATGTTCCCGGGGCGGCGGCCGCGGCCCCGTCTTCCTGCGTCCTACCGCATCCGACCATTGCTATCCCCCCACCAGAGCCGATCACCGTCAAGGTAAGAAAAGAAAGAGAGAGGGAGAGAAAGAGTGAAAAAAGGGGTGTATTTATAAAGATCAACCCTGATGACGGCCGATATTGGCTCGGTAGAATCCGTTAACGAGTGAGAACAACACAAAATTAAACTCGGGTTCCTGAAATCGAAAGTGAGAAAGCACTAGTAATTTTATAGAATCACTCCCGTCTGCAAACCTAACTCAACCGTAACTCTAATAATTTGCGTTTTTAACGGCTCAAAATACACAAGAAAAAGAAAGAAAAAAACGGTTTGAAAACGGGAGTGATTCTATAAAAATACTAAAACATTCACTGATTTATTTACATCACGATAAACGTTACAATTGGCGACATAAATTATTTTAAAGGGAATATAATTGTGGAAATTAGTCAAAAACAATTTATTTTGCTTTACCTACTCATTTGTGACCTATTTGCGTTAATAAATGTATTATTTGATAGAAGTTATAAGCATTTTAAGTTCCGTAAATATTGGTTGTGAGTAAAGTACTAAGTAGTTGCCGGAGTGAGACAACTTGTCTTTTCAGGAAGTAAGGTACCGGATCCCTTATCACTTTACTCACAACCAATATTTACAGAACTTAAAATGCTTATAACTTCTATTAAATATATTTTTAACGCAAATAGGTCACACATGAACAGGTAAAGTAAAATAAATTGTTTTTGACTAATTTCCTAAATGTATTTCTTTTATAATAATTTATGTCGCCAATAGTAATGTTTACCCATTAATCCTAAATGACACTACAAGAAATATATATATATATATATATATATATATATATATATATATATATATTATAACATAAATACTTGTTTTTATCTACATACGTATACGTTTCAACCTTACGAGAATCGTCAGTGCAGAGATGATTATTCATACCGGTCGCAGGAATCGAACCCCGGAACACGAGTCATTTTTTAAACTCAAATTCCGACGCTTTAGCCCACACGGTCATTATAAACAACCCGACAAATCAGCGAGAGATTAAACCTATTAAAGGCAGATGCCGTCAAGAGTGTTCGACTGCTGAAGGAACGTGCATTAGAGCCACGACGACGGCTGTCTTAATACCACTCATCACAGTGCCCAGCCCAGATTAAGGGGCGACAATATATATATATATATATATATATGTATATATATATATATATAGGTAATATTGCGTGCACCGTTACTGAATCGAGTTATCATTAGTCAAAGAGTTGTGGTTGATTTGTGACTAAATGCAAATGAACCGAAAAAAAATAAATGTAATGCACGCAGCGTTATCTTCATGTATATATATTTTTCTTGTATTGCCACCCAAACTTTGGATTAGTGTTGGGATTAATAAACGGCATTTTTTTTTTTTTCTGAAAAAAAAAAAAAAATGCTAATTTTATAAAATCACTCCGGTCTTCAATCGGATGTTTTTTTTTTCTTTGTTGGATTTATGGTTCTTTCGCTAACCCTAAGTCTGAGTGGTAAGACCCCCCCCCCCCCGTCACACACACACACACACACATACCTCCATAAAAGAAACCCCTCCGTTAACGTCCAAAATAGCGAAAAAACGTTTTGGAGACGGGAGTGATTCTATAAAAATACAAAAAAAAGTTTTCTTTTCATCCAAAAACAAACGAACATATCCTACACTAACCCTAAGTTCGGGGGTGATAATACAAAAAAAAAAAGGGTAAAACGTACTGGTTCTGGAAAAAATGTTTCTTCATCACTCTACATTTTAGAAAAATTAAAATATATATATATGGGAAGAGAAGGATGAAGGTAATCCGACGTAATGGGAAAAGGAAAACCAAAAAATGGATGTTTTTTTATGTGTACATCAACATTTCGTCTTTATTTATAAGACTTCATCAGGATGATAATATGAAGAAAAAATGTCATGCAAGCACAAACACATATAGGGTTGACATATTGGGAAAAAGGAAATAATGGTCACTACTGGAGAAAACATTAGGGTGGACGTCCATACTTGGTGAGGAATTAAAAATGAATGTTTATGAAAATGAGTGGGGAAGAAGTGGAAAGATGGGGGTGAGCAAGGATACTGTGGTTGGTAGTAAGAGAAAGATATATATATATATAAGTCATGCTACGCGCAGATTATCAAATCAAGTTATCGCTGTTGGTCAAGCAAAGGTTATTTATGGTTACTTTTGAACTGTAAAATACAAAAGAGCTATTTTAATTTTTTTTTTTTTTACTGATATATTTACATTGTTGTATTGGGGAAAAAAAAGTTCTTTCTGACTGTTGAAAGGTGAACCATTTTTTTTTTTTCAATTTCGTAGATACGAAGTCTACAACAAATAAATCCCGCCCCCCCCACAAAACATTCACAGCAAGAACTCGTCTTGCTACAACCACTGGAAATAATTTTCCTCTGTGTACCAAAAACTAAACAGAACTTCCATGAGCAAAGTTTCTTTCCAAGAACTACCTGCCTGTTGAATACAATACCATGGGATTGCTTCCCAGCTGACTACAACATGGTTGTTTTCAAGTTCAATGTTAACAAATTTTTGTTGAGCCATCCTCCTAAATAATTAAACCTTGCCCAGTTCCAACCATCGTTACCAATCTTCTGGACAAACTCATTAACCCTTATCCTCGAGTGGCCTTTGGGTCTTGATCAGTGGTGACTCGCTAATACATAAAAAAACACAAAAAAAAACGTTGAAACCAAAAGATAACAATCAACAAAAACTGTCCGCATAACTGATAAAAGAATTGATAAAAGTACAGAATAGTTAACAGTTGAAAACTCGTAAACAAAAAATAAAAAGAACAAATAATTTATAGGTAATAGTAAACACAGTAGAATTATATTCTCTACCGACCTGTATACTTTTACTGTGTAGAAAATGTAAGATTTTTTATTTCAGAATTTTATTTCGATGAAACGCTGTCTTATTGACACATGAAAAACAACAATAACTGCCGAGATGATCGTTTAACTTTAGTTAATTTCATGCTGAAAAGATAGTAAAAAAGAAAAATGACCCTACCACTTACCCTAAGTCCGAGTGGCAAGCCCTCCCCCTAAAAAAAATACACTCCTAAAGCCACACGTAATCGTTTAAGTTGAGTGAAGTTAAGCGATCATCTCGGCGGTCATTGTTTTTCACGTGTCGATAAGACAGTATTCTATGAAATAAAATTCTGAAATAAAAAATCTTAAGTTTCCACATGTTAAAAGTATACAGGTCGGTAGAGAATTTAATTTTTCTGCATTTGCTATAAATTATTTGTTGTTTTTATTTTTTAATTTACAAGTTCTCGGCTGTTAACTATTCTGTACTTTACCTAGTTTGTATTATTCGGACTACTATTCTCGTCTTGGTTGTTATTTTCAGAAGATTTAACCTTCGACTTTCTTCAGGTACATCTTTTGAAACTTGGGTATTTTTATGTTAAACTCAGGAACCTATACGGAATTTCAAACTGAACCCTTTATTTAATCCACAGGGGTAGATTGTTCTCATTCTGTCAGCCATGACGAGGTAGAATGTTATTCTTAGTTATTATCACCTCTTTAATTAGTACATAAAATTGCTGAAAAACCGACATCCCCTGACAAAATCTGCGCCAGTCTAGGGTCAAACAATGAATCATTTTTTCAATCCTTTTAAAATAATATTCAGTTCTTTTTCTAGAAATAATGTTTATCTTTGGTTCAGGAGTACAAATGAACCGTAATACTTGACGTTGACCTTTAATTTGATCCAGAAATGACTTCCTAAAATAACAATTTAAAGACTTCAAAATCATGTTCTAATTTCACACGACCACAGTAAATCTTGTTGTCGGACATGTTTGTTCTCATTATTCAGAGTGCCTCTTTTTGGGGAGCTGGATTTTCTCGTCATTAAAAACCGACGTTGTGTCTAACTCTGCCCTCGTGGGGAGGCAAGTAAATAGGAATAGCTTTTCTGTATTTTAAGGTCTCATATTAACCATAAGTCTTATTTGACTAACAATGATAACTCTATTCTGTAACGCTCCACGAAGCGTTATTTTCGTTTATATATATATATATATATATATATATATATATATATATATATATATATTTGTGTTATAATGGAATAATTCCAGGAAGAAATCCGGGTAAGAGAGCTCAATGTGGTAAACAGAGCAAGAATAACGTAAAATATAATAACACGAAATTACATGATTGTCGATGCAATAATTTATTTCAACCTTGCGGTTTTATTCAAGCATCCAATTTGACAATTACATTTTTGAGACTGACAGAAAACTGAATTCACCCTCGACAATTCAAATACAACCAGAGAGAGTGGTGGTCGCAGCCAATCTGAATACCCATTACAGAGTGAGTAGGAATTAACATCTTATATTTAACTAAGGCAATCGAAAGGGATCTTATGGTTTTTTTTGTTTGTTTTTATTAAAATAATAACGTCTGTGTTAAACGCACGTATTCTTTCTACATTTCCGACTTGGTGACATTTACCGTTCATACGCCTCCATACCCACACACACATATACCTATTCTTAACATCACACACACACAATTTTTGGCTAGCTCGAAATTCAGTTTTCGGCCCGAAAGGAGGAAGAGAGATAAGACACTAACACACGTGTGTTAGTGTCTTATCTCTCTTCCTCCTTTCGGGCCGAAAACTGAATTGCCCTGGGCAAAAGTGTAACATATTTCTATTAAAACTTCTACCTCTCTCATTCTCACTCCTTCGTTTTTCCTCTCCCTCTCCTCACCCCTCTTTCTCCTCTGCCCAGCCCATTCCTCTTTAGCTAGACACACACACACACACACACATGCAGACAACTCCTTTTTATAGATTTCTCGAGGAATGAATTGGCATAAAAGGAAGTAACTCCTTGATTAATAAATCAGAGTTACTTCTCTTTAGTTAGTACATAAAATTGCTGAAAAACCGACATCCCCTGACAAAATATGCGCCAGTCTAGTGTAAAACAATGAATTGTAAATATTATTCATCCGGCCAATGCTGATCAAGAATATACTAACTTTGTGGGTTTTTATTTTCTAGTTTTTGACTTTCAGCTGGAAATACACACACACACACACACAGACAACTGTCGTTTATATAATAGAAGATTAGCTGGCTTTGCCAACTTCACTACCAACTAACCAACCAAAATTTAAAATAATAAACATTTCATTTATAAGTTTTTTGTAAACACAAGTCTAAAGAGAGAGAGAGAGAGAGAGAGAGAGAGAGAGTGTGAACTAGCGAACGAGCAAGCCACCCTCTCCTTCTCTTTTTTCGAGCGATGTTAGTTTAATTTACAGAATTGTCTTTTCTAATTTATCCTTTTTTTAAAAAATTAAATCACTTTAATTAATTACTGTTAATATCGAGAAAACTACTCCAGCCTTTTGGCTAAGATCAAAGTGTAGTATCTGTTCCAATGGATACTACATATCATAGACTGGTATTGTCTTGGCCTTAGGGGCTTGATTTACGCTGGTCTATGGGTCTGTCCTGTGCAGTTCTAGGAGGTCCACCCTCCCAGGCTTTGCCTCCTCTCTTTGGGGAGGAGTAAGTTTATTGCTTACTGCCTGAGGCGCCCCTACCGGGGAATGCCGACGGGGCTGCCCAGGCAATTTTTAACCCCCACTTTCCCGACCTGATCTTGGGTCACATCTTACTTGTCGGAGTAAGATAAAAACTGGCCTTGTGCCTAACTCCTGGAGAGGAGTAAATCAATACTCCATATATATCGGAAAATAGGGCAATTACATTACAACCGAATAACGCAAAGCACAAATTTATTATAAACTGTTTAAAAAATAATTATGCAAATGAGGTAAACAAATACTTGTGTTTGGTCTTTTGCTTGTTACTATATATACAGTATTTCAGAATACTATTATGTATTATTGATTTAAATTAGAGTAACCCGTTTTTATGGTAATTTAGTTGTGATAAATGAAAAAAAATTGCATTTATTAATTTAGATATATTTATTTCAAAATTTATTATTATATCATTTTATGATAATTTATACCCAAAGCAAGACATCAGGTTTACAATTGTTTAAAAAAATCTGTATAGTAAACAAAAATCCAGGTAGTCTAAATGAATAAATGCAAAAGTTGAATCCATTTCTCGCACTTACGTTAAAGTTAAAATGCCCTATTTAAAAAAAAAAAAAAAAAAAAAACTTATATTCACTCCAAACGAGGCACATTGCCATGAAGATGCAATGGGCTACTGTGAATAGGGTCCAAATTAATAAGGGAATCCCGAGTGGGGAGTTGTGCGGCGAGATGCTTGTTCCCCTTACATTTAAATTTTTACATGTTTGTACAGTCGGGGAAACAGGGAGCAGGGAGGGAATTCGATAGGTAAGCAGTTCGAAAAAAGAAGCTGTAGAAGTGTAGAAAGCCTTCCGGCATCTGGGGACCTCAACAGTGAAGGGGTCGGATTTTGCTGATTGTCGGATTGGACGGGGGTATTTACATTGAGAGGGCACCAGTACATCAAGTTTGTCGGAGCACATTACATTGAAGTATTTGTAAAATAATCACAAGGACGCAACATTCTGGCGATGGAGCTTGGTCGACAGTGTGGGACCTATTAGATTTAGAGGCTCTTTTTTTAGACCCTGAGACTAATGGTTGGTGTACCAGCCCAGATGTGGCAGCAATACTCGATGCATAGACGAATGGTTGTTTTATAGAGATATAGGATACTGGCAGGTGTGAGAAGTTTTCTAGCCTAGTAAAGGGAGCCGACCTTATTTGCAGCAGACTTGGCAGAATCCTCATTGTATTTATTCTAATTCATGATTCGTGTGACTGTTAGGTCAATTAGTTTGACACGGTGAACTCTCGGGAAGGGTGCTATCACACTTTATATTAACCATGGTTGTACACAGCTCGTATTCCATGTCGTGTGCCATTCTTTCAGTTAAATTGATATGACAATATTCCATGCATGGGCGGATGGTGGCTTTGTAGAGATATAGGATACTGGCAGGTGAGAGAAGTTTTCTAGCACGGTAGAGAGAGACCACCTTCCTTTGCAGCAGCCTTGGCAATATCTTCCATGTATTTGTTCCAATTCATGTTACCTGTGAATGTTAAGCTGAGGAGTTGAAATGTTGAACTCTCAGGTAGGGTGCTATTAGCTATGACAATCGATGGTTGGAAAAGTTTCTAATAATTGTTAAAGATGAGGAGCATTAAATGTTACCATCCATTTTTTGGCCAATTCCACTGCAGACTGGAGGTCATTTTCTAAGAATTCAGCCATTGCCTTGGACATGTGCGCACTCGTTTTGCCCATACGTCAAGAATAGAACATGGTGTTATCAGCAAATATACTCATCTCGAACACGATTGCATCAGAGAGATCATGTATAAAAATCAGGAATAATAAAGGTTAAACGATTGACCGCTGGAGCACGCCTGCATTAATATAATGTTTAGATGATCGGCAAGCGAGGATGACCAGGATCTTTCTTTTGTCTAAAAAGGATCTGATTATATTAAATATTCGTTCAGTAATACCATATGGATTAATTTTCATGAGAAGTTCTTGTCAAATGCTTTGGATATATCAAACACTACCACCCTAGCTTCACTTACCTTATCCAGTGTATGGTATATATGTTCAGAGATGATCGTTAGTATATCCGTAGTAGAACGGGCTTGCCTAAATTCATATTGTTGGTCAGAAAGTAGTTTAGCATTTAGGAAGTAGTGGACTATCACTAGATTGATTAATAATTCAAAGATTTTAGCAAAGAGTGAGAGGAGACTGATTGGGTGATAATTTTGTGGGTCAGTTCTTTTGCCAGAATTCTTGAACACTGGTACCACAGAGGTAATTTCCAGTTATCAGAGAAGCAAGATTCGAAAAGGCATTTGTTGTAGAATTTGGATAAGACATGGGCCAGCTCAGCAGAGCATTTTTTTTTTTACTCTTGCAGGGATCAGATCAGGCCTACATGCTTTGGAGGTGTCAAGGTTTTTTATAATATCCAGGACATGGGAAGGGTGATGATCAGATCATTAAGTGTGGCTTCTGTCCATAGTGGGAAATTAGGGAGAGAGTGGTTTATGGAGTTAAAGGCGAACCGCCATGCAAGCAACATCATGGTGGTTGGATAGTGGGGTAATTGTTGTTTCCCACACTATTATAAGTTTTCCAGAAATCACAAGATCCTAATTTCTGTGACTCGATGCATTTTATTGTCATCTCATTATACTTACTTTAAGCTGTGGCTATTACTCTTACAATCAAGGGAGGCGCGAGAGCGCTCTATCCCTTAATAGACTTCACAAATGGCCTATGCTGGAAATCTCATTTCTTTGATCAATCATAACTCAAAAACCAATAAACCAAATTAGTTAAAACTTTGCACAAAATTTTTATTTGATAGGTTCTATAAGTGTGTAGAATTTCAGCATCATTAGTCAAGGCAACCCAGAGATCCAGAAAGGTCAGGCATGATTTTGTGTTATCCGTGTGTACGTACGTACGTATGTGCCACCCTGTATCTCATCAACTATTTGATGGATTCAGCTGATTTTTGGCAGAGATAGAGGTTCTAGGGTCTAGTTGATGGCATTTTAATTTCAGTATACCATATACCTTAGTTTTCCAGAAAATTCCAAAAAAACCTTAAAAATGACCATTGTATTGAGGCATAGCTTTTACAAAAGTAGTGACATTCCATGATAAATGCCAGTATACTGAAATCATAGCCCTTAATAGGGTTAAGATGAAAATTCATATACACTAAATGTACAAAAGCAAGGAAATTCCCAAATTTTTACACTTTTATTGTCATTAATTAAGGGTATGACTACATATCAACCAAACCATTTCATTATCACATCACTACAGTATAAATCTCTATGCATGAGTGGATGAAGTGTGTGAGGTGCGCTGAAGAAAAATTCCTACCAGTAAAATACATAGCCCTGTTGTGCTCGCATACCCTTAATGACAATAAAAGTGTAAAAATTTGGGAATTTCCTTGCTTTTGTACATTTAGTGTATATGAATTTTCATCTTAACCCTATTAAGGGCATAGGATTTCAGTATACTGGCATTTCTCATAGAATATATATATATTTTTGTTAACACCATCAGCAACTTTTGAATCTGCCATTTCTTAGAAATGGTACTTTGGTATTTCTTAGAAATTAGTCATGTCATTAAAACGCTATCTGGTTAGAGACTGCTATCCCAGAAATCAGTGATCATCATTTTTTTTTTTTTTTTAGATGAGAATTGATATTTTGGATTATTTGAATTGTACTAATCTCATCTTCGTTATTATATTCACGTTTGTTGCCGATGTAACGTCCGACCTTCTTCAAGCGCATCTTTTCGAACTTGGGAACCTTCTAGCAGAGTTTGAGAATTTTTACGTTGAATGTGAGAACCAGAACAGAATTAAAATTTAATTATCAACGCGAAACACGGACAAAACAAGATGACCAAGAAAAGAAATGTATTGGACATACAAATAAATCAAAAAGGGAGATAACTCGGTTTTATTTTTTATTTTTTTTCAATGATAAAATAATTTTTTTCAATGATGAAATAATTTTTTTCAATGATGAAATAATTTTTTTTTAATGATGAAATAATTTTTTTCAATGATGAAATAATTTTTTTCAATGATGAAATAATTTTTTTCAATGATGAAATAATTTTTTTCAATGATGAAATAATTTTTTTCAATGATGAAATAATTTTTTTTCCTATGCATTTGATTACCTTCGGTTAATTACAACTTGCTTACAAGAATATGTTATCTTTTTTTTTTTTTTTGTAATCTGCCATTTTTTTTTTTACGCCCCAAACTAGGCATATTGCCACTGGGTATTTACTTCCTTTCCACCGCAGGAAGATGTGGCACAAGGCTGAAAGGTTGTGAGGATAAGCTAGTGCCTCCAAAGAAGAGACACTCCAGCTTCTTAAAAATTACCTTGGCAGCCCCGTCATTGGGGTACCTCAGGAAGTTAGCAATAAACTAACTCCTCCCCAAAGAAGGGAGGCAAGGCCTGGGAGGGTGGACCCCCTAGGACTAATACCTCAGCCTGAAAGATAAAATGCCACAGAGTTGGCTTAGTCTCTGTCGGACTGAGTGTTAAAGACGGATCCTTGACTGGTATGTACCGGTCCGAAGTCTTTCCTCGACAATTGCCACTGAAGCGTCAGGTGATACTAGAGGCCAGAGTTATAGAGAGCAGCCTGAGTAGGGAGTTGGGCAGCAAGATGTTTGTTCACATTACATTTAAATTTTTTAATTTAATTTAGAATACTGGCAGGTGTAGGAAATTTTATTTAGCTCCGTAGAGAGAGCCTACCTTCTTAGCAGCAGACTTGACAGCATCTCTATGTACTTATTGAATTTTCACGGAACGGTGTCAATGTTCAGGAGAGAAGGGATGATGACTAAATGAAGAGTTCAAATGCAAAACGCGATAAACGCCGTTTTAAAAATTCCAAAGCCGTCACTATAAACAGTGTTGCACTTCAACTCTCGACCACACCCCCGAATTATGTTTTCCGTAATATGATAATTCTTCTTTGCTTTCAAGTAAAATAAGCTTATAAACAAAGTCTAGATTTAATATGTTCGTCTATTTAGTATTTAATGTTTCAATTTATACAAATTGGATTTATTGCGTTTTGCATTCAAACTCTTCAAATTCTAAAAAAAAAAAAAAAAAAAAAAAAAAATTCAGGTAAAGATTAGTGACTCCACTGCCTTAGGGTCGTTCACCTTTACATTTATCCTGACCTAATTAAATTATAAAAACACATTAATTTTACATCATTAGCATCAAGAAATGTCTTCATTAAAAATTAGTTCATTTTTAGCGGGAAGGGAAGGCATTGTTTTTATGTATGCAATATATATATAGCAAAATTCACCTTTTTTTTTCATTTCGCTTCTTTTTTCCTATTTTAGCTTCTAATATATACATCAGAGATCTGTACCGAGTCCGTTGCTTTTCATTTGAGTCTTAGAAGCGTTGTCCATGGAGTTTCCCATGGATTGTCCGGAAGAGATGTTTTATGCTGATGATTTAGTGATTTCCTGTGAAACAATTGAACGTCTACTTGGAAAGTAATGGTCTGAGAGTGAATAGTACCAAAGAATGTATGGAAATACTCAAAGTCTTGTTAGAATTAACAGCACATTTAGTGACAGCTTTAATATTAAAGTGGAAGTAAATCATGGATCTTTGCTTTTCATTTGTGTCTTAGAAGCGTTGTCCACGGAGTTTCATATGGGTTCTCCAGAAGAGATGCTTTATGCTGATGATTTAGTGCTTGCCTGTGAAACAATGGAACGTTAACTTGTTAAGTTAAAGACTTGGATGAAAGCTATGGAAAGTAATGGTCTCAGAGTGAATGTGACCAAGACCAAAGTGATGATCAGTGGTTGCAACTTGTAGTGATGGAAAGCTCCAAGAAAGAGGAAAGTTCCCCTGCTTAATTTGTGAGTTGGGAGCTACTCAGTTTATTTGTTGTAGTACTTGTAAGTATTAGGTACACAAGACATACAGTGGAAATACTGGTAAGTTAAGAGAGGATAACCAGTTTGTAAAGTATATTTGAATAGCAAGGCTATTGAGGATGTTCCGAAATTTTGCTAGCTTAGTAATACCATTGGAACACGGGGAGGAGCTGGTGCTAGTGTAATTGCAAGAGTTAGGAGAGGGTGAAGTAAGTTTAGGAAACTTCTGCCATTACTAATCAGTAACTTGCCTGTGAAACTATAGAAGGTCAACTTGGAAAGTAATGGTCCGAGAGTGAATAGTACCAAGGCCTAAGTGATGATCAGTGGTTGTGGTGTTGGAAAGCTTCCAGAAAAAATGGAAGACCTACTAGTTAAATCAATGACTCCGAGGAAAACTATGGAAAGTAAAGGTCTGAGACCAAAACTAAAGTGTTGATCAGGGTTAGTAGCATTGGAAAAAAAAAACAAAAAAAAAAACAAACAAACAGAAAGAGGAAAGTTCCCCTACTCAGTTCATGGAAAGGGAGTTGTCAGCAACTCAGTTTTTTATGCTACTTGTAAGCATTGGAAAAAGAAAGATCAGGTCTGCATATCTTTTGGTCCTGACCCCTTACTTTGTTTACTGTCGATTCTTAAGTCATTTCTTATCACGTCTGATCATGTCAAGTTTCTAACTCGGAGTTCCCGCTCTACACGCCTATCATATCGCGTCTGACATCGTTTCCCCTAACAAGTGTTCCCACAGGAGACAATAGTCCCCAAAATCCAACTACCTGACCCCCATCTGACCGTTAATTCCTACTAGCAGGGTTAATCGGCGTCGCTCGGGGCAAAAGTGTAACATATTTCTATTAAAACTTCTATCTCTCTCTCTTTCCCCCTCGCTCGTTTTCCCTCTCCCTCTCTCCACCCTCTGGTGCTACCAGATCAGGCTGTCTGAAGATACCGGCGTCCTGACCTAAAATGCACCAAACATTGATGGTTTATTTTTCCTTTCCCTCTGCAAAACTCAATCATGTTCTGCAAAGCCAAAAACAAAAACTTTCCTCTACAAAACAACAAATCCAAACAACATGAATAAATATTTGAAGATATAAAGAACTTGAACCATAAATTTTTTTATCAAAAGGATCGGATTTGGCATTAAATAACCCGAAAAGGGTTAATATGCCGTAAAACAAAACAACCAAACCAAACCCTCTCTTCACCTCCCTCTTTCTTCTCCGTCCAGCCCATTCCTCTCTCTGTACAAACCCACTTCTATAGATTACTCGAGGAAGTAACGCATTAGAAAAAAATCAGAGTTACTTCCCTTTAGTTAGTACAAAACTTGTCTGGGAAACAGCCCCCCCCCTCCCCGACAAAACCCGGCCCTGGTTACCCTCAAAGAATAAATATTATTTTCTAAATTTTAAATATTCTTCTGGGGCAACGCCGATCAAGAAAATATAAACTTTCTTTATGGGTCTTTGTTTTGTAGTGTAGGATTTTTAGCTGGACATACACACACAATGGATTTAAGAAGATGACTGGTCTGCAAAAAACTGACCAGTGCAGGTTCTGCCACTCTGCCATTGAAAGTCCAAGCCACCTAATGTCTGGATGCAAGATCCTTTTGACTGATGGCCATTACACTGCCCGCCACAACAAAGTATGTAAATACCTACATTGGAAGATCTGCGGAGAGATGCAGCTTGAAAGATCACTGAACATCTGGGAACATGAACCCCCACCCATAACATCGAATGGAAAAGTGACAGTGTTCTATGATAAAGACATACAGGCGGTCAGATACATAAAAGACAAGGCCATCAAACCAGACATTGTCATCTGGAACAAACCAGAAAAAAACTGCTCTCCTCATTGATGTAACCGTCCCAAATGACTATGGCCTCAATAGAGCCGAACGGGGAAAAAATAACAAAATGCCAAGACCTCAAAAATGATTTAAAAATAACATGGTCCCTCGATGAAATAAACATCATACCGGTTGTAGTGGGGGCAACTGGTCTAGTGAAGAAAAATCTAAGAAAATACTTAGAAACAATCCCGGGAAGACCAAACTGTAGGGAAGTACAGATAGCAGCTCTAAAAAGAACAACATCTATCCTTAAGAGAGCCCTCGGATATAAATTTTACTCATAGGGAAATCAAGTGTTAGCCTCAGCTGAAGCCCCCTTGATCTCTTTAGATAAACTAAATTAAAATGATAAAAACAAAACACAGACAACTGCCCTTCATATAATAGAAGATTTATGTGCTAACGTTTTCCCTACAAATTTAAATCACCCAATTAGTACTAGCGAACATACCTTTAATATTTAATACAGAATACAAAAACAAGAACAACATTCTCGATAGAATGGAATCTATTCTTTCGTTGCTTTAGTTTTTTTACACCACTATAAAGTTACACATGTATCGCGTAAGTTTTTCTTTGCCTACTCTCCACGATAAAACAAAGACTGTTCAACATTTATGACTAGTACTTGGTGGATAAGTCAGCCCTAGACTGAAGTTTATTTGTACCAAATGTAGTTGGATTTAGAAAGGATTGGATTTTATTAACGATTCTAAAGGTGGCATTTTGGTCAGCCTTTTTGGGAGTCATTTTATATATGTTTGCCTCCCGTGCTATAATGTCTAATCTATCAACATGACAGTCATAATCAGGGTCGTACCAAGAGAGGAGTGTGTCGTATCCAGGTATGTTTATCATTGAACAGTGATAAAACAAAGACTGTTGAACATTCATGACTAGTACTTGGTGGACAAGTCAGCCTTGGACTGAAGTTTATTTATACCAAATATGGTTAAATTTCAGAAATGATAAGCCGCACCATGATATGATGTGCAAAATTGTCAATAAGTCTAACACACTCTTGATACTGCCCTGATTATAACTGTGATAGACATCTTCAGTTCAGGGATAACCAGGGGTTGTTTTAATATACATCATTGTTGAGATAACTTCACAGATAAAATATGGCCGTTAGGATCCGGTGAGTGTGACACCATTCAGAATCACATTTCCTACAAATAAGACAGTCACTAAAGTAATAAAACAAAAACTGTTGAACATTCATGACTAGTACTTGGTGGACAAGTCAGTCCTAGACTGAAGTTGTTTGTCCCAAATATAGTTGGTTTTAAGAAAGTGTTGTGTATTTTATTAACGATTCCATGGGTGCCATTTTGTTTGGGTTTTTCTGTATTTAAATACTTTCAAAGAGTTGAACATTTACCAAAGTAAAAAGAACACTTTTAGAATGTCTTTTTTGAATGAACAAAATGGCTATTTTGTGTCATCACTGGAGTAAAGGGGAGTTCCTACCTTTCCCCATTTAATGGTATTGTTAGTGTCTTAATGGAACCAATAGATCTGATGTTTTACCGGTTCCATAGCAGGATAGGAATATGGATGGAATCATACCTTTCGCAAGGCTATATCTAAAAATTTTAATGCAGGCACCTAGATCTTTGCAAAACATACACAATGGTACTTAATTTATTTTCGGAGCTCAATTAGCCACCAAATTATGACTTTTCAAAGTTAGTGGTAAATTAGAAAATTGTGTGTAATTGGTTCAGAAGCCAATTTTCACAGTATATAACTAAAAATGAAGGCTTAAAACAAGTGAAAATCTTTAAAAATGTAATGTCATCTTGTGGTAAATGGAAATGAATCATGATGGAAGCAATAATTACTAGACCCAACCAGCATAATAAACATTTAGCAAAATCCCATTACCCCCCCCCCCCCCCTCCAAAAAAAAAACATGTAAAATGGCACAGAAGTACAACTTTGACTGTTCTATATAAGATTAATTTCAACAGCTAACACATTGAATCTTCTTAATACGGTTCATAGCACATTAGAAATCAAGCTAGATTGGTCTCTTAATAGTTAATCAATCAAGAAAAACTCATATTTCGACTATGTAAGAACAGACAGAAACACAATTTGATAATAGGGCAAATATTCACTAAAGTTTTCAACTTGGATCATTTTTTTGTGAAAGATAACTTAAAACCTATATTAATCCTCTCACATTGACGGCTGGCTTTAAGATGGGACTATCTTTATATGTATAGAGATACATAATATTGTGCACACCAAATTAACAAAAAAAAAAAAATTTCAAATAATTTTTTTTACGTAAAAAAATAAATCATGCATCATCGAAAATAGTAACCTAATTTAAAGTAGCTTGAAAAAAACCTTAATGCCACAAGAGAAATAATTTTTCATTTATGAAGAGAAACGGTTAAATTTTGTTTACATCAAAATAATCCCCAAAATAAACGAGATATCCAAAGTTGAAATTGAAGGGAATTTCACTATATTTATCTGTTTTCACACTAGGCTGATTCTCTATAAAAATGACACAGAAGTACAACTTTGACTGTTCTATATAAGATTAATTTCAACAGCTAACACATTGAATCTTCTTCATATGATTCATAGCACATTAGAGATCAAGCTACATTTTTTTAAACTCAATAAAAAAAACCCTCAGTTTTGGACCATGTAAAAATAGATGAAGACACAATTTGATAATTCACTAAAGTTTTGAACTTGGGCTTTTTTATGTACTAATGGACCACCACTTATCAAGGCCTAAAGGCCACTCGAGGATAAGGGTTAATGAGTTTGTTAATGAGTTTGTCAGATGGATGGTGAAATGATACGATTCTTGAAACGAGGCAAAATTGAGACAGCTCAACAAGAATTTGTTAACATTGAACTTGAAAACGATCATGTTGTAGCCAGCTGGGAAGTATCTCTGTGGTATTGTGTTCCACAGGCAGGTAGTTCTTAGAAAGAAACTGAAGTGACCATGTCGGTTAACTGAGTGGGTGTAAATTTGAATATGTGAATGTGAGTTAATAAACAAAAATATGAGAAAGAATTTGAATATGTGAATGTAAGTTAATAAACAAAAATATGAGAAAGAATTTGAATATGTGAATGTGAGTTAATAAACAAAAATATGAAAAAGAATTTGAATGAGGAAACTTAGTATGGTCAAGAATTAATTATTTATTTACTTTTTACAATTGGAAGAAGAGGATTTATGAATTAATTGAACATTTGGTGTCGGAGCTGAAACCATAACGTAATCACAGAATGTCTGTCTCCGTTGGAAGCCAAGGGGAAATAACTCTGACAAGTTTTCTTTCTTTAATACGTCTATTTTACTTTCTTAGCTAGAAATGCTTTCTACCTAACAGAAACTTTGCTCACAAAAGTTCTGTTTAGTTTTAGATACACAGAGGAAGAAAATGAAATTATTTACAGTGGTTGTAGCTAGACGAGTTTTTATTGTGAATGTTTTACAGTGGAGAGGAACGATAGATTGAAGCTCAGTCGAGCAACTGCCATTAAAATAACGATAGAGTAGAGAAAGACTAGCAACTTTTGTTCTGTGAGAATGAGGCTGTAGGGAAGAGAAGAGATTTGGATTTTTTTGTTTTGTTTGAAAGACAACTTAAAACTATATTAAAGCTCAGCATATTGACGAGTGGCCCCTTTTCTTCAAGATGATACACAATAGTGCCCACTTACATTTTTTTCACATCAAAAATTAATTGCTCGTCACCGAAAATAGTAACTGTTAAGCGAACAATTAAATTTTATTTACATCCAAATTTTATTCCCCCCCCCCCCCAAACAAAATCGAGATATCGCAAGTTTAAATTGAAACAAATTCAAAATATTTACCCAATTTTCGTACTCTAAACTAGGCTTGTTTGTCATCATAATATCCGGTTTAACGTCCATTTTACATGTTGGCATGTATTGGACAGCTTTTAATAAATTGTCTTTGAAACTAACATATATCTGGCCAGGTCTTTATTTATCCCTCTTTCTCTCAAGTCCATCCTTTTCACTTCCTCCCATGTTTTCCTTGGCCTTTGCTTGCGAGTTGAACCTGCTACCTCAACTGTTCTACACTTGCTAACCAAACCACTCTCATCCATTCTTTCAATGTGACCAAACCAACAAAGTATCCTGTTCTGCACACAACTTCCAATACTGTCCAGATTTAATCTTCCTCTGAGGTCATCAGATCTAAGCCTGTCTTTAAGACTCACATTACACATCCATTGTATAATTTTCATATCATTTCTCTCCATGCAATGCATGTCCTCAACGCTCACTGGCTAGGTTTCACTTCCATACATAATCACACTGCATACACATGCCTGATAGAATCTTTCCTTGGTTGACAGTGGTAACGCTCTGCTGGTTAGTAATGACAGAAGTTACCTGAACTTACTCAATCTACTCCTAACTTTTTTTTTGGGGGGGGGGGGGGATCGCTCCAGACAAGGCATGAAGTCACTTAATGTAAGGAGCTAAAAAAATAAATACTACTTCAAGGTGAAAAACTAGCCAATGATAACTGTTAGGTGGATAGATTCTGACCCAGAAAACAGCAATTCTTCCCCCTTTGTCAGAAACATTGCTCATGAAAAAAAAATACTACTTCAAGGTCAAAAACTAGCCAATGATAACTGTTAGGTGGATAGATTCTGACCCAGAAAACAGCAATTGTTCCCCCTTTGTCAGAAACATTGCTCATGAAAAAAAAAAAAATACTACTTCAAGGTCAAAAACTAGCCAATGATAACTGTTAGGTGGATAGATTCTGACCCAGAAAACAGCAATTGTTCCCCCTTTGTCAGAAACATCGCTCATGAAAAAAAAATACTACTTCAAGGTCAAAAACTAGCCACTGATAACTGTTAGGTGGATAGATTCTGACCCAGAAAACAGCAATTGTTCCCCCTTTGTCAGAAACATTGCTCATGAAAAAAAAATACTACTTCAAGGTCAAAAACTAGCCACTGATAACTGTTAGGTGGATAGATTCTGACCCGGAAAACAGCAATTGTTCCCCCTTTGTCAGAAACATTGCTCATGAAAAAAAAATACTACTTCAAAGTCAAAAACTAGCCAATGATAACTGTTAGGTGGATAGATTCTGACCCAGAAAACAGCAATTTTCCCCTTTGTCAGAAACATCGCGTATATAAAAAAAAGATACTACTTCAAGGTCAAAAACTAGCCACTGATAACTGTTAGGTGGATAGATACTGACCCAGAAAACAGCAATTCTTCCCCCTTTGTCAGAAACATTGCTCATGAAAAAAAAAGATACTACTTCAAGGTCAAAAACTAGCCACTGATAACTGTTAGGTGGATAGATACTGACCCAGAAAACAGCAATTCTTCCCCCTTTGTCAGAAACATTGCTCATGAAAAAAAAAGATACTACTTCAAGGTCAAAAACTAGCCAATGATAACTGTTAGGTGGATAGATTCTGACCCAGAAAACAGCAATTGTTCCCCCTTTGTCAGAAACATCGCTCATGAAAAAAAAATTTAAAAAATACTACTTCAAGGTCAAAAACTAGCCACTGATAACTGTTAGGTGGATAGATACTGACCCAGAAAACAGCAATTCTTCCCCCTTTGTCAGAAACATTGCTCATGAAAAAAAAAGATACTACTTCAAGGTCAAAAACTAGCCACTGATAACTGTTAGGTGGATAGATACTGACCCAGAAAACAGCAATTCTTCCCCCTTTGTCAGAAACATTGCTCATGAAAAAAAAAGATACTACTTCAAGGTTAAAAACTAGCCAATGATAACTGTTAGGTGGATAGATTCTGACCCAGAAAACAGCAATTGTTCCCCCTTTGTCAGAAACATCGCTCATGAAAAAAAAATTTAAAAAATACTACTTCAAGGTCAAAAACTAGCCAATGATAACTGTTAGGTGGATAGATACTGACCCAGAAAACAGCAATTCTTCCCCCTTTGTCAGAAACATTGCTCATGAAAAAAAAAGATACTACTTCAAGGTCAAAAACTAGCCACTGATAACTGTTAGGTGGATAGATTCTGACCCAGAAAACAGCAATTCTTCCCCCTTTGTCAGAAACATTGCTCATGAAAAAAAAAGATACTACTTCAAGGTCAAAAACTAGCCACTGATAACTGTTAGGTGGATAGATACTGACCCAGAAAACAGCAATTCTTCCCCCTTTGTCAGAAACATTGCTCATGAAAAAAAAAGATACTACTTCAAGGTCAAAAACTAGCCAATGATAACTGTTAGGTGGATAGATTCTGACCCAGAAAACAGCAATTGTTCCCCCTTTGTCAGAAACATCGCTCATGAAAAAAAAATACTACTTCAAGGTCAAAAACTAGCCACTGATAACTGTTAGGTGGATAGATTCTGACCCAGAAAACAGCAATTCTTCCCCCTTTGTCAGAAACATTGCTCATGAAAAAAAAATACTACTTCAAGGTCAAAAACTAGCCACTGATAACTGTTAGGTGGATAGATTCTGACCCGGAAAACAGCAATTGTTCCCCCTTTGTCAGAAACATTGCTCATGAAAAAAAAATACTACTTCAAAGTCAAAAACTAGCCAATGATAACTGTTAGGTGGATAGATTCTGACCCAGAAAACAGCAATTTTCCCCTTTGTCAGAAACATCGCGTATATAAAAAAAAGATACTACTTCAAGGTCAAAAACTAGCCACTGATAACTGTTAGGTGGATAGATACTGACCCAGAAAACAGCAATTCTTCCCCCTTTGTCAGAAACATTGCTCATGAAAAAAAAAGATACTACTTCAAGGTCAAAAACTAGCCACTGATAACTGTTAGGTGGATAGATACTGACCCAGAAAACAGCAATTCTTCCCCCTTTGTCAGAAACATTGCTCATGAAAAAAAAAGATACTACTTCAAGGTCAAAAACTAGCCAATGATAACTGTTAGGTGGATAGATTCTGACCCAGAAAACAGCAATTGTTCCCCCTTTGTCAGAAACATCGCTCATGAAAAAAAAATTTAAAAAATACTACTTCAAGGTCAAAAACTAGCCACTGATAACTGTTAGGTGGATAGATACTGACCCAGAAAACAGCAATTCTTCCCCCTTTGTCAGAAACATTGCTCATGAAAAAAAAAGATACTACTTCAAGGTCAAAAACTAGCCACTGATAACTGTTAGGTGGATAGATTCTGACCCAGAAAACAGCAATTCTTCCCCCTTTGTCAGAAACATTGCTCATGAAAAAAAAAGATACTACTTCAAGGTCAAAAACTAGCCAATGATAACTGTTAGGTGGATAGATTCTGACCCAGAAAACAGCAATTGTTCCCCCTTTGTCAGAAACATCGCTCATGAAAAAAAAATTTAAAAAATACTACTTCAAGGTCAAAAACTAGCCACTGATAACTGTTAGGTGGATAGATACTGACCCAGAAAACAGCAATTCTTCCCCCTTTGTCAGAAACATTGCTCATGAAAAAAAAAGATACTACTTCAAGGTCAAAAACTAGCCAATGATAACTGTTAGGTGGATAGATTCTGACCCAGAAAACAGCAATTGTTCCCCCTTTGTCAGAAACATTGCTCATGAAAAAAAAAATACTACTTCAAGGTCAAAAACTAGCCACTGATAACTGTTAGGTGGATAGATTCTGACCCAGAAAACAGCAATTCTTCCCCCTTTGTCAGAAACATTGCTCATGAAATGTGAGGACTACAGGACACAATAAGGGAAGGGAGAGATACGAGGCTGCTGAAAGTCAACCCAAAGTCCACTTTCAGCTCTACTCTTGCAATCATACTAGCACCTGCTCCACCCTGTGCTCCTATGGTATCATTGAGGTAACAAAACTTCTCGATAACCTTAATAGCTTTACCATCAAGATATATCGATTGTATTATTCTCATATTTTTTCTCTCCATGCAACGCTGGTAACCACTACACCATGGCGACTTCCGTTCTTGATTAGATGGCAAGGTCTTTATTTATCCCTCTTTCTCTTAAGTCCACCCATGTTTTCTTTGTCCCCCCCCTCCCGCCCCTGTGAACTGAACCTGCTACCTCAACTGTTCTACATCTACTAACCCAAGAACTCTCATCCATTTTTTTAACGTAACCATACCATCAAAGTCTACTTTTCTGCACACATCTCCCTATAATATCCAGATTTAATCTTCCTCTGAGGTCTTCAGATCTAAGCCTGTCTTTAAGAATCACATTACACATCCATCATATCATTCTCATATCATTTCTTTCCATGCAACGCATGTCCTCAACCCTCACTGGCCAGGTTTCACTTCCATACATCAGCCCACTGCCTGTGATACCTAGTATTAGTAGAAGTGACGCAATTGCTCAGACAGACTGAGTACAATGTCGACACTGGTAACCACTACACCATGGCGACTTCCTTTCTTAATTAGATGGCCTTTTTGGCTAAGTACCTTCTTCTTGTTCTGGTCAGTAACTGAGAAAATTGTTTAAGAAGGAAAAGAAAGTAAAACAAAAAAAGCCTCCTTATCAGAAACCACATCCTTTTTCGTGTCCTTTGACTTTTCTATTTTCGTTCAAGAAAATAATTGCTTTGAATTAAGCACATTTATTTCTAGCCTTTACAAATCAGCGTTGCGTTTTGTTTAAAATCAGACATTTTAAACTCGATCCCCTCAGGGCCGCGCGGGTCAATTTGTGTTGTCATGAGGGCCGCACGCGACTAAATGTAGTCGTTTAATAAGATTATTGCAGAATAGTTTTGTTACGTAGAAACATAAAATATGTATGCAAATGTTTTTTTAATTTATTTTTGCAATCATTAAAGTTTCATTTAAATTAATTGAGTTTTTTAATTTTTTATTTGAGGGGGGGGTTAAGAAAAAAAACGTTAAATTTAGGTCATATCTACCCCACGGATTCATCCGGGTGTCTTTTCTGCTTTTGAAATTGATAAAATGAGATATTATTTTATTATTAAAAACTGTGTTCTGCGGCTACGGTAGTCAAATGATATCCTGTAGCTGCAATCAGTCCTCCATGCTAGTCTCAGGCCATCTGGCCTTGTCATGCGCAAGTTGTCGTAGGCAATGAAGTTGTTTCGCTGTACGTAGTGGTCCTAGTCCCGCCTGCTTGAGGTCAGCACGTAGTGTGCCCAGCAGATTTGTGCAGTGCTGTCCTAGTCGGGGTTGGTAGGCTTGCGAGCCAGTAACGGCAAAGTCTAGTGCCCTCTGTGTGGGAGTGTCAGGGTCCATTCGTAAGACATGGCCTACCATAGACCATCTTTGTTCAGCGACCTTTGTGGAGAGGGTTTTTTCGTTGCACAGCTCGTATAGTGCCTTGTTTCTGATAAGTTTTTTTCGGCCAGCAGTGACCTGTGATGGAACGGATGTGTCTGCGGTGGCACGCATCCAGCTTGTCAAGCATGACTTTTGTTATTGCTCAGCTGTTGATATTGTATAGCATGATGGACACGCAGTACGCGTTATAGAGACGGAGTCTAGTCTTCAACGGGATGGGATCTTGGTTCGTCGGCTCCAGAGTTTATGTAATGAATGAAACGCTACATTGCCATGTATACAGCGGGCTGTGACGTCTGTAGTGCTGCACAGCACGGAGCCCAGGGTCTTGTTCTTGCGCCAGCTCTCATTGCCATCTTTAAATGTAGAAACTTTTTTTCATAATCTTTTTTCGTGCCATAAAAGAAAAAATAAGAAATATTTGTAAAAACAATTTTAAGAAAATAACTTTTCTTCGAATGTTTATTTATTACAATTTTTTTACAAAATGACAGAGTAATTTTTAAAAGAATAATAATAATAAAAAAAAATATCTCGTGGTTTATCCCTGTTTAGTTGCCTCCCCACGAGGGCAGAGGTCTGTATTTAATGTTAGGGAAAATCCAGCTCACAAAAAGAGGACACTCGGAATTGAGTCAGAAATAAAAATTGCCTCAGTCTAGAAGAATGTCTCTTTCATTTACCAAGGACAGAAAAGATTAAGTGTAGTATCAGAACAGATACTATGCTTTGCACTTCAGAGCACAAAAAACCCGGGGAGTATTTGTTTGTCTAATGATTTGTTATTAAAAGTGACATAAATAGAAACAGATTCTTTTTCGAACTCACGATTCCGTCCACGATACTGAGATCAGAAAATTGAGTCCTGTATTTTTCTGGAATATGATGCATATATACATGCACTAATGCAACACTGTCTGCAAATATGTAAAAAAAAGAATGCAATTTTTTTTTTACATACATATTACATAACCCTAATCCTAACCTGCAAATATGTAAAAAAAAAAAAATGCAAATTTTTTTACATACATATTACATAACCCTAACCTTTGCAAATATGTAAAAATAAAAATGCTAATTTGTTTTTCTTTTACATACATATTACATAACCCTAACCGCTGCAAATATGTAAAAATAAAAATGCTAATTCTTTTTTACATACATATTACATAACCCTAATCCTAACCTGCAAATATGTAAAAAAAAAAATGCAAATTTTTTTACATACATATTACATAACCCTAACCTCTGCAAATATGTAAAAATAAAAATGCTAATTTGTTTTTCTTTTACATACATATTACATAACCCTAACCGCTGCAAATATGTAAAAATAAAAATGCTAATTCTTTTTTACATACATATTACATAACCCTAATCCTAACCTGCAAATATGTAAAAAAAAAAATGCAAATTTTTTTACATACATATTACATAACCCTAACCTCTGCAAATATGTAAAAATAAAAATGCTAATTTGTTTTTCTTTTACATACATATTACATAACCCTAACCGCTGCAAATATGTAAAAATAAAAATGCTAATTCTTTTTTACATACATATTACATAACCCTAACCCTAACCTCTTCAAATATGTAAAAACAAATGCACATTTTTTGTTTTACATATTACATAACCCTAACCTCTGCAAATATGTAAAAATAAAAATGCTAATTCTTTTTTACATACATATTACATAACCCTTACCCGAACCCCTGCAAATATGTAAGAAAAAAAAAAAATGCAAATTTGTTACTAATATATTCGTTTAAAGTTTATTTTTTTAATTAAAAATTTGATCAATACCGTTTTCATAATTAATAAAATTTTGTTCATTGCACTCATCAGTTTCAATCCTCTCATAATATTCTTCATCATTCAACTGAAAATCAATCCCTCTCATCAACCCTTATCCTCTGGTGGCTTTTGTCCTTGATAAGTGGTGACTCGTTAGTAAAAATTTAAAAAAAGAAAGGATCATAGGGTGTAAATATTTGCCCAGTCGGCATAATGGATTATTAGCTTTCATTTGATACTAATATGGTTTTAGTTATCATTTAATGTTTGACGATATCTCGTTACACCATCAGAAATATATGTTTTAAAATTTTTATTAAGATTCCAGGACATTTCCTTCGCTAAATAGCAAACATGTGAAAATACGATTTGACCTAAAAAAAAAAAAAAAAAATTAGGATCTCATTCTATTAATAAACCTTTTTAAAATTGTTTATCCCACTGTCGACCAAGGGAAGAGTCTAACAGGCATGTGTACACAGTATGATGATGTATGGAAGTGAAACCTAGCCAGTGAGGGTTGAGGACATGCGTTGCACGGAGAGCAATGATATGAGAATGATACAATAAATGTGTAATGTGATTCTTAAAGACAGGCTTAGATCTGATGACCTCAGAGGAATATTAAATCTGAACAGTATAGGGAGATGTGTGCAGAACAGGAGACTTCGATGGTATGGCCACGTTGAAAGAATGGATGAGAATTCTGGTGTACAACAGTTGAGGTAGCAGGTTCAGTTCACAAAGGAAGGCCAAAGAAACTATTGGAGGAAGTGATAAGACTGGACCGGAGAGAAAGAGGGATAAATAAAGACGTGGCCAGCGATAGGTTAGTTTGAAAGACAATTTCTTAAAGGCGTCCAACACATGTAAAACGGGCATTGGACCGAATATGATGATGATAGTGACAATAAAAATGATTTTAACTTGTTTCCTTGCTAAT
The DNA here is from genome assembly GCA_963556195.1 of Sepiola atlantica. Classification (NCBI taxonomy): domain Eukaryota; kingdom Metazoa; phylum Mollusca; class Cephalopoda; order Sepiida; family Sepiolidae; genus Sepiola; species Sepiola atlantica. Next base: position 24,019,612 of record OY744548.1, on the reverse strand, counting down.
GTCTAGTTCACATAACATGAAGTGGATGTTTCACCTTATATGTAAAGTAAAGCCAATTTCCCCTATTTCATTGACCGAAATAGCTTTCTTAACAATAAACCAATCTATTTCGTCAGACTTATTGGCCAAATATCTAAAAAAAATACTTCATAGATTTTTTTAAAACATAAACAATGGTACTAAATTTATTTTGGTAGCTGATTTAGCCATCGAATTGTGACCGTTCAAAGTTTGTTTAAAATTTAAAACATTGCCATTTGTGTTATTGGTTCTGTAACAGCAATCAAACTGGAGCAAAAATTGCGGACACGAATTATACGGATGAATATGTATTTATTTGCGCGCTCATGGCCAACGCTGAACTATAACATCTTTCACCGTAAAACTGGAAATACATGAAAATAAACAAGTCTTACAAACATGTTCTAAGACAAAACAAAGCAAATTATAAAAGAGTAAAAATTCAAATAGGTTTAGAGAACTATTTTTGCCAAGCTACTTGCCCCAGAGCCAACGCCCATCACAAGCGGAACAAACGTCCGACTCCCATGTTAACTGATTCGAAAAGACCGCCTCTCGGCAAGCAGGCGGTGTAGAGGCACAACAGTTACCCGTGCGCATGTCTTCCGGAAGAGGACGGTGCTGAATACAAAATGTCCCCTTCCTGAATTATGACCGACCAACATGTGGAACTCCTACGTTTATAGGTTCATAAGCCAATTTTCAGTGTGTCACTAAAAATGCAGGTTTTGAACAAGTGAAAAAAAAATCCTTACAAATGTAATGTCATCTTGTACTTAATGAAAATTAATCGTCAAATCAAACCAGCCTAAACAATAATCCCCCAGAAGCCTAACTTGACTGCTGATATAAGATTCATTTCAACAACTAAAACTTTGAATCTTCTTACTATGATTCATAGCATATCAGATATCGAACTTGATTATTTTTAATAGTAATTTAATAAAAAAAAACTCAGATTTGGATTATGTAAGAACAAATGGGGGGAGAAAATGGTAGTAGGGTGTAAATATTCGCCCAGTCAATATTGATATCGTTTTACTTATTTAGTATTTGAGAATATCCTGTTACGCCATCAGAAATATGCTTCTTTTTTTTTTTTTTTTTTTTTTTTTTTTTTTAAATGATTTTTTATAAAGGTTCCAGAACATTTCCTTTTCTAAATAGCTAACACGTGTCGTCCAATCATTATGGAGAGAAATACAGTTTGACCTAAAAATAAAAATACAATCCTATTCTTTTAATAAACATTTTTCATTTTTTTATCAGTAAATTTATTTTATTCTCGTGGCTAAAAAATAATTTTAACTACACATCAGCAAAAAAACAAAGTTAACGTAATATGAAGAGAATGTTAAATCTTATATATATATATACATATATAAATCATATTTTTTAATCTATTTTTTCATTGACCGGAATAGCTTTCTTAACAAAAGATACATAAAACAATGTGTCATCAGACTTATATGCCAGATATTGGTCCATGTTATTAAAAAGAAACATTTTATTTTCTTGGTCCGTGTTTTTAAAGAGATAAAAATATTATTTTAATCGATTTAATCGATTTTAATATTTAATCCTGATCCATATTTTATTTTTTACTAGCAAGACCTGTGTTTCGGGCGTTCCCCTGGAAAATTGAGAAAACCAAAAATCTCAACTCTCAGATGTAAATTGACCGGGAAGACTCTCTTTCACCTAAAATGCTAAACCTTTATCGATGATAAAAAATGTTTGTAAAAAGTTATTTCCGAGGGGAAGGAGGTACTCACTGACATATTTGCTTTCTTGCAGGATGTGTGTTTTGAAGGGATGTGCTTTAGTTTTAAATTTAAAATTAAAAAAAAAAAAAAGAATGAAATTGCTAACTGGCGTATGAATGAACCGAAATGCATTATAGTGGAATTTAATTTTCTAATTAAATTAATGTGGGAGAAGGAGGCGAGGGATATTTGGATACTTTTTTTGCTTGCCCACTTTGTTAAGAGGTAAACATTTTTTATTGTTATAAAGATTATTATTGCTATAAGTTCGGTTGGCTTGAAAACATTGTGAAGCTAAACTGACTTGTCTCTCTCCCTTCCGCACTTCTTTCTCTCACTCTCTCCTTCTCTCTCACTCTCACTCTCTCTCTTTCTCTCTCTCTTTCACTCTCTCTCTTTCTCTCTCTCTCTCTCACTCTCTCACTCTCTCTCTCACTCTCTCACTCTCTCTCTCACACTCTCTCTCTCTCTCTCACTCTCTCTCTCTCTCACTCTCACTCTCTCTCACTCTCACTCTCTCTCACTCTCACTCTCTCTCACTCTCTCTCACTCTCACTCTCTCTCACTCTCACTCTCTCTCACTCTCACTCTTTCTCACTCTCTCTTTCTCACTCTCTCTCTCTTTCTCACTCTCTCTCTCTTTCTCACTCTCTCTCTTTCTCACTCTCTCTCTTTCTCACTCTCTCTCTCTTTCTCACTCTCTCTCTCTTTCTCACTCTCTCTCTCTTTCTCACTCTCTCTCTCTTTCTCACTCTCTCTCTCTTTCTCACTCTCTCTCTCTCACTCTCTCTCTCTCACTCTCTCTCACTCTCTCTCTCTCACTCTCTCTCACTCTCTCTCACTCTCTCTCTCACTCTCTCTCACTCTCTCTCACTCTCTCTCTCTCTCTTTCTCTCTCACTCTTTCTCTCTTTCTCTCTCTCTCTCTTTCACTCTCTCTCTCTCTCTCTCACTCTCTCTTTCACTCTCTCTCTCTCTTTTTCACTCTCTCACTCTCTCTCTTTTCACTCTCTCTCTTACTCTATTTCTTTCTCTGTCTTTCTGTCCTACTCTCTCTCCAATTTTATTGCACCTATTATTCATTTCTGCAACTCCTGCAGATTCTTTTCCCCCTCGCCGCTCTCAAACTCTCCCTCTTCTTCCTTTTTTTTGTATTCCTGGTGCCAACGCTTACATCTGCCATTTTCTTTCACCCTCCCCCCCAAAAGAGAGAGAGAGAGAGAGAGATCCCCCCCACATCCTCTGCTCCAATTCTGAATGGCTGTGTTTATCAAAAGCGCACACACACAAAACATGCTTCTTATTTTGTTGTTCCTCGCGGATCTTTACAGCTGACTCGCCCATTATTGTCATTGGCTCCTCCTCCTCCTCCGTTCTTCTGATTGTAAGCAGAAATTGTGGATTCTATTGAATTCTCCGTTCGTTTCCATCGTCAGTTCACACCGCAGAGGAATTCTTTTCTTTTACTATAGTGGAATTCAAAAACCACCAACATTTTTAGGGTGAAATTCCCCAACATGGGGGACTTGGGCTTTAAACTCTTGGGATGGCGCCCTGATCCTTTCCTACAAATGGTAAATGTTTTTTTGTTTTTTTTCCCCTCTCGATCTTGTGCAAGGGCCTCGATTTTCCAATTTTAATTCTGCTTAATTATGTTTCCACTTTTGATAAATTCCATTTTTATCACTTTTCATTTTTTTTTTTTTTTCACAAAATCTGCAAGATTGTAAGCACTTTGTAAACTTGTGTCTATTATGCGTTAAACTTGAGTGTTATTCTCACATTTCAACTGATGTAACCTTAGATCTTCTTCAGGTGGGTTTTGTCGAACTAAAGAATCTGTAGAGAATTTCGAACAGAATTATTGTTTTCATTTTCTATTCTCTGCAAATTTCCAATTTCTACATCAACACTTATTTATCTATCATCTCATCTCAGCAATGGTACTTTGGACCTCAACTCCTGATTTGCGTCATTTTTTTTTTAAGTTAAAAAACAAAAAACAAAAAAAATTGTTTACATTAGACAAGCCAAAATTTTTCTTTGAAAATCGATCACTATTTTTTAGGAAAATATTTATTTTATTATATTATTATATATTATATTATTATATATTATATTATTATATCAGTCTTCATATTTTTTTCTTGGGACAAATATTTTAAAAAGCTCTTGGGATGGCACCCAGATTCATTTTCTCCTGGTATTAATGGTAAATTTATCTGTGATTCCCCCTCCCCTCCCTCTCTCTTTCCTTTTCTTTCTTTTTTCTCTTTCTTTTTCTCTCTTTCTTTCTCTCTCTCTTTCTCTCTTTCTCTTTTTTCTTTCTCTCTCTTATTCTCCCTCTCTCTTTTCTTTCTCTCTCTTTTCTTTCTCTCTCTTTTCTTTCTCTCTCTTTTCTTTCTCTCTCTTTTCTTTCTCTCTCTCTTTCTTTATCTCTCTCTTTCTTTATCTCTCTCTTTCTTTATCTCTCTTTCTTTATCTCTTTTTCTCTACCTCTCTTTTCTTTCTCTCTCTTTCTTCTCTCTTTTTCTCTATCTCTCTTTTTTATCTCTTTTCTTTTTCTCTCTTTTTTCTCTGTTTCTGCTTAATTTTCTCTAAAGCTACAGATTAAATAATATTACTACCGCTGGAGATATTCCCTTTTGTTATAATGGACTATTCCTTTATTACCTTTGACTGTTAATAAACAGAACGAGAGAGAGAGAGAGAGACGGACGGACGGAAGTAAGAGTGATAGATACCGTATAAATAACAGCGAGAGAAGAAAGAGACATTGATAGACAGAAACTTAGTAAGAGATGGATCACTTGGTGTGTTAATCACAAATTACGGCTGATTGGAACAATTACAATGGAAGATTATTTTAAACATAACTAAATCCCCAAAACTGAAGAATATATTAACATGTATTTTCTGCTATTGAATTATATAGAAGAATAAACCTTAAGGAAGCAAACGTTGATTAACTCAGCTTTAGTAAAATAGCATTCCTACTATAATAAAAAAAAAAAGTTAGGTATTGTTATGCATTTGTATATATGTACAGGATTCATGTCTAAACTAATTAACCAATCTTTATGAATTTTGGAACACAGCTACTAAGCATAAGGGGTCAAAATGTTGGCTATATTTAGTTTGATTTTGTTTTATGCAAAGGGAGTAAAAAAGAAGCATGAAAACCTCCGTGAAAATTCAGATACGGACGATTTTAGTGAAATTCTAACAATAGGTATTAGACGTCAATTAAAAAATACTCCCCACATTTCAGGTTCTTTGGATTATTTTAAATGGTTTACAAAGGGTAGAATATGGGCACAACCTCCATTTTTTTTTTTTTTTTTTTTTTTTTTTTTTTTTTTTTAATTAAAAAATTTTTTTTTTAATTCAAATATTTCAGATTTGCATTAAATTTGATCCATAGTTATTAGACACCAATTAAGCAAGATTCTCTGAATTAAAATTTTTTCTTAGCACCCCTTAAGCTTAAGCCTTACATTTTCTAAACTCAAAATGATTTAATGGATTTTGATCACAATTCAAATAAGGATTCTAGCGATAAGGTTTAGTAGCATCATATCTTGATTTTAATCTTCGTAAGAGAGACATAAAAATGGTGCAAAACTGTTCTACTTGGGGAAGTAATTTTACTCGTCTTAGGACGGACATTCTTTCTAATATATATATATGACGTCACTTGCTTTATAATGCATCGTTCTTTCCCTAAGAAAGAAGTAGAATGCTTAGACGTTAAACCCGCCGATAAAGTGGTAAAATTATCACAGTTTATTCGCTACTTAAAATTGGCCGCGTGGTTAAGGAGTTGTAAAATACTCGTGGTCCGGGGTTTCTAATCGCATGACCGGTAGTGAATAGTCATATCTCTATGCTGATGAGTCCCGGTTTAAGGACGAAACATATACGTACATAGATAATAAACAATAACAAATATTTATTATATATATATATATGCCACACTGATGAACCGTAGATGACGAAACACGTGTCCGTGGATAATTATACATTATAAATATATATGCTCCTATATGGGGGTATCACATTGGTGAAGGGAACAATTATTTCCACCTAGAATTTAAGTAAATGCTTTTCCATATAAATAGTTCAATACGTTCAATTATCAGTATTGCAAATAAAATTTAAAAAATATAAATAAATAAAATGACATCTATAAAGTGGAATACATTTCTTCCACTTTTGCTAGTGGGGTTCTTGGCTTAGTGGTAGAGCGTCGGACGTCAGTGTCTGGGGTCCTGGTTTTGAATCTCACTAGATTTAGCCACGCTGATGATTCGGGGACAACGAAACACATATCCATGGATAATTATATCATATATATATATATATGAAGACGGGATGTTCATGTAGGTACTTGAATTTGTTCAAGTATGTTTTGAATTTTTTCTAGAAACATGTGTAAGATTACTTTTGCTCCGAAACTGACATTAAATCACAGTATGATATAACGTTGATCTGTAATTTCATTTATTTATAGCTCTATTGCAATTTTTGAAAGATTTAATGTTTAATATTCAGCTTTATTTTGCTTTGGAAATCGATGTTAACAATTAAAAAAAAAATGCTATTTATATTATCACACACACACATACATATAGAGAGATTTGAATTACCTACTAGAGACCATCCTTCGGTCTTTCTGTACAAGGGTTTGTCAGGACAATCTGACATGAGGATACTTAACCCAACGAGTAAACCCTGAACAAATATTCAAAATGACATAGTATTCTAAGCCCAAATAAGATCCCTCGACACAGCTATACACTGGTTCATACAGGCAATGGTGTACCTTCTCCAAGTAATGTTACCTCAACTAACAGCACTTAGCTGGATACTCCACCAGACTAGATGAATTCTTGTCCTGGAATCTGATAAGACCAGGACACTACAAGAAAGATATACTATAACATAGTTCACGGGTCAATTGTGGAGAGGAAAATAAAGGTTCTTAACTTCTTTACTATTCAAATATCTATGTATCTCATATAGAGATCAAGTGTTAGCCCCAGAAAGGGGCCCCTTGATCTCTGAGAACTTATATTAAAGTAAAATGAAAATAAAAAGAGATATCATTATTTTTGTTATTAAATGTTAACACTCATATTTGTTATTTCATGTATATACACATATAATATTATAAGGTGTTATAATATATTTATTTTCAGTATTTACTCCAACAGTGTTCAATACGTGAGTAAGACTTATTAGTAGTATGAAAATACATCTATGGCAAGTAAGCTACAGGATTCACTTGATAATTTCCTTTGGGAATGAAACATGGATGCCTCTGTGTAGTTTACTTGCCATAGATATATTTTCATACGAGGTGTCAGAATTTGAGTTGTAACATACTCAGGGCCCAGGGTTTCGAATCATGCGACCAGTAATAAATAGTTAAATCTCTATGCTGACGAGTCCCGATTAAAGGACGAAACGGATATGTGCGTAGATAATAAACAAAACAAATATTTATTAGAATGAAAAGTCCACACTTGGAAGCGGTGATGAAATGGCGATAATAAGAAGAATATTGTGGAAAAAATATTTTGGAAAACCTGGACAACGCAGTTTTTTATGTTTTTTAAAATAAATTATTTATTTATCTTAAAAACTTGAGCACTTTCGGTGATATGCACCCTTGTCAGAAGTATAAGCATATTTTTTTTTTCTCTTTTTTTTTTTTGTCTAATCCCGTTTGATTGAGACATATTTATCGCAGTCAAGTTGAAATTCGTCTTGATGTTATCGACGATTAATGTTGATATGCCAGTGTGTGTAGCACGCGGTTATGTGAATAGGGTAGAATAAAAAGTCCACACTTGGAAGCGTTGATGACATGGCAATAATAAGAAGAATATTTTGAAAAAAATATTTTGAAAAAAAATATTTTGAAAAAAATATTTTGAAAAACCTGGACAACGCATTTCTTTATGTTTTTTTAAAATAAATAATTTGTTTATCTAAATAACTTGAGCACTTTCGGTGATATGCATCCTTGTCAGAAGTATAAGCATATACATATTTTTTTTTCTTTTCTTTTTTCATTTAATCCCTCTTGATTGAGACATATTTATCGCAGTCAAGTTGAAATTCGTCTTGATGTTATCGACGATTAATGTTGATATGCCAGTGTGTAGTATGCGGTTATGTGAACAGGGTTTGTAGCACCTAGAAAACCCCCTAGATGGGCACTATAAGTGTGTAGTATTAACACAGCATGACGTCGCTAGCTATAAATGCATCGTTCCTTTAAGTTAAACTCTCTCTTGACGTCAAGCCGCAGAATAAGTGTTAAAATTATAACTGTCTATTTAGTTATCCAGCGGTGGTCGTGGGGGTCGAGATGTCAGAATTTGAGTTGTAACATACTTAGAGCCCGGGGTTTCGAATCACACGACCAGTAGTGAATAGTAATATCTCTATGCTGACGAGTCCTGATTAAAGGACAAACGTATACGTACATAGATAATAAACAAAATAAATATTTATTATATATATACATACATACACACACATATATACAGTTTTATCTCCTCATATCTTTGGCTTTCTATTTGCTCATGAAGAATCCTAAAAGCTGAAAACTCAACAGGTGTGCCATTCTTTTTCTGCCGATTCCATAGAAATTACCGAATGCTTATAATGTCTGCTATCTTCACCCGAGGTAAAAAGAATGCTTATGCTTTGAAATAACGAGACTCAACCAGAAAATAATTTTTTTTTTTTTTTTGTTTTCACCTGTTGATAAGATTATTTTTTGTACATGGAATGTTTGTGAGGAACATTTCCAGAATGATTTCTTTTTTTTATTCGCAAACTAATCCGTTATCATATGAATCCATCTTTGTTGATAACATGTCTTTTTTTTTTTGTTTTGTTCCAACTCGTAGTCTTATGAAATTCGATATTTTATTTACCTCCTCTCCAGGAGGTTAGACACGAGGTCAGGTGTGGGTTTTGGTAAAAGTGTTTCTTTGGAACAAACTGGATTCGAACCCGGCACACCTAAATCGTTAACCACTTAGTCATCGTGCTATCCCCTTTTCTGTATACAGAGTGCAGACGGTATTTGTTTGCAAGATTACTGTCTATGACAGGGGTCCCCAACCTTGTTTTGCTTGTGTACCCCGTTAGAACTATTTTATCATCTATGAACTCCATATATGCAGAGAAGGTGAAGTCATTAACTGAGGAGAACAAAGTTTGAAAAAAAAAAACAGTCAATTTAAAAACCTGTCCATAATTCACTCCAAAAGAAGATATGCTAATAGTCTCGAGAGCATGTTTAAAGGACAAAAAAAACAAACTCTAGGATGTAATTAAAAAAAAATATTTGAATGAAAAATATATTAGATAGTCACATATATTAGAAAATATATATAGATAGTATTTAGATAGAAGTATAAATAAAAAAAAGTATAGATATAACCATTTAGTCATTTTCATTTTGTGGTTTATAAATGAGAGGAAAAGGTTTTTCCCTTAAGTTATTAGAAAAATTACCCTCCTCCTCCTCCTCCTTTTCCCATATACAAACGACAAAATGTAAATAAAAATGGCCAAAGGGGCTCTATTTATATTCAATTAACGCGGCAAACAGATCCCTTCCTTCAAAACCAGTTTTAGAAAAAGTTACAATCTGAAAAGTCGGTGCTTAATTCAAAAAAGTAAAAAGTAAATCAGTAATAACAAAATGTAAAAGAGGGAATCATTCCGCTAAACCAAGGATTCCCAACCTTATTTTGCTTGTTAACTCCCTGAGAGCTCTTTTATCATCTGTGGACCCCCTATATGCGTATATAATTGTTTTAAATCAAATATTACTAATAGATTCTTGTTAGCATATACACCATGTGTTTATGAACATAAAAATACATTTACAGCGGATTAGAATTTTTAAAATGACATACAAACATGAAGACTGATCAGAAATATTTGCTTCCATGAGCTCAGAAATAGCGAGGATTGAGCACCAGATACGCTGTAATCGTATGTCTTACAGCCTGGCTCTACGATACATAACCAGAGTTTATCTATATTGCATATTCTTTTTATATTATTATTACATACTAGCACGGCTACCCGGTGTTGCCCGGGGCAAAAGTGTGACATTTCTATTAGAACTTCTATCTCTCTACCACTCTATATCTGTCTCTCTATCTTTCTTTCTTTCTTTCTCCCTCCCTCTCCTCTGCCTGGCCCATTCCTCTCTCTGGACATACACACAGACAACTCTCCGTTATATAGATTCCTCGAGGAATAAGTTGGCATAAGGGAAGTAACTCATTGATAAAAAAAATCAGAGTTACTTCCCTTTAGTGCATGAAATTAGCTGAAAAACTGACCCCCCCTACCCCCGACGAAATCTGCGCCAGTTTAGGGCCAAAGAATGGATAATTTTTTTCTTAATTTTAGATATTATTCATCCAGGTCAACGCTGATCAAGAATATACCAACTTTGTGGCTGCTTGTTTTGTAGTTTTTGACTTTTAGCTGGACATACATACACAGACACCCACATACATACAGAGTTTGAATTACCTACTAGACACCATCCTCGAGTATCTTAGGTCTCTCTGTACAAGGGTTTGTCAGAACAATCTGACATGCGGATACTTAACCCAACAAGTAAACCCTGACCAAACATTCAAAATGACATAGTATTCTAAACCCAAATAAAATCCCCTCGACACAGCTATACACTGGCTCATATGAGGAATGGTGTACCTTCTCCAAGTAATGTTACCTCAACTAACAACACGTAGCTGGATATTCCACCAGACTAGATGAATCCAGTCCTGGAATCCGATAAGACCAAGAGACCACAAGAAAGATATGCTAGTTAACTGTCATAGTTAACTGGTCAATTAAGGAGAGGAAAATTAATATTTCTAACTTCTTTATTAACTCAATGTTTAACAGATAAAGGATAACTTTAATGAAATATTCGCATATTTCTGTATCTCATATAGAGATCAAGTGTTAGCCTCAGAAAGGGGCTCCTTGATTTCTGAGAACTTTGACTGAAGTAAAATGAAACAAAACAGACAACTTTCTTTTTATATAATAGAAGAAGATTTGCAATATAATTGTTATATATATTATTTATATTCAGCAGATTTCCATATGGACCCCTTACGACTTACCATGAACTTCAAAGTACAATTTTTTTTTCATGGGCCCCCTTAAAACTTCCATGGACCCGGGTTGGAATTTTTGATCTAGGACAAAATAACAATAGTTTCATTTTTTAGATTCATTCAACAACTTAGGTCAGTTCTGTTGATTTCACTCTATGGACTCGCTTTTGGCTTTAATGACCAGAACCGGTCACATGATTTTGTCGCTGTTTCCCGAATCAGGCCCCAAAAGGCTCTGGTGATCCTGGCCATTACCTCATCTTCTGTGTTGTCTCGTTCCACTTTAGCAACACAAAGAAGTCTAGGGGTTAGGCAAGCTGGGAAGCCAGATGTCAGTTTGAGCGTAATCCAAGAAGTTCTCTGATAACCAGGCCTGAGTTGGGTCTTCCAGCTTATATGGCGGGGAATTAAGTCTTGCGGACACACGTACGGCCTACCAGTAACTACCTGGTTGATCCAGGGTTGAACTATCTCACTCAGAACACAGAACACAGCCATCGGTGTTCAGCCTGAGGTCCTCAGGGAAGAAGTGGGATGGCGTAACATTACCTTCACTGCTGATGACACTAGGACGTCAATTCGTAAATCACGCATTTTTCACTCTGATATTGTCTAGGAGTTGAATCTCGAATCTTTGAATTTTTATTGACCTTTTCCACCATTCTCTTACTGATGTTGAGGAAATTTAAAATCTCCTTATTTGTGCTTCGGACATGTATTCTAAGGAGCTTAGCTACTGATCCAAATCAATCTAGTGACTTAGCTCCTGAACTCCAAAACAGTTTAGCGACTCGGCTCCTGAGTTCCAAAATGATCCCGCGACTCGGCTACTGACCCCAAAAACGATCTAGCAACTCGGCTACTGACCCCCAAAACGATCTAGCAACTCGGCTTCTGACCCTCAAAACAATCTAGCAACTCTGTTACTGACCCCAAAATGATCTAGCAACTCTGTTACTGACTCCCAAAATGATCTAGCAACTCTGTTACTGACTCCCAAAATGATCTAGCAACTCTGCTACTGACTCCCAAAATGATCTAGCAACCTGGCTACTGACCCCCAAAACGATCTAGCAACTCTGATACTGACCCCCAAAACGATCTAGCAACTCTGATACTGACACCGAAAATGATCTAGCAACTCTGTTACTGACTCCCAAAATGATCTAGCAACTCTGTTACTGACTCCCAAAATGATCTAGCAACTCTGCTACTGACTCCCAAAATAATCTAGCAACTCTGATACTGACCCCCAAAATGATCTAGCAACTCTGTTACTGACTCCCAAAATGATCTAGCAACTCTGTTACTGACTCCCAAAATGATCTAGCAACTCTGTTACTGACTCCCAAAATGATCTAGCAACTCTGCTACTGACTCCCAAAATGATCTAGCAACTCTACTACTAACCCCCAAAATGATCTAGCAACTCTGCTACTGACTCCCAAAATGATCTAGCAACCTGGCTACTGACCCCCAAAACGATCTAGCAACTCTGATACTGACCCCCAAAACGATCTAGCAACTCTGATACTGACACCGAAAATGATCTAGCAACTCTGCTACTGACTCCCAAAACGATCTAGCAACTCTGATACTGACCCCCAAAACGATCTAGCAACTCTGATACTGACTCCCAAAACGATCTAGCAACTCTGATACTGACCCCCAAAACGATCTAGCAACTCTGATACTGACACCGAAAATGATCTAGCAACTCGGCTACTGACCCCCAAAATTATCTAGCAACTCTGATACTGACCCCCAAAACGATCTAGCAACTCTGCCACTGACCCCCAAAATTATCTAGCAACTCGGCTACTGACCCCTGAAAATAATCTAGCAACTCTGATACTGACCCCAAAAATGATCTAGCAATTCTGATACTGACCCCCTAAAATGATCTAGCGACGCTGCTACTGACCCCCAAAACGATATAGCGATATAGCTACGAAAATTTTACTTCAAACTAAGCATGAGACGTACGACTCCTTTATGGACGGAGCTTCTCGTAGAAATGCTTGGACACATCTAAAAATTGCGCGTTTTAACCAAATTTTTTGTAGTTTCAAAATAATTAAAGGAAACGCCACATCAAAAGAATAGGGGTAAAAGAAGGGTCACTGTGTTGTCTGATAAATCCTGAATACAAATAAACGTTCGGACACGAGTTTATTGCTTTTCACGCATGTAAGAGAGGTAATTATGCTACCAGTGATGCATAGAATTTGAAATGTGTCTTTGATGTTTGGCAAAAGAACAAAATACCTTCGATGCTAAAAAACACAGACAATGATTCGTCGGCTAACAAGTGTTCTCCTCTGCAAATCAAGTCAGGTGTGTATGAAATTATAGATGCAACAGGTATTCTATTCTTCTAGTTAATAATAAAAAAATTTCACTGAACAGTAGTTTTGCACCACTTTTATGTCCCGAAGATTAAGATAAAAATATAATGCGACTAAACTTCATGTCTAAAGTCCTTATTCCAATTTTGATGAAAATCCATTACATGATTTTGATTGTAGAAAATGTCTCAAATTTATGGCCTGAACTTAAGGGGTCTTAAGAAGAAATTGAAATTCATGGAATCTTTGCCTCATGTAAATCCATATATGAGGGAAGATATCTTATTGGTTAGTTTAATCATGTGACATTAAGAAAGGATTTGAAGTGAATGGATACCACAGCAGTACAGTCATAGTGAAAGTTGAAACAGGATTTTACAGTTGGATGCATTTCTAACGCCAACTGTTATGGATCAGGTGTCTGTGTGTTTTATCCAGACACAACCTCTGAATTACCAGTCAAGGTCGTCAGTCAGTTAAGTCTTCACGTGCCTCCACCCTGTTGGCAGGGCCACTAATTCTGCCGATTGCAAACCCATACAGAGGGGTAAACACCCCCTGAAAACTGGGACACCTGTTTTTCCAATTACTTATTTTCAATTGTTGATTTGGTCTGAGAATGATTTTTCTCCAATTAATTATTTTCCATTATTAATTTGGTTTGAGAATAAAATTTTCTCCAGTTAATTATTTTTTATTATTAATTTGATCTGAGAATAAAATTTTCTCCAATTAATTATTTTTTATTATTAATCTGGTCTGAGAATAAAATTTTCTCCAATTAATTATTTTCCATTATTAATTTGGTCTGAGAATAAAATTTTCTCCAATTAATTATTTTTTATTATTAATCTGGTCTGAGAATAAAATTTTCTCCAATTAATTGTTTTCCATTATTAATTTGGTCTGAGAATAAAATTTTTGTCCAATTAATTATTTTTTATTATTAATCTGGTCTGAGAATAAAATTTTCTCCAATTAATTGTTTTCCATTATTAATTTGGTCTGAGAATAAAATTTTTGTCCAATTAATTATTTTTTATTATTAATCTGGTCTGAGAATAAAATTTTCTCCAATTAATTGTTTTCCATTATTAATTTGGTCTGAGAATAAAATTTTTCTCCAATTAATTATTTTTCATAATTAATTTTGTCTGAGAATGAAATTATCCTACCTATAGGATTCCATTAGACAACTTTACTCGGCATTAAATAACCCATAGATGTTTGATGTTCCGTAAACCAAACCCAAACCTTCAGGTGCCTAACACCGCCCAAGTTCATTCTTTTACAACAGGCATTTGGTGCATTTCATGGAGACACATCTGACTCGGACAAGTCCTACGCCACCCTCTAGAATGAACTTGCTTGTGGTTATTCATAGCTGGGCCATCTGGAAGTATTTCCTAAGCCGCCACCCGAGGACTCGGTGGATGAAAGATGGTCGTTCCATACCACTATGAATTATTTTTCTCTTAACCCTCCACCCGGCAATAAATCTCTACACCGGATAAATACAGCTAATTTCTGATAAAATACTAGTAGAATACCTGTCTCAGGATGGGTAGAAGCAATAAATATAGCATTAGTTGACGCTGATCCTTTTAAAAATCTATAACTTAATATAACTCAAAATTTGATGTGGAGCAATTCTTTTCTTTTATTAAATTTTTTGTATCTAACTTATTTAAAAAGTTTTTGGAGGTAGGGTGTGAGTTTGGGTGAGTGCAGCCCCTAAATGATAATGGTCCCATATTACTCACCGGGTTGTCGAGAATATATCTTCCAAAATTCATAAGTATCCGTTTATTAGTTTAGGAGGTTATCCCGTACATAGAAATAAATATATATGAAGAGAGAGATATAATTTATTGAATAAATGCTTAAGATTTCATTGAAATTGGCTAATTTTGAATTTTTGTTATTAAAGAAAAAATTTTAAGCATTTTTGTTTTAAAAATGAAAGACTTCTCTCGTGGGAGTGCTGTATCATAAATTTTGTGCAGACTCATAAACCGCTAACGCAGGCACTGCCAATAATCATTGCGCTAATTGCTCATTCACGATCTAACCCTAACCCTAACCCAATTTAAAATAGTCGTCATCATCTTATTATTCGCTCACTAGGAGTTTTCACTCACTAGGAGTTTTCACACGAGTCATTATCAGTGATTGCTCATTGACAAAAACAAGTGTTCTCTGGAGTCTGAGTGACAATGTCTCCCCGGATTTCCAGCTCTCTCTCCGCCTCTTTCGATAACCGTTGCAAATAATTTTGTATTATCACAATAGCCGTTTACCATTGATCTCTTACTGACAACGACCGTTGGTCTTTTCTGGAGTTCGAATGGCAACAAGCCTCCCCAAAGTACTCTCCACACCCTTCCAGTGAAGGTCTAGTTGGTGCCCTCCCTTTTTGATCTTTCCATCCTCCTTGACCCTTCACAACATGGGTGTGTATATGTTTTTCTTAGGGGGTGGGGGTGATATATCAGTTTATGGGATTTTGGGCAGTTTAAATACCCTTGGGCTCATGTGATGTCGTCGTCGGCGGCAGCGTATTTTTGCTAATATATATAATGTAAGTGTTGAGTTTACTAATCAACACTAATTGTGACAATTTCTTGTTGACCTATGCTATCCCCCCCTCCTCAAAGGAGGAGATAATGCCTGTGAGGATGGTCTCATGACAACAAAACAGATACTGCATTACCCCCCCCCCCCCCAAAGAAAAAGAAAGTAATCCCTGGGAGTATGGTATAATGACAACAGAACAGATACTACACTACCCGCCTTCCCTGAATTGAACATTAAAAGATAGTAAGTAAAGTGGTCGACTATAGTCAAGGGCGACCCGAAGGCTCCATTTTCATTAGCTACTACAATGAGGTGTAGGGGAGGGCACCACTCCTTTCCTAGGATTACTCCTCTTACCCTTGATTCTCACCTTACAATGCTGAATGTTAAGCAAGGGGCATCAATTACCATTTTTTAAGTGTTTGGTATGACTTGACCGAGGATTGTACCCCCGATCTCTTGGACCCTTAGCAAACATTCTTAGTGTTATGCCAGAAATAGTACAATTAATAGAATTAAATCTGGGCAGGTGCACCATCCACTAGCCTCTCCTTCTTGGACAGGGTACAAAAAAGAATTTCAAACCTAATAGGTCCCGCACTGTCTGACAACCTCCAGCCCCTGTCGCATCACCACAGAGTTGCATCCCTGTGACTGTTCTGCAAGTACTTCCACGGAATGTGCTCCGACGAACTCACTGCACTTGTAACCCCCCCCCCCCCGCCCTCAGCGTAAATACTCCCGACCCACTCGAATAGCAGCAAAATTCCACCCCTTCACTATAGAGGTCCCTAGATGCTTGAAGATATTCTACTCTGATAGCTTTTTTTTCCTCGGACCACTTGCCTTTGGAATTCCCTCCCTGCTCCCCCGACCATACAAACGTAGAAATTTAAATGTAATGTGAACAAACATCTTGATGCCTAGCTCCCCATCAAGTCTGACCCCCCCCCCCCCACCCCCCTTCCCCAATCTGATTCCTATCACAGTAACCCCTTACGCTTCAGTGGCAATATTCCTTGTTTGGGGTGAAAAAAAAGTAAAAGAAATAAAAATAATAATAGAAGGAATAGGATAGTTCGACTTCAGACAGATACCAAATCTCCATTATCAGTCCTTATGTTTCATTAGTAACCCCCCCCCCCAAAAAAAAATACCCCCCCCCCCCCCCGGGGGGTGATACCCTGTTTTTCCAATTAATTATTTGCAATTGTTAATTTGATCTGAGTATGAAATTTTTTCTAATTGGTATTACTTTACGTGCTAAATTATATATTTCTCTCATATATAAAGAATTACTTTGACGTTTTGCCTTTTCGTGTTTCAATTTGATTTTCTGATAAAATCAAAATCACCATTGCATTAATAATTCTCCTCTTTCTGCTTTTTTTAATTTTTTTTTTTAATGGAAATCGCTCCAGAAAAGGCATGAAGCCACTTGATGTAAGGAGCTAAAAAAAAAAAAATACTACTTCAAGGTCAACAATTAGCCAACGATAAGTGTTAGATGGATAGAGTCCGACCCAGAAAACAGCAATTTTCACCCTTTGTCAGAAACTTTGCTCATGGAATCTGAGGACTAAAGGACAAAATAAGGGAAGCGAGAGTTACGGGGCTGCTGAAAGTAAATCCAAGGTTCATTTTGTTGTCCCCAATCCGCATTATCCTATGTAAGAGTAATGTTCCCACTCTCACGGTAAAATTTCCTTCTAAGAGTAAAAAAAAAAAAATTATCCTCCCGTCTTGAGAAAGCCCCCTCTTTTGACAAGCTTCTGAGTCTGACCTTCACTCCAGAAATTTTCTGACTCTCTTTCTTCTAACTTAGAGTACGCGGTGCAATGGGGAAAAAATTTGCTTGTTACTTTTAACGTCTCTCTTTTCACTACCAACGCTCGGATCTTTACTTCTTCCCAGTTGAAATGAATGGTTCTCTCGCTCGAGGAAGCCTCCTTTCTTTAATAAGCTTCTAGGACTGACTTTCACTCCAGATCTGCAATGGAAGACTTACATCAAATCCGTTGCTAAGGTTTCTGGAAAAATGATTGGATCTAGTTACTGCTCCAGAAAATATCTCACACTTGATGCAATTGTCTACCTGTATAAGAGCCAAATACGTTCAAAGATGGGGAGGTACTGTTGCCGCATCTGGGGAGGTGTTGCTCAGAGCATCCTTTCCTAACTTGACAAAGTACAAAACTGACTTCAAAATCTAGTGGATGATGTCCTTTTCTCCTCCCTACTACCTTATTCTCACAGAAGAGACGTTGTTAGTCTTTCTCTACTCTATCGATATTGTCATGGCAGGTGCTCGACTAGGCTTCAATCTATGCCCCCCTTCCCTGTAAAACATTCACAACAAAAACTCGTCTAGCTACAACCACTGTCAATAGTTTCCCTTTCTCTCTCTCTACCTAAAACTAAACAAAACTCCCATGATCAAGGTTTCTTTCCTAGAACTGATGGAACACAATACCATGGGGCTGCTTCCCAGCTGACTACAGCATGGTCGTTTTCAAGTCCAATGTAAACAAATTCTTGTTGAGCCGTCCTCTAAAATAATCAAATTTTGCCCAGTCTCAACCATCATTACCAATCATCACAGTGTCACTGTCTACCTGATACTCATTAACTCTTATCCTCGAGTGGCTTTTGGGCCTTGATAAGTGGTGACGCCTTAGTAAAAAGAAAAGAAAACTCCATTTGACGACTTTATTCGGCATTAAATCACCGATAGATGGTTGATATGCCGTAATCTAAACCAAGCATTAGTAACCACGCCAAGTGACTATGGTATTTTTCCTCCCAGTGGTGATTGTAATCTTATCTTGCAGACAATCTTCGCTATCATTCTTCAACCTGTTGCTTCTTGGCTGAGGTTAGAATTCGAATCCGCCATAACTCTTGCATTGTTAATGTATGTTAATAATATTTTTTTTGTAAAAGACGTAAGAAAAAAACAAACAAAAAAAGCACAACCATAATCTGAAACCTTATCAAAATTGAGGAACAAATTCCAGTCTTTCAGCTGAGAATATTTTGATTAAAATAAATAGGGCAGATTATAAAAAAATTTTTTTTTTTTTTTCGCTAGAGTTCCTGTACCTTGATTGCTTCAACAGCTGACATGTTTAACGAGGCCTAATGAGACAAATGAATGCTAATTCAAGACTTATAAAGAATTTCTTCTTTTATTTCTGGTTGATGACATCTCAAATTACATTTTCTTTTCGTTTTTTTTTTTCAGTTTTTTTGAATTTTCTTTTTTTTTTTCATTGAATTTTCTATTTTTTTTTTCATTGAATTTTCTATTTTCTTTTTCATTGAATTTTCTTTTTCTTTTTCATTGAATTTTCTTTTTCTTTTTCATTGAATTTTCTTTTTTTTTTTCATTGAATTTTCTAGTTTCCTTTTCATTGACAATTTATTTAATGATAATTTTTTTTCTCTCGCTTTATCTTTCTCTCTTCTTCTTTCAGTCTCTTGATTTGTTTCATTTGTCTCATACTTCAAAATAAAGGTGGGGTGGGGGATAGAAGACTTTGTTCCATCAAAGAATTACCCCCCCCCCATACACATGTGCCCCCCTCCCCCATTGGGAAATTGATGGTGGTGGTGATGGTGGTGGGGGGGGAGGGGGGTCGTGGCCCACCAGGTTGGGAAATTCATCTCGATTTCAGCTTTTTTTTTTTTTTGCCATTGGCCACTCACATTACTGTTTTTATTTATTTATTTTTATCTTAATTTTTGTTAGTCGTTGAAATGCCCCCCCTCCCCCTGAATCGAACTAGAACAAAAGGGAATAAGTGGAGAAACACCCATCTTCTTCCCTCCTTTAGCATTGGGTAAAAGGAATGAAGAACATGTTGCCACCAGATTGCTTCCCCGAGGACTACAACATGATTACCTTCAAATCTAATGGCAATAAACACTTGTCTTAAACTATTCTCATATGTCATCAAATTGTATTCATTCCATTCATTATTTTCAATCCTCTCATAATATTCCTAATCATTCACCTGTCAATCCATCCATCTCATTAACCCTTATCCTCGTGTGGCTTTTAGCATTGATAAATGGTGACTAATTAGTAAATAGAGGGAGGGGCATAAACATGTTTTTTTTCTAATTTTGAAAAAAATCCTTCAAGGATGTGAGTTCTCTGCTTTCTTTTTTTTTCTTCTTTTTTTTTTTTGAAATTTACTTTTTTTTTTTTTTTTTTTTTTTGAAATTTACTTTTTTTTTTTTTGAAATTTACTTTTTTTTTATATAAAGAAAGCGGATTTCTGCTTAAATTACTAGAGCTTCCCATGGATTTTGAAATAAGAAAAAACTGATTTCTTCCAAATCGCTATGGCCTTATTTGTCTTTCTCTGTCCTTCCTTTCTTTCACTTTATCTTTCCTTCTCTTTTCCTTTTTTTTTCTTCATCTCTCTCCCCCTCTCTTCATCTTGTCTTGCCTTCCTTTTTATTCTTATGAAAATTCTCTCCGAAAACAGAAAATGTTAATTTTGCCATGCAGGCGAAGACTACAAGCAATTAATGTTTTTAGGGTAGGGGAGTTAGATGACTTTTGTTTTATCAAAGAATGACTTCCTTTTCTTTTCTTAAGAAAGAAAAGCTGATTTCTGCCAAATCGCTAGAGCCTTACCTCCTTATTTTTTTGTCGCTATTTGGCTTGAAGTTATTTCTCTTTCTCTGTTCTTCCTCTCTCTCGTTTTATCTTTCTTTCTCTTTTCCTGTTTTTTCTTTCTTCCTCTCTCCAAAGCATTTCTCCTGCTTAGATTATTAAATTTTGGGAGGTGCTGAAGTGGATACCCACATAGACTGGCGACCTGACCGTGCCAAGTTCGAATCCAGTTGGGTTCCATAATACCACTTTCATTATGGATGTTGGCAACCTTCACATGATACCCCTCCTGTAAGTACCTGATTCTACAAAAAACTGAGAGAAGCCGACGCCAACAACAGAATCTAGCCGGTCAATACGATGCTGATCTATACAAATTTACAAATCTGTCTTGTTGCAACGACGTTTCTGATGGTTCAGGCATGCAGCTTGTTCCCCAAAGGGGGAATTCATTTGTAAAATAGTCTTCACTACATCTTGGTAGCACAAGCAGATCGGTGGGTAGCTGAAAGCGTGAGCGACAACCATCAGGGAAGACTTGGTAACTATTAGGTCGTTACAAAAATAATGGCTGATTTAAAAAAAACATAGATTTATTCATGTAAAAATTAACAGTAAAAATGTCCAAATTAGTCAATTCTCGGCCTCTTGGCTAAGATCAAAGTGTAGTATCTGTTCTGATGGATACTGCACCCCATAGACCGGTATCGTCTTGGCTTTCGGCTCTTGATTCCGCCGGTCTGTGGGTTTGTTCTGTGCAGTTCTAGGATGTCCAAATTAGTCAATTCTCGGCCTCTTGGCTAAGATCAAAGTGTAGTATCTGTTCCGATGGATACTGCACTTCATAGATCGGTATTGTCTTGCCCTTCGGGGCTTGATTTCCGCCGGTCTATGGGTCTGTCCTGTGCAGTTCTAGGAGGTCCACCCTCCCAGGCTTTACCTCCCCTCTTTGGGGAGGAGTAAGTTAATTGCTTACTGTCTGAGGCGCCCCTACCGGGGAATGCCGACGGGGCTGCCCAGGCAATTTTTAATGGCCACAGTGCTCACCTTCTCGAGCACTGGCTTTTCAAATCCCACTTTCCGACCTTGTGTCACATACTCCTATTGTGGGTAGGTGTTAAATAACGGCCTCTTGGCTAAGATCAAAGTGTAGTATCTGTTCTGATGGATACTGCACCCCATAGACCGGTATCGTCTTGGCTTTCGGCTCTTGATTCCGCCGGTCTGTGGGTTTGTTCTGTGCAGTTCTAGGATGTCCAAATTAGTCAATTCTCGGCCTCTTGGCTAAGATCAAAGTGTAGTATCTGTTCCGATGGATACTGCACTTCATAGATCGGTATTGTCTTGCCCTTCGGGGCTTGATTTCCGCCGGTCTATGGGTCTGTCCTGTGCAGTTCTAGGAGGTCCACCCTCCCAGGCTTTACCTCCCCTCTTTGGGGAGGAGTAAGTTAATTGCTTACTGTCTGAGGCGCCCCTACCGGGGAATGCCGACGGGGCTGCCCAGGCAATTTTTAATGGCCACAGTGCTCACCTTCTCGAGCACTGGCTTTTCAAATCCCACTTTCCGACCTTGTGTCACATACTCCTATTGTGGGTAGGTGTTAAATAACGGCCTCTTGGCTAAGATCAAAGTGTAGTATCTGTTCTGATGGATACTGCACCCCATAGACCGGTATCGTCTTGGCTTTCGGCTTTGATTCCGCCGGTCTGTGGGTTTGTTCTGTGCAGTTCTAGGATGTCCAAATTAGTCAATTCTCGGCCTCTTGGCTAAGATCAAAGTGTAGTATCTGTTCTGATGGATACTGCACCCCATAGACCGGTATCGTCTTGGCTTTCGGCTCTTGATTCCGCCGGTCTGTGGGTTTGTTCTGTGCAGTTCTAGGATGTCCGCCCTCCCAGGCTTTGCCTCCCCTCTTTGGGGAGGAGTAAGTTTATTGCTTACTACCTGAGGTGCTCCTACCAGGGAATGCCGACGGGGCTGCCTAAGCATTTTTTGTAGGCCAGAGTGCTTAAATTCTTGGGCGCTGGCTTTTCAAATCCCACTTTTCGACCTTGTGTCACATCTTACCGCTGTGAGAGGTAGATAAATAACATGAGCCTTGAGCAGCTGTCCATCTTATGTTTACGGTTATCAGAAAGGGTCCACTTTTCGTCACAAGTGACTATTTGGTCAAGAAAGGGGTCATTGGTGTTACGGAGACAGAACATCGAACACATTTCAAACTGCCCCTGGTGATACCAGATCAGGCTGCCCTGTGGCTCCCTGAGACAAAATTCACCTACATTGACGTTTTTTTTTTTTTTTTTTTTTTTTTTTTTTTTTGTAAAACTTAATTATGTTCTACAAAACCAAAAACAAAAACAACAGCCCCCTCTCCCTTTCTCCCTCCCCTTTTTTATTTTATTTTTAGAACTTGAAGCATAAATCTTTTACTATAATGACCAGATTCGGCATTAAATAACCCAAAAAGGGTTGATATGCCGTAAAACAAAACTACCAAACCAAAAACGATGATTAAACATTTGAAGATATAAAGAACTTGAAGCATAAAAACTTTTACTATAATGACCAGATTCGGCATTAAATAACCCAAAAAGGGTTGATATGCCGTAAAACAAAACTACCAAACCAAAAACGATGATTAAACATTTGAAGATATAAAGAACTTGAAGCATAAAAACTTTTACTATAATGACCAGATTCGGCATTAAATAACCCAAAAAGGGTTGATATGCCGTAAAACAAAACTACCAAAACAAAAACGATGATTAAACATTTGAAGATATAAAGAACTTGAAGCATAAAAACTTTTACTATAATGACCAGATTCGGCATTAAATAACCCAAAAAGGGTTGATATGCCGTAAAACAAAACTACCAAACCATACCTCAAACTGCCCAAGTTTTTGATGTTCATTGAGTTCATGAAGAACTCATTTATCCAGCTTTTTCACCTGTCCAATACTCTGT
This sequence comes from Sepiola atlantica, assembly GCA_963556195.1. Taxonomy (NCBI): domain Eukaryota; kingdom Metazoa; phylum Mollusca; class Cephalopoda; order Sepiida; family Sepiolidae; genus Sepiola; species Sepiola atlantica. The sequence goes on along the minus strand of OY744548.1, from coordinate 23,996,127 downwards.
AAATAACGTGAAACTGTTGCAGTGCTGACAGCAAGTGTCTGAGACATTTCTTTGACACTGGTGTGGATTTTGCTCAACAAGTGTTTGCAATTGTTCATTGTCAAGATTACATGGCCGTCCTCTACCTTCTTCATCTTTCAAGGCTCTTATCTCCACTACGGAATTTCTGGAACCACCTTCGTACTGTCGGATCGCTTGTGGATCCATCTCCTCATGCTCTATTGATATTAGCAGAAGTTTTGGAGGCACTGTGCCCAAGTTTGAACTCATGCAACATAAGAAGACGAAGGTCATGTTTTGGCATGTTCATCATTGTTTCAAAAATACTTTCTATCTGAAAATAAATTACAAATTATTATTGAGAACCCATTAATTATTATATGTTTAAATTTACCAGAAATAAACTACAAATTCTGTGTTAAAAAGCCAGCGCTTCAGGTGGCTATTATTTTTGTAACGACCTCATATTTCATGCGATCTTACGCAGGACCATCGTGGTTCGAAATGTGGTGCAGGCCAGAGAGAATGCTGTTGCAACAGCTATAACATACAAAATAACATTTTTTTTCTGTACATTTTAAATCCCTTTTCAATTGAAACATTTTCTGCTGATTCACATGACAAAGATGGCCGTCATCAATGTGTGATTTTATCAAACTCTGGACTTAATTTTTCTTATTCCTGAAACTAGCGTAATTTGTCTGTCTTTGTGCTTTCCACCTAAAATGATTTTTCTTTTTCTTTATGAATTCCAAAAAAATGTGAAAACAAATAAAAATTAAAACTAATATGATTAAACTGTATCCCCGGCAACGCCGCGTAGGAAGAGCTAATAGAAAATTAAACGTTTTTAATTTTTGATCATTTTTTTTAATGTTGATTATTTAATTTTTTGCTTTTTAATTAGTCTTTTTTTTTTTAAATTGTTTCAGGGATATTTATTTTTTAATCATTTTTTTTTAATGATGATTATTTAATTTTTCGCTTTTTAATTAGTCTTTTTTTCTTGTGTTTTTTTTTTGTTTTAAAAAATTGTTTCGGCGATATTTATTTTTTAAGCTAAAGAAAGTCTTCTAGCAAATGTGGGTCGTATTTTATTAAAATATTTTCCTATCCGTGAACACGTCATGATTTATTTGTTTTGTTCTGTTTCCTTAATTTGATTGAAACTTATTTTCTACTCGTTCTTTCTCAGCCTAATAAAGATCCCCTGAAATATGGCGTCTCTGATGACCCACCACTTTTTGAAGGAGAGAAGATTCATGGATTAGGTAAAAAAACATTTCTGTATCACATTTTCACACACTCACTCTCTCTCTCTCTCTCTCTCTCTCTCTCTCTCTCACACGCACTCACTCTAACATTCTCTCACTCTTTCTCACTCTTTCTCTCACTCTCTCTCTTTCTCACTCTTTCTCTCTTTCTCTCTCTTTCTCTTTCACTCTTTCTCTCCCACTCTCTCACTCACTCTTTCTCTCTCTCACTCACTCTTTCTCTCTCTCACTCACTCTTTCTCTCTCTCACTCACTCTTTCTCTCACTCGTTCTCTCTCTCTCTCTCACTCGTTCTCTCTCTCTCTCTCACTCGTTCTATCTCTCTCTCACTCGTTCTCTCTCTCTCTCTCTCTCTCACTCGTTCTATCTCTCTCTCTCACTCGTTCTCTCTCTCTCTCGTTCTCTCTCTCTCTCACTCGTTCTCTCTCTCTCTCTCACTCGTTCTCTCTCTCTCTCTCTCACTCGTTCTCTCTCTCTCTGTCACTCGTTCTCTCTGTCACTCGTTCTCTCTGTCACTCGTTCTCTCTGTCACTCGTTCTCTCTGTCACTCGTTCTCTCTGTCACTCGTTCTCTCTCTCACTCGTTCTCTCTCTCACTCGTTCTCTCTCTCACTCGTTCTCTCTCTCTCTCTCACTCGTTCTCTCTCTCTCTCACTCTTTCTCTTTCTCTCTCTCTCACTCTTTCTCTTTCTCTCTCTCTCTCTCTCTCTCTCTCTCTCACTCTTTCTCTCTCTCTCACTCTTTCTCTCTCTCTCACTCTTTCTCTCTCTCACTCTTTCTTTCTCTCTCACTTTCTCTCTCTCTCACTCTTTCTCTCTCTCTCACTCTTTCTCTCTCTCTCACTCTTTCTCTCTCTCTCACTCTTTCTCTCTCTATAACTCTTTCTCTCTATCACTCTTTCTCACTCTCACACTCTGTCTATCACTCTTTCACTCAGGAGTTTTTTAGCCTGATGATGGAGTGAACCACACTTTTTTTTGTTAGCCTGATGATGGAGTGAACCACACTTTTTTCAATAACTTACTAACTTACTTGCCATGATTATTTTATACTCGTACTAGGCTTCATTCATGTTTAAATAAATATTTAAATTTATATATATAGATAATATATTATTTTATAATATAAAACAGTAATATATATATGTACATATACACATACTTGTTTATACTCAGTGACCAATAAGTCTGATTTACTTAATAGGTTGACTACATTTTTAACCTTTAACTTATCGTGATATGTTAAATTTTTCAATACAGATGAAACTGAATATTGTTCATCAGGTTTCATACTGAAAGCAAATATTTCTTTTGGTGTGAACAAGCCCTAGATACTTCAGATTTCTCATTCAGGCTTTGTTTGAGAATGCTATTCCTTATTTGAATTTTTATTTATTCTTCCCTTTGTAATATTTGATCATATTTTACTTGTCTTAAAATCATTGAATTCCCAGTTCCCCTAAGAACTGTTCTTCTTATTTTCAGCACATGAAGTCACGTATTTGTGTCCGTATAATGGTCAAGTCAAGGGATCTTTATCTGTCACCAATTACAGGCTGTATTTCAGGAGTGCTGAACGCGTAAGTCATATTTATTTGGTTATCAGAGCTGGCATACTCTACCCAGATTCTACCCGGTGGTTAAAAATTGAAATAGAATTTTTTGGTACTACTCCAGGGTTTGCGCCTAATTTCCGTGACTGCTCGGCCGCATTGATCCGACAGGTCGTGGAAGCGTCCGAGACCTGCCGAGTCGAAAACGCGACTGTATAAACAAAACCGAAAAATCGTGCAAAAAAAAATGGAAGGTTGGCAGACGACAATATAAGACCCAGAGCGGCTGGAGAAAACACGGCCAGCATTGTTTTTGTTTTTTTTCCGGCGGTTGAATAGAGAATCATCTATTTCCACTGTATGCCCTGGGCCTCCGAGTCGCCGAGGGTTGCGCGACAGACATTTTTTTTTTTTGTCCAGTTTTGTTTACAGCCTCGTTTTCGGCTCGGCAGGTCTCGGACGCTTCCGCGAGCTGTCGGATCGCTGCTGCCGAGCAGTCATGGAAATTAGGCGCAAACCCTGGAGTAGTACCAATTTTTTTTTTAAATAAAAATTCATAAAATGGGCCAAAATGGAAGTTAACCTTAACTTTTAGCAAATAGAATGTATATTTTTTAGAACTGCAAGAAGTGTAAGACAATGAAGGCAGATGATAACTCAGTATATTTGAATGGCAAGGCTATTGAGGTTGTTCAGAAGTTTTGTTTCCTTGGTGATAACATTTGAAACACAGGGAGCAGTTCATGGTGGGGCTGTGATAGTAAGAGTTAGGAGTGGATGGAGTAAATTCAGGGAACTTCTGTCATTACTAACCAGCAAAGCATTACCGCTGTCGACCAAGGAAAGAGTCTATCAGGCATGTGTACCTAGCCAGTGAGGGTTGAGGACATGCATTGTATGGAGAGAAATAATATGATGGATGTGTAATTTGAGTGTTAAAAACAGGCTTAGATCTGATGACCTCAGAGGAAGATTACATATAAACAGTATAGGGAGTGAAAAACAAACTTTGTTGGTTTGGTCACATTGAAAGAATTGGATCAGAGTTCTTGGGTTAGTTGAGGTAGAACAGTTGAGGTAGACGGGTTAGTTGGCAGGGGAAAACATAAGGATGACTTTGAGAGAAATAGGGATAAATAAAGACCTGTCTAGAGATTGGTTAATTTGGAAGTCAATTTCTAAAAACTGTCCAACACATGCCATCATTTAAGATTCATTAAACTGATGATGATAATGATAAAATAAATTGCCAATTTGTTTTTGTTGCAATATCATGTTACGATCATATATGCACGACTATTTCATTGCTAATTAATTTATTTTTAATAGGATGTAGTTTGCTTGAAGCATTGAATGTAATATGTATATAGATGATTCCTAGAATGCTATCACAATGCCAGAAATGGAAATATGTTGGTGTTGAAAAGAAGACAAAAACAAAGTGATTTTTTTTACTTGTTTCGCCAAAACTTCTACACAGTGTGTGATCGTGTTCCATAATATATTTTGAGGAAAGACCTCTTTATCAAACGGTAGATGTTTCAAATCTCCTCAAATCACTGTGGACCGGTACTGTTGTTTTTATGGCTATACCGTAGTAAATATCAAAGTGGCCTGCAGCAAATGGAATAAAATTAAATTAAAATTTCTTTATTTTACTTAAGTGATGAAATGGTTTTTGTTACATTTATTTAAGTTATTTAAAAAAAAATTTTTTTTGTTTTTTTTTTGCGAAAGGGGGGGGGGCTTAACTGAGTCTATACTAAGTGTGTTATTCTATTATTTTTTTAACTTATTTTATTATTTTTTTTAGAGGGGAGAGGGTTTAATCGGATACTAAGTGTGTTTATGTATTAATATTATGATTATTATTTCATTTATTTTTAATAATTATTATTTATTAATTTTTAAAAATTAAAAAAAAAAAATTACATTTGACCGGTAATGTTGGTATAATAAATTAATTAATTTTTTTTTAATTGTTAATTTATAATTGATGAACTCTAAAAGCTGATCCTCTATGTGTTATTTTCTCATGATCTAACTATCTGCAATTAATTAGTTACGGACAAAAAAGAAGATACATGGACAAAAGTTAAAACTTTACCCTTAATTGCTTTTTGTTTCAAAAAATGCCTATTTGATCTGCAACGAGCCTGTTGGCAAATGTGAGTAGGTATTAGTATGATGTTGCATCAGCACACCTGCTAAATAGTATAAATCAGTATTTTCGATGATAAAATCTTTTTAAAACCAATATAAAAAAAAATAAAGCATTTAAAGGTTAACAAATTCATTGACGTCATTTACAAATGAGGATGAAGATTGATAAGCTGCTGAATGCTCAATGAATCTTTTCGGTTCGTCCTCTGTTTACATCTCAAGTGTCATGGCTGCTTATTTCTCTATTTTTTCTTCTCACTATTCTGCCACCTAATGGATGGGGCCAGTATTGATTTACTCCTCTCCAGGAGTTAGGCACAAGGCCAGTTTTTATCTTACTCCCACAAGTAAGATGTGACCCATGGTCGGGTCGGGAAAGTGGGGTTTGAAAAGCCAGCGCCCGAGAGGTGAGCACTCTGGCCATTAAAAATTACCTGGACAGCCCCGTCGGCATTCCCCAGTAGGACCGCCTCAGGCAGTAAGCAATAAACTTACTCCTCCCCAAAGAGAGGAGGCAAAGCCTGGGAGGGTGGACCTCCTAGAACTGCACAGGACAGACCCTTAGCCCGGCGTAAATCAAGCCCTGAAGGCCAAGACAATACCAGTCTATGGGGTGCAGTATCCATCGGAACATACTACACTTTGATCTTAGCCAGTAATTCAGAGGACACAGCACTAATCAATCTGTTGATAGGGTCCAAAGGGGGGGTAACTCTGGACCCTAAAACCCTTGTTTGGCCACTGGGCCTGTTGTTGTTGCAACGGCGTTCACCCTGATCATGTTGAGCCGGTTTCTTCTCTGGCCTACACCACATCACTAACCAATTGCAATTCCACCATGGAAGATCAACCACTTGTGGGCCTGAGAGTTCAGTTAAGTCCTCCTTGATGGTTGTTAGGGGCTATCAGATCAGGCTGTCTGAAGATGCTGGCTTCCTGACTCAAAATGCACCAAACATTTATGTTATTGTTTTTTTTTTCTTTCCCTTGGCAAAGCTCAATCATATTCTGCAAAGCTTAAAACAAAAAACATTTTTCCTCTACAAAACAACGAAACGAAACACCATGAATAAATGTTTGAAGATATAAAGAACTTGAAGCATAAAAACATTTTTCCTGTACAAAACAACCAAACGAAACGAAACACCATGAATAAATGTTTGAAGATATAAAGAACTTGAAGCATAAAAACATTTTTCCTGTACAAAATAACCAAACGAAACACCATGAATAAATGTTTGAAGATATAAAGAACTTGAAGCATGAAATCTGTTACCAAAATGACCTGATTCGGCATTAAATAACCCGAAAAGGGTTTATATGCCGTAAAATAACCAAACCAAATCTTGATGGTTTTTGTCTAAGTCCTTAGCTGTCAACCGATACGTTGGTGCGACACAGGAAGGGAGGTAGGAAGGAATATATTGAGAATTAATTCATTCTCTGTGACGAGCTGCAGGCCTGACCCATCAAAGACATCGCTGCAACAGGACAGATGGCAGAGACTTTAGATTGAGGTGTCGACGGAGAACGGTAATTAAGAGATAGACTAACAGAGAAAAAGGATTTTAAAATGTTTTTTGTTTTTCAATATACGTTCTATCGTGTGCATTCAATTTTCAATAATAAACTGAAGAAATATTCTAAAAAAATTCTGAAACCAAAATGTTTGACCAAAATGTTTCCCTTACCTAAATGAATAAATTGAAAAAATGTTTCCACCTATCCTAACTATACTAACACCAAAACGGGTTATGCTTATTTAATTCTGTGATTGTGGCGAAATTGATGATCTTGAGCCAGAATCGAGCGGTGGAGATGGCCCGGACTTACTTCATCCCCGCAGTAAGAGGGTCCGCGTTTGCCTGGCTTGCAGATGGAAAGAGAAATAAGTTTTGGCTTACTAGTTTTCTAGTGAGGATTGAACTCGCAACCTCGAAGTAACAAATCTATTGGTTGCTGCACAATAATACGTGGATTCGCCTTGACGACAAATAGTGAGCCAGCAGATTATGTTTTTTCTGATTGGTTAAGCGGAATTAACTGAAGGAAAAATCTGCTAATAAAAAGAGAAGAAAATCAGGAGAAGGGGAAGTGAGTGTCGAGTGAGATTCTGCGGTGAGCCAAATTATTTTTCGTTCATTGGAGCTCAAAGTTACACAGAGGGTTTTTGTGCTTCTACAGGAATTGAACCGAACTGGTTTTTGTTTAACGTTTGGAGTTTAGTCATAGACTTCTGAATTCCCATTTTCAGTGATACAACTTAAGATTTTGAAATACTGTATATATAGTAATCTGCAAACACACACAAACTGTGTAAAATATTTCTAATTTGCATATTTATTTTTAAACAGTTTTTTAAATAAATTAATTTTCTCTAATATACATTGGTAATTTGAATTGTTATACTTTCTTATATATATGCAATAGTTTCTATCGATAGTAAAACTTCTGATGTCACCGGGATGCTGAGAACAGATACTACACTTTGATCTTAACCGAACATCCAAGAGACGATAAAAAATAATCTTTTTATGACTACATTTTTAAATCAATGCAAAAAAAAAAACCTTATTTAATCTATAATTGTATTATTTTTTGATGAGGATGGGTAGTGGGTTCTGTTGTCATGATACCATCTTACCAGGCATTACCTCCTTTTGGGGGTAATGTATGTGCATTCACTTTATGATACCATCCTCCCAAGTATTACCAATTCCTTTTTCGATGGGAGGAGAGGAATTGGCCTGGCCTTTACCACTTCTTTTAGGGGGTAATGTAGTATATTTTCATTTATCATGATACATTCCTCATAGGCATTACCTCTTTGGGGTGGGGGGGGGGGCAGTATAGTATATGTTAATTCTTTATGATACCATCCTCCCAGGATTACCTTCTTTTTTTCGGGTTGATGTGTAATATTGTCATGATATCATCAGGCATTAACTCCTCCTTTTTGGAGGGTGTTCGTTCATCATGATATCATCTTCCCAGTCATTACCTCCTTCTTTGGTGGTTAGTGTAGTATATGTTCGTTCTCCATGATAACATCCTCTCCGGCTGACAAAAATACAATTGAGTCGCAATTTTATTTACTTTAAATTAGTTTAGTCAATATTTTTTTTAGTTAATATTTTTTTTTAGTTAATATTTTTTTTTTAGTTAATTATTTTTTTTAGTTAATTATTTTTTTTTAGTTAATATTTTTTTAGTTAATATGTTTTTTTAGTTAATATATTTTTTTAGTTAATATTTTTTTTAGTTAATATTTTTTTTAGTTAATATTTTATTCAGTTAATATTTTTTTTAGTTAATATTTTATTTAGTTAATATTTTTTGTAAAATTCAGAATGAGTGAAATATTTTTTATTTATTTAATTTTAGTTTTTAAATTAGTTAATAAATGTCTTATAATAATATTTTTTTAATATATTTATTTATATTAATGTATTTATTTTAATTTTATTTATTTAGTTGGTTGAACCCTCTTAGAGACAATTGAGATAGTGCTGATATAAGCAGAATTTGCACTTCTCATTCGTGCAGCTGGTTGATTGAGCATACGGATATAGATGTCAGGTTATAAGGCCCGGGGTCTAAAGTTGACCAAACCGAACACATAAGATCAGAAAATTTTCTAAAAGCACTATATTTTCCCAGTATAGAGGTTGCCCTAAGGACGAATAGGTTATACTGGTCATGTGGAGTGTTTATCCTCCTGGATAAACATTAGCAGAAGCATGGATGCCTTGGATCACAGAAGATTGACCGGCCAAGGTAAACTTGGAAACAGATGATTAGAAAAGAATATGCAGAGTGGAATTTGGAGACAGTTGACCTGTTGAACCGTGAGAACTGCAAAGTGAGCATGTGAAATATAAAAAAACATCTGACCCCTGGACAAGGGAAAAAGTGACGTTTAATACACACAAGTTATTTATCTCCTTCCCATGACGGGAAGGTGTGACACAAGGTCGGAAGGTGGGATTTTGAAACCAGCGCCCTAGAGGAAGAGCACTCTGGCCGAACAAAAATTGCCTGGGCAGCCCTGTCGGCATTCCCCGATTAGCAATAAACTAACCCCTTCTCAAAGAGTGAGAAGATAAATCGGTGCTTGTGCTGTTCAGCGGCCGTATTAAAAAATTATTTTTTATAAAAACAATATTGTATACTTATTCAGCGTTATATTCTTACTCACTGTACAAAAAAGTAGAAAAAATTATCCACTTCAATTATCTGCCCTTGAAATCTTAAGAAAAAAGATGGAGGCTTAGTGACCGAATCGCTGTTATGATACGCAGAATGGAAAAATACTTGTAATTAAAGTTCTACTGGATAATTTTTTCTACTTTTTTGTATAGTGAGTAAGAATATAATGCTGAATAAGTATTTAATATTGTTTTTATAAAAAAATAAATTTTTAATACGGCCGCTGACCAGCACAAGCACCGATAAATCTTGAGAAGGTTAACCTCCAAGAGCTGACCAGGACCAAACCTCAGACTGACAGAGAACAAGCCATTCTTCAAAAAATGGCAGCGATTCTGTTGTTCTGATTTTGGTATGAATTCTCTGCACAGACAGAGATTATTAAAAATAAACATTTCTAATTTTGGAGGAATAAAATCTGTTTTCCATAAACTAATGTTTTTCTTTTCTTTTACTTTCTGTCGCTAGGATTCGTTGTTTATTTTGGACGTACCACTTGGGGTCATCGCTCGTGTCGAGAAGATTGGAGGTGCTACAAGTCGAGGAGAAAATTCTTATAGGATTGACATTTTGTGCAAAGTAAGTTTTTCTTTTCCCTTTTAACTTCGTTTCTATCATGTAATGATTATCGAGAAATGTTTTGCAGGAAAAAGTATTTTCTGCCGTACGACAAAGACGTTTATTTAACGGCATGACCTAATTCTGCACTAAAAGAAACTTATTCTAAAATAAATCCCTTCAAATTTTAAATTTGTATATGAATCGATAAATATGACATCGTCAAAATTATTACGTTAATCTTTTTTTTACTGCCCCCATTTTGATATAGTCAGAAGAAGCTGAAATTTTGGAAAACTTTCTGAATTAGTGGCTTATACATATGGTTTAAATTTCATTAAAATCAGAGATAAGTTTTTTTCTTGCCTGCATAGCCTCCCTAGAGTATAGAGATTCGACACATAGAGGGGAACATGAAGATTCGACACATAGAGGGGAACATAGAGATTCGACACATAGAGGGGAACATAGAGATTCAACACATAGAGGGGAACATGAAGATTCGACACATAGAGGGGAACATGGAGATTCGACACATAGAGGGGAACATGGAGATTCGACACATAGAGGGGAACATAGAGATTCGACACATAGAGGGGAACATAGAGATTCGACACATAGAGGGGAACATAGAGATTCGACACATAGAGGGGAACATAGAGATTCGACACATAGAGGGGAACATAGAGATTCGACACATAGAGGGGAACATAGAGATTCGACACATAGAGGGGAACATAGCGATTCGACACATAGAGGGGAACATAGAGATTCGACACATAGAGGGGAACATAGAGATTCGACACATAGAGGGGAACATAGAGATTCGACACATAGAGGGGAACATAGAGATTCGACACATAGAGGGGAACATAGAGATTCGACACATAGAGGGGAACATAGAGATTCGACACATAGAGGGGAACATAGAGATTCGACACATAGAGGGGAACATAGAGATTCGACACATAGAGGGGAACATAGAGATTCGACACATAGAGGGGAACATAGAGATTCGACACATAGAGGGGAACATAGAGATTCGACACATAGAGGGGAACATAGAGATTCGACACATAGAGGGGAACATAGAGATTCGACACATAGAGGGGAACATAGAGATTCGACACATAGAGGGGAACATAGAGATTCGACACATAGAGGGGAACATAGAGATTCGACACATAGAGGGGAACATAGAGATTCGACACATAGAGGGGAACATAGAGATTCGACACATAGAGGGGAACATAGAGATTCGACACATAGAGGGGAACATAGAGATTCGACACATAGAGGGGAACATAGAGATTCGACACATAGAGGGGAACATAGAGATTCGACACATAGAGGGGAACATAGAGATTCGACACATAGAGGGGAACATAGAGATTCGACACATAGAGGGGAACATAGAGATTCGACACATAGAGGGGAACATAGAGATTCGACACATAGAGGGGAACATAGAGATTCGACACATAGAGGGGAACATAGAGATTCGACACATAGAGGGGAACATAGAGATTCGACACATAGAGGGGAACATAGAGATTCGACACATAGAGGGGAACATAGAGATTCGACACATAGAGGGGAACATAGAGATTCGACACATAGAGGGGAACATAGAGATTCGACACATAGAGGGGAACATAGAGATTCGACACATAGAGGGGAACATAGAGATTCGACACATAGAGGGGAACATAGAGATTCGACACATAGAGGGGAACATAGAGATTCGACACATAGAGGGGAACATAGAGATTCGGCACATAGAGGGGAACATAGAGATTCGACACATAGAGGGGAACATAGAGATTCGACACATAGAGGGGAACATAGAGATTCGACACATAGAGGGGAACATAGAGATTCGACACATAGAGGGGAACATAGAGATTCGACACATAGAGGGGAACATAGAGATTCGACACATAGAGGGGAACATAGAGATTCGACACATAGAGGGGAACATAGAGATTCGACACATAGAGGGGAACATAGAGATTCGACACATTAAGGGGAACATAGAGATTCGACACATAGAGGGGAACATAGAGATTCGACACATAGAGGGGAACATAGAGATTCGACACATAGAGGGGAACATAGAGATTCGACACATAGAGGGGAACATAGAGATTCGACACATAGAGGGGAACATAGAGATTCGACACATAGAGGGGAACATAGAGATTCGACACATAGAGGGGAACATAGAGATTCGACACATAGAGGGGAACATAGAGATTCGACACATAGAGGGGAACATAGAGATTCGACACATAGAGGGGAACATAGAGATTCGACACATAGAGGGGAACATAGAGATTCGACACATAGAGGGGAACATAGAGATTCGACACATAGAGGGGAACATAGAGATTCGACACATAGAGGGGAACATAGAGATTCGACACATAGAGGGGAACATAGAGATTCGACACATAGAGGGGAACATAGAGATTCGACACATAGAGGGGAACATAGAGATTCGACACATAGAGGGGAACATAGAGATTCGACACATAGAGGGGAACATAGAGATTCGACACATAGAGGGGAACATAGAGATTCGACACATAGAGGGGAACATAGAGATTCGACACATAGAGGGGAACATAGAGATTCGACACATAGAGGGGAACATAGAGATTCGACACATAGAGGGGAACATAGAGATTCGACACATAGAGGGGAACATAGAGATTCGACACATAGAGGGGAACATAGAGATTCGACACATAGAGGGGAACATAGAGATTCGACACATAGAGGGGAACATAGAGATTCGACACATAGAGGGGAACATAGAGATTCGACACATAGAGGGGAACATAGAGATTCGACACATAGAGGGGAACATAGAGATTCGACACATAGAGGGGAACATAGAGATTCGACACATAGAGGGGAACATTGAGATTCGACACATAGAGGGGAACATAGAGATTCGACACATAGAGGGGAACATAGAGATTCGACACATAGAGGGGAACATAGAGATTCGACACATAGAGGGGAACATAGAGATTCGACACATAGAGGGGAACATAGAGATTCGACACATAGAGGGGAACATAGAGATTCGACACATAGAGGGGAACATAGAGATTCGACACATAGAGGGGAACATAGAGATTCGACACATAGAGGGGAACATAGAGATTCGACACATAGAGGGGAACATAGAGATTCGACACATAGAGGGGAACATAGAGATTCGACACATAGAGGGGAACATAGAGATTCAGGACAACTTCTATTGTCTTCCCTGGAGAATTTTGTACATATGATTTCAATTTGATCAAAATAGGATATATTTGACGTTTTAAGAGGAGTTCTGTCCTCGTAACTCACTTGGGGGGGGGGGGGGCACTTAAAGATTCCTGATCACTTCCATTGTCTGCCCCAAAAAATTTTATATATAAATACACTTTTAGTTTTTATTTAAACTCTCCAACTTTTCTTTCTATAGGGAACGCACCCATCGACATTTATATATTGGGTTGGCCAAAAAGTTTGTTCGTTTTTTTTGCTTGTCAGTGTATGGGGAACCCAAACATCAAGTTTAGAAACATAACCGAGTTTATGCAATTCATTTTCCACGCTCGATTTGGAAATCTTGAGAATGTTTGCGATTTGTCTAGTTGTCAAATGGCAATCTTGTTTAACTACAGCTTTCACTTGGTCACTGTCGATCATCTTTGGCCAGTCAGAACGAGGGCATCTTTCACTGAAAAATTTTCTGCCACACCCGTTATGTAACAGCATTCTCCTCATACACATGGCATATCTTTATGCAGATTTCTGTAGCTTTTTTTCCTTTTCTATAGTAAAAAAGCATCAGATGTCGATAATACTCTGCTTGATCTTCCATTTCAAGGCCTGAAATACAAGGAAAAATGTAAGAACTCCTCTACTCAAAGACTTATTACACACTGACAACAACATATTCGCTACACCAAATACAGGATTTTCAGAATAGGAATATAAAACGATCTTTAGTAGGCCGGAAAGATGACATTAAAAAAAAGAACAAACTTTTTGGCCAACCCAATATATAGATGACTGAATGTAATTATCAAAACGTATTCGTATTGTAAGTAAAAGCAAATTATTGAGTGGATGCGTACCTTGCTAGTTGTTGTGACCTTGAAGGGCTGATAATAAATAAGACAACACGGCGGTATATTTACAAGAGTGTGTATCTACAGAAGTACAGAATAGTATATTACAGAAAGACTGTTTCGAGACTTTTTTTTTACTTTTTCTAGGAGGGAGAGACTAGTGATTGGTGCACCAGCCCAAATGTGGCAACAATACTCCATGCATGGGCAAATGGTATTTTTTCATTGAATTATTTTTGCAAAGAGAAGGCGAGGATGTAATTGAACGAAACAAAAGTGAAAGTTAAAAGACTCCCGGGTGGCGCCGGCTAGTAAAAACACATAAAATACTCGTTTTAGAAAGCCCCTTTTTATTCATGAGTCACAACATATTTTTGTGACCTTGAAGTATCGATAATAAATAAGACAACACGGAGGTATATTTACAAGAGTGTGTATTTATAGAAGTACAGAATAGTATGTTGCAGAAAGATTGTTTCGAAACTGGGTATTTACTTCCTTCCCACAGCGGGATGATGTGGCATAAGGCCGGAAGGTGGGGGAAATCACGTAAGCCCCCTTAAAGAAGAAAGGCACTTCAAAATTCATAACGACCCATCTGTTAGTTTAGGAGTGAATCCTGTAGATACATATATAAACTGTTGTGACTTGAAGGGCCAATAATAAATAAGACAGCACGGTGGTATATTTACAAGAGTGTGTATTTATAGAAGTACAGAATAGTATGTTGCATAAAGACTGCTTCGAGACTTTGTCGTAAGCTTCTCTATACGGTGTCTAGAAGGGTCCATGTAGTCACGAAATAGGGTAGATCACCATTTTTTTTTTTTTTAACTTGAGTTTACATCAGACAAGGCATACTGCCACTGAGAAGTAAGGGGCTACTGAAAATTAGGGGCCAGAAATTAAAGGGGGCATCCTAAGAGATGAGTTGTGTGACGAGATGTTTAAAAAATTTTTTTTTTTAATGTAGTTCACCCCAAACAAGGCAGGCCACCACTGTAGATGTAAGGGGCTACTGAGAAGAAGAAAAGGGGAGAAGGTTGGGAGTGGAGGGGTCAACCTAAGCTGGGATCTGTGCAGCGAGATATCTGTTTACATTAATTTTAAATTTCTGCATGTCAGTACTGACAGGGAAACAGGGGGCAGGGAGGGAGTTCCAGATGCCAGCAGCACGAGGAAAGAAGCTATTTGAGTAGAAAGCTCTCCGGCATCTGGGGACCTCCACAGTGAATGGATGGGATTTAGTTGCTTGTCGAGTTGGTCTAGTGAATTTACATCGAGGGGGGGGGGGGCTTTTGTTTACATTACATTTGAATTTCTGCATGTCGGTACAGTCGGGGAAACAAGGACCAGGGAGGGAGTTCCAAAGGCTGGCAGCTCAGAGAAAAAAGCTATTAGAGTAGAAAGCTCTCCAGCAACTCGCGACCTCCATATTTGATTATCAAGTTGGTTGGGTGTATTTATGTCGAAGGGGGGGACAAGAGCAGCAAGTTCATCGGAGCACATTCCATTGAAGTACTTGTAAAACAAGCACAAGGATGTAACATTGCTGTGATGGGACAGAGGCTGGAGCTTAGTGAATAGTGGAGGACCTATTAGATTAGAGACTCTTTTTTCTTCCCTGTCTAAGAGGCAGAGACGAGCGGTTGGTGCACCAGTCCAGATGTGACCACAATACTCCATGCATGGGCAGATGGTGGTCTTGTAGAGATATAGGATACTGGTCGGTGTGAGAAGTTTTCTAGCACGGTAGAAGGAGCCCACTTTCTTTGCAGCAGCTTTGGCAATGTCTACTATGTATTTGTTCCAACTCATGTTACCTTAGAATGTTAGGCCGAGGAGTTTGAACGTTGGACTATCGTGTAAGGTGTTATTATCCATGGTAATCGGTGGTTGAAAAGGTTTCTTGTAGTTGTTAAAAAAACAGAGCTTTGTCTTTTGAATTTGACATTTGTAGGAAACACTGATTCTCATGAGAAGTATGTTACTGAAAGAAGTGTTGGGCCGGATAAAATATGTAATCAATGAAATAGGTTGGAATTCCTATTTCATCAGATAAATAACTCTGAATGTAAAATTTCCCAATTCATTGGCTAGGTAGAATCAAATATCGATTTAACAGATGCAATGCTAGAATTCCACAAGATAACTTTATATGTTAGATTATTATATTCTTTTATGAATTTATATTTTCAAGTATTTTTTCCATTTCACAGGATATGCGCAATTTAAGATTTGCCCATAAACAAGAAAACCATTCTCGCAGACAAGTGTTTGAAAAAATTCAACTCTACGCTTTCCCAATTACAAACAAACAGGTAAGCACCAATTTTTTACAAACAAACAGGTAAGCACCAATTTTTTACAAACAAACAGGTAAGCACCAATTTTTTACAAACAAACAGGTAAGCACCAATTTTTTACAAACAAACAGGTAAGCACCAATTTTTTACAAACAAACAGGTAAGCACCAATTTTTTACAAACAAACAGGTAAGCACCAATTTTTTACAAACAAACAGGTAAGCACCAATTTTTTTACAAACAAACAGGTAAGCACCAATTTTTTACAAACAAACAGGTAAGCACCAATTTTTTTTACAAACAAACAGGTAAGCACCAATTTTTTTACAAACAAACAGGTAAGCACCAATTTTTTTACAAACAAACAGGTAAGCACCAATTTTTTACAAACAAACAGGTAAACACCAATTTTTTACAAACAAACAGGTAAGCACCAATTTTTTACAAACAAACAGGTAAACACCAATTTTTTACAAACAAACAGGTAAGCACCAATTTTTGTACAAACAAACATGTAAGCACCAATTTTGTACAAACAAACAGGTAAGCACCAATTTTGTACAAACAAACAGGTAAGCACCAATTTTGTACAAACAAACAGGTAAACACCAATTTTTTACAAACAAACAGGTAAGCACCAATTTTTGTACAAACAAACAGGTAAGCACCAATTTTTTACAAACAAACAGGTAAGCACCAATTTTTGTACAAACAAACAGGTAAGCACCAATTTTGTACAAACAAACAGGTAAGCACCAATTTTGTACAAACAAACAGGTAAGCACCAATTTTGTACAAACAAACAGGTAAGCACCAATTTTGTACAAACAAACAGGTAAGCACCAATTTTGTACAAACAAACAGGTAAGCACCAATTTTGTACAAACAAACAGGTAAGCACCAATTTTGTACAAACAAACAGGTAAGCACCAATTTTGTACAAACAAACAGGTAAGCACCAATTTTGTACAAACAAACAGGTAAGCACCAATTTTTTACAAACAAACAGGTAAGCACCAATTTTTTTTACAAACAAACAGGTAAGCACCAATTTTTTTTACAAACAAACAGGTAAGCACCAATTTTTTACAAACAAACAGGTAAGCACCAATTTTTTACAAACAAACAGGTAAGCACCAATTTTTTACAAACAAACAGGTAAGCACCAATTTTTTACAAACAAACAGGTAAGCACCAATTTTTTACAAACAAACAGGTAAACATCAATTTTTTACAAACAAACAGGTAAACACCAATTTTTTACAAACAAACAGGTAAACATCAATTTTTTAACTCATTTTAAATTTAAAAAAAAAAATGTTTCATAATTTTTTAGATGAGAATTGCTAATTCGGATTATTGGGACTACTATTCTCATTTTGGTTATTTTTACAATGTTTCGGTCAATGTAATTTCTGATCTTCTTCAGGTGCAACTTTTCAAACTCAGAAACTGTTACGTCTGGTGTTCATACGTTTTTATTGGTTTAATAACAACTCAAAAATGAAGGAAGGACGAAGTAGAATCTTTAACAAATGTATTTAACAAAAACACCTATTAAATTGAAATGTAGAAAACCGCTGAATGCGAGATGCTTAGTCTGATCGTAAGAGCCGTACTGTTTACTTTTCAACTGTCATGGCAGACAACTTCTTTGATCCAAAGGAAATAACTATTCTGTTTTGTTAGGTTGCCCTAACGGAAACCTACATAGAATTTCAAACAACCTTTTATTTAATCGAAGAGGTTAACTTGTTTTTCGTGCTATCAGCCATGACTAGGTGGAAGTGTTAATTAATTATTATTTTAGGTGCAATTTTAGTTAAAGGGCGATGCAGTTAATTATTTTCATGTAAAAGCATTATTTTGTACTTACTCAGTCATATTTTATCTCTCACGGCACGAAAAAGAATTTAAAAATATCAAGCAGAACTTTAATTAGAACGATTTTTCCATTTCCATAAGGGCGATATAAAACGTCGACTAGCTGAGATTTTTTTTTCATATTTACATGGTAACAGCGACCAAATTATCTGCCCTTAGTTAGCTAACCGGCCACTCCGAAAATGTCAGCTAGTCGACGTTTCATATCGCCCTTATGGAAATGGAAAAATCGTTCTAATTAAAGTTCTGCTTGATATTTTTAAATTCTTTTTCGTGCCGTGAGAGATAAAATATGACTGAGTAAGTACAAAATAATGCTTTTACATGAAAATAATTAACTGCATCGCCCTTTAACTAAAATTGCACCTTATTTTATTCTTAATTATAATTGGCTGTAGCAAGGATTGAACCTTCGACCTCCAGAATACTTACATTGACCAAAACTTTAAAATAACAAGCAAGATGAGAATAAGAAGTCTGAATAATCCAAATTTTCAATCCCCATTTCAAAAATTCCGAAACATACCAAGCATGTAACCTTCGACCTCCAGAATACTTACATTGACCAAAACTTTAAAATAACAAGCAAGATGAGAATAAGAAGTCTGAATAATCATAATTATCAATCCCCATTACAAAAATTCCGAAACATACCAAGCATGCAACCTTCGACCTCCAGAATACTTACATTGACCAAAACTTTAAAATAACAAGCAAGATGAGAATAAGAAGTCTGAATAATCCAAATTTTCAATCTCCATTTCAAAAATTCCGAAACATACCAAGCATGTAACCTTGGACCTCCAGAATACTTACATTGACCAAAACTTTAAAATAACAAGCAAGATGAGAATAAGAAGTCTGAATAATCGAAATTATCAATCCCCATTTCAAAAATTCCGAAACATACCAAGCATGTAACCTTCGACCTCCAGAATACTTACATTGACCAAAACTTTAAAATAGCAAGCAAGATGAGAATAAGAAGTCTGAATAATCCAAATTTTCAATCTCCATTTCAAAAATTCCGAAACATACCAAGCATGTAACCTTCGACCTCCAGAATACTTACATTGACCAAAACTTTAAAATAACAAGCAAGATGAGAATAAGAAGTCTGAATAATCCAAATTATCAATCCCCATTTCAAAAATTCCGAAACATACCAAGCATGTAACCTTGGACCTCCAGAATACTTACATTGACCAAAACTTTAAAATAACAAGCAAGATGAGAATAAGAAGTCTGAATAATCATAATTATCAATCCCCATTACAAAAATTCCGAAACATACCAAGCATGTAACCTTCGACCTCCAGAATACTTACATTGACCAAAACTTTAAAATAACAAGCAAGATGAGAATAAGAAGTCTGAATAATCCAAATTTTCAATCTCCATTTCAAAAATTCCGAAACATACCAAGCATGTAACCTTCGACCTCCAGAATACTTACATTGACCAAAACTTTAAAATAACAAGCAAGATGAGAATAAGAAGTCTGAATAATCCAAATTATCAATCCCCATTTCAAAAATTCCGAAACATACCAAGCATGTAACCTTCGACCTCCAGAATACTTACATTGACCAAAACTTTAAAATAACAAGCAAGATGAGAATAAGAAGTCTGAATAATCCAAATTTTCAATCTCCATTTCAAAAATTCCGAAACATACCAAGCATGTAACCTTCGACCTCCAGAATACTTACATTGACCAAAACTTTAAAATAACAAGCAAGATGAGAATAAGAAGTCTGAATAATCCAAATTATCAATCCCCATTTCAAAAATTCCGAAACATACCAAGCATGTAACCTTCGACCTCCAGAATACTTACATTGACCAAAACTTTAAAATAACAAGCAAGATGAGAATAAGAAGTCTGAATAATCCAAATTTTCAATCTCCATTTCAAAAATTCCGAAACATACCAAGCATGTAACCTTCGACCTCCAGAATACTTACATTGACCAAAACTTTAAAATAACAAGCAAGATGAGAATAAGAAGTCTGAATAATCCAAATTATCAATCCCCATTTCAAAAATTCCGAAACATACCAAGCATGTAACCTTCGACCTCCAGAATACTTACATTGACCAAAACTTTAAAATAACAAGCAAGATGAGAATAAGAAGTCTGAATAATCCAAATTATCAATCCCCATTTCAAAAATTCCGAAACATACCAAGCATGTAACCTTCGACCTCCAGAATACTTACATTGACCAAAACTTTAAAATAACAAGCAAGATGAGAATAAGAAGTCTGAATAATCCAAATTATCACTGGTGATACCAGATCAGGCTGCCCTGTGGCTCCCTGAGACGAAATTCACCTACATTGACGTTTTTTGTTTTTCTTCTTTTTTTTTTTTTTTTTGTAAAACTTAATTATGTTCTACAAAACCAAAAACAAAAACAACAGCCCCTCTCCCTTTCTCCCTCCCCTTTTTTATTTTATTTTTAGAACTTGAAGCATAAATCTTTTACTATAATGACCAGATTCGGCATTAAGTAACCCAAAAAGGGTTGATATGCCGTAAAACAAAACTACCAAACCAAAAACGATGATTAAACATTTGAAGATATAAAGAACTTGAAGCATAAAAACTTTCACCAAAATGACCAGATTCGGCATTAAATAACCCAAAAAGGGTTGATATGCCATAAAACAAAACAACCAAACCAAAAACGATGATTAAACATTTGAAGATATAAAGAACTTGAAGCATAAAAACTTTTACTATAATGACCAGATTCGGCATTAAATAACCCAAAAAGGGTTGATATGCCGTAAAACAAAACTCCCAAACCAAACCAAACCAAATTATCAATCCCCATTTCAAAAATTCCGAAACATACCAAGCATGTAACCTTTGACCGTTTTCAGAATACTATTCTCATAATGGTTATTTTTACATTTCGGCCGATATAATCTCCGATCTTCTGCAGGTGCATTTTTTCAGACTTTTGTGCTTATGCGGAATTACGAACTGAACCCTTTTATTTAATCCATGAAGGGGTAGATTGTTCTCGTTCCATCATTCCTGACCGGGTAGAAATGTTAATTATTATACAGGGTGGGCAAAAATAAGGGTCCTATTTTTAAAAATTCATAACTTTTTTATTTATTGATTTTATTTATTTTTTTTTTTTTTTAAGAATAAGTAAAGGACCCCTTCCGAAGCAAGCATGAGCCGTATTAGCCCTAAGGAACGTACCCTCATTTAGAAAACATTATTTTTGCTTAAAAAACTCAAAACAGTGTAAAAAACAGTACTTTAGTTTTTGTAAGTTTTAAGAAGTGTTTTTCAGCTAAAATTAGTTTTGTTTATTTCAAAAAATCTCGGAAGGGTCAGTCTACACACACATAAAGTTTGGTGAGTTTAACTTTTATTTTGTGGAAGTTATTCAAATTCAAGTTATTCAAATTTAAAGATAGGACCCTTATTTTGGCCCACCCTGTATTATGCGTAGTTATCATCGCCTGTAGTAAGGATTTAACTTTCAACCGCCAGAAGACTTACATCGGCTAAAACGTTGTGAAAATAAAAACCATGATTAGAAGAGGAGTCAAAATAATCCAAATAATAAAAATTGTCAATCTTCATCTAATAAGATGCATTTGAAAAAAGTCGGAGGTTACATCGGCCGAAACGTTTTGAAAATAACAACCAAGCTGAGAATAGTAGTCAGAATAATCCAATTAAAAAAAAAAATGTTTTTCTACTTTTTCTTTCTTTATCACATCTGTATAACTCCTAATAAGCTCAGTCTTTTAAATATCTCATCTGAAAGCTCCCAATACTGTCCATTCAATGAATTTTATCTACGATAATCATAAAATCAGTGAATATTATTTAAAAAAACAAAATTATTTATACTATTAAAATGATCCAGAAACCTGTTACAATAATTTATTGCTTGTCTTCTTGGATATATTTTTGGTCTCTGGTGAACCCAAGCATATGAATATTACCGTAATTTAAAAACTTTTTTACCATATCTAGCTTGGGTCTACACCGAATCCGATGATCTAAGGTTTGTAAGTGTATCTTGTGTAGCTTCTGACTTTTAGCCAGAGACATGAAGAGAAATACTACTTTTGCTCTTCTCTCAATAAGTTTTATTTTTTAAATATCTAATCTGAAAGCTCCCAATACTGTCCAGTCAGTCTATTCTTTATACGATAATCATAAAATCAATCAATATTATTTAAAAAAAAAAAAAAAAAATTATTTGCAGTTTTGAAATGCTCCAGAAATTACTTTCTTGATGTTTATTGGTGGTGAGCGATCAAGTTGTCGCCGCTTTGGAAATATATATTGGGTCCCATGCATGTGTATATTACAGTATTTTTCTTCCATATCCAGCTTGGGTCCACACTGAATCCGATGGTGTAATGTTTTTAAGTGTTTCTTGTGTAGTTTCTGAGTTTTAGCAGGACACGCACGGACAGAAATACTACTTTACTTTATATAACAGATTTATGTAGATCAATAAAATTTTGCTTGTCTCTCATCAATAATTTTAATTACCGTTTTTTTTTTTTTTCAGCCTTTGTTTGCGTATAGTTTGCGAGAAGAATACGATGAAGATGGATGGCGTGTTTACGATCCTGTAACTGAATATAAACGACAAGTAAGCAATTTTTTTTTTGCATGTTGTTTTTTAAATCCTTTTACTTTTCTCTGAAGAAAAATTCCTACCAGTAAAATACATAGCCCTGTTGTGCTCGCATACCCTTAATGACAATAAAAGTGTAAAAATTTGGGAATTTCCTTGCTTTTGTACATTTAGTGCATGTGAATTTTCATCTTAACCCTATTAAGGGCATATGATTTCAGTATACTGGCATTTCTCATGGAATGTCACTACTTTTGTAAAGGCTATGCCTCAATACAATGGTCATTTTTAAGGTGTTTTGGAATTTTCTGGAAAACTAAGGTATATGGTAAACTGAAATTAAAATGCCATCAACTAGACACTAGAACCTCTATCTCTGCCAAAAATCAGCTGAATCCATTAATAGTTGATGAGATACAGGGTAGCACATACGTACGTACACACGGATAACATGATTTCATGATTGAACTTTCTGGATCTCTGGGTTGCCTTGACTAATGATGCTGAAATTCTACACACTTATAGAACCTATCAAATAAAAATTTTGTGCAAAGTTTTAACTAATTTGGTTTATTGGTTTTTGAGTTATGATTGATCAAAGAAACGAGATTTCTAGCATAGGCTGTTTTTGAAGTCTATTAAGGGATAGAGCACTCTCGCGCCTCCCTTGATTTACTGACAGCTTTAATGTGTAAGTAGAAGTAAATTAGGGATCCATACTGAGTTTGGTACAATCATGTTGACACTGGTTCTCATTAGATCACCAAAGTTAAGCGACCTTGAGCCTGGTCAGTACCAGATGGGCAACTATTTCGAAATACCAGGTGCTGTATGTAGGAGGACGTCGATACCTCCCTGCAAGAACTACCAAAACTTAACATCATTATCTCCCGTTATTGGGATATACATGCGACTGAGGACCACTTGTGATTTTAATATTCCCTAGAAACTTCCTCCTTTGGAGGAAACCAGCTTAACCCGCCTAGGGTTAATGCCACTTTGTTTCATTTTTTTTTTTTTTTTTTTTTTTTTTTTTGTACTGTGTCCGTTGCTTTTTATCTGTGTCTGAAAAGCATTATTCAGGGAGTTCTGTACAGATTGTCCTAAAGAGATACTTTAGGCTGAGGATTTAGTGCTTGCCTGTGAAACAAGGTTTTCTTGTTGAGTTGGAGATTTGGAGGAAAGCTATGCAAAGTAAAAATCTGAGAGTGAATGTTACCAAGATTAAAGTGATGATCAGTTGTTGTAGTGTCAGAAAGACTAAAATTCCTCTGTTCACAAAGGCCACTCGAGGACAAGGGTCAATGGCTTGTGTCAGGTGGATGGTTAGACAAACATGTTGAGGATTGCAGACCCTGGTCCGATCTGGACTAAAATTGATTACTTAATTGGACGGCTCAACAAGAATTTGTTAACATTAGACTAGAAAACGACTATGTTGTAGTCAACTGGGAAGCAGTCCCATGGTATTGTGTTCCACAGATGGACAGTTTCTGAAAAGGAATTCTGTTCGTGGAAGTTCGGGTTAGGTTTAGGTACACAGAGGAAAAAAGGAAAATTATTTGCAGTGGTTGTAGTGAGACAAGGTTTTGTTGTGAATGTTTTACTGTGAGAAACCAGAGATTGGAGCTCAGTCGAGCACCTACCATGAAAATAACGATAGAGCAGAGAAAGACTAGCAACGTCTCTTGTGTAAGAAAAGAAGCTGCAGGGAAGAGAAGAGGACATCCACCACTAGATTCTGAAGTCAATTTTGTAAGGCAGGAAAAGAGAGGTCTCTGAGCGGCACCTCCCCGGATGTGGCAACAGTACTCAATCTTAGACCGGGTACACAAGAAGTGCAGAGGAATAGCGGATAATTTGAGAGATGATAACCTGTTTGTGTGCAAAAAGTGTAAGACAATGGAGACGGATGAGAACTCAGATGTGGAGAAAGTATATATTTTGATGGTGAAACTATTGATGTTGTTCAAAAGATTTGTAACCTTGGTGATACCATTGGAGCACAGGGAGAAGATGGTGCTGATATGATTGCAAGAGTAAGGAGTGGATAAAGTACAGGGAACTTCTACCATTACTAACTAGCAGAGAATTACTGCTGTCGACTAAGGGAAGTGTCTGTAAGACATGCGTATGTAGTGTGATGATGTATGGAAGTGAAACCATTAGATCTGGTCAGTATATCTGGTTGGTTTTGTCACATTAAAAGAATGGATGAGAGTTCTTGGGTTTGTATAACAGTTGAGGTAGCAGGAAGGCCAATAAAAACCATGGGAAGAAAAGATAAGGATGAATTTGAGAGAATGAGGGATAAATAATGACCTGGCCAGAGATAGGTTAGTTTGGAAGTCAATTTCTAAAAGCCATCCAACACATGTCAGCATGTAAAACATACATTAAACCGAATATGATGATGATGATGATGAAAAATATAATTTGCTTCAGTTTATTCATGAAAATAATTATTCCGGCAAGGAAGATTATAAAAGTGGAGACGATCTTAAAAAAATGACCTAAAAATCTCAAAATGTGAGGGAGATAATTCCCTTTTTAATTTTAAGTTAAAAACATGAGTCATCCTTACATTTTTAGCTTTTTTTCCATCTCTTTTTGACTTAGATGTTATTATTATTTTTTAATTTTAAAATTTAAACAAAGATATCGTTAATGAATCCCGGACTACACTGGGTACATACAACTAGTTTAATACTAAAATGTTTGTTTCTTGTACGTACAGGGAATACCAAACACGTGGCGTATTTGCAGAGTTAACGAGAATTATGAATTATGCGACACGTATCCCAGCCTTGTAAGTATTTTTCTTTTTCTATTAAATTTTCTTTGCAAAATAAATCAATAATTATTTTTGTTTTAATTATTTTTATTTTAATATAATTTTGATTTTCCATCTTCTTGTTTCATGCTGAGGTTAGACGTTTCGTTAATGACAACTTATCGTGTCTGTAACCATTTTGCTTGTAGCGTCCGTCATGATTAACTTTGGGCCATCAACATCAATGTGGAAGACACTTTAGAACGTTTCAAATGACTGACGATGAGTGACGTGGACGTACCAGTTGAGACGTCGTTGTGGGATCCTTGCTTAATGATTATGGATCAAATTCAGTGCAAATCTTACATATTTGAACTTTCAAAGAAGAGGTTTTGCCCATATTATGTCCCCTAAAAAAACTTTGAAAGAAGAGGTTTTGCCCATATTATGTCCCCTAAAAAAAAACTTGAAAAGAAGAGGTTGTGCCCATATTATGTCCCCTAAAAAAGACTTGAAAGGAAGAGGTTTTGCCCATATTATGTCCCCTAAAAAAAAACTTTCAAAGAACTGGTTTTGCCCATATTATGTCTCCTAAAAAAAATTTAAAAGAAGAGGTTTTGTCCATATTATGTCCCTTAAAAAACGTTCAAAGAAGAGGTTTTGCCCATAATGTCCCCTTAAAAACTTTCAAAGAAGAGGTTTTGCCCATATTATGTCCCCTAAGAAAAAACTTTCAAAGAAGAGGTTTTGCCCATATTATGTCCCCTAAAAAAAAACTTTCAAAGAAGAGGTTTTGCCCATATTATGTCCCCTAAAAAAAAACTTTCAAAGAAGAGGTTTTGCCCATATTATGTCCCCTAAAAAAAACTTTCAAAGAAGAGGTTTTGCCCATATTATGTCCCCTAAAAAAAAACTTTCAAAGAAGAGGTTTTGCCCATATTATGTCCCCTAAAAAAAAACTTTCAAAGAAGAGGTTTTGCCCATATTATGTCTCCTAAAAAAACTTTCAAAGAAGAGGTTTTGCCCATATTATGTCTCCTAAAAAAACTTTCAAAGAAGAGGTTTTGCCCATATTATGTCTCCTAAAAAAACTTTCAAAGAAGAGGTTTTGCCCATATTATGTCCCCTAATAAAACTTTCAAAGAGGTTTTGCCCATATTATGTCTCCTAAAAAAACTTTCAAAGAAGAGGTTTTGCCCATATTATGTCCCCTAAAAAAACTTAAAAAGAAAAGGTTTTGCCCATATTATGTCCCCTAAAAAAACTTTCAAAGAAGAGGTTTTGCCCATATTATGTCCCCTAAAAAAAACTTTCAAAGAAGAGGTTTTGCCCATATTATGCCTCCTAAAAAAACTTTCAAAGAAGAGGTTTTGCCCATATTATGCCTCCTAAAAAAACTTTCAAAGAAGAGGTTTTGCCCATATTATGTCCCCTAAAAAAAACTTTCAAAGAAGAGGTTTTGCCCATATTATGCCTCCTAAAAAAACTTTCAAAGAAGAGGTTTTGCCCATATTATGTCTCCTAAAAAAACTTTCAAAGAAGAGGTTTTGCCCATATTATGTCCCCTAAAAAAACTTTCAAAGAAGAGGTTTTGCCCATATTATGCCTCCTAAAGAAACTTTCAAAGAAGAGGTTTTGCCCATATTATGTCTCCTAAAAAAACTTTCAAAGAAGAGGTTTTGCCCATATTATGTCCCCTAATAAAACTTTCAAAGAGGTTTTGCCCATATTATGTCTCCTAAAAAAACTTTCAAAGAAGAGGTTTTGCCCATATTATGTCCCCTAAAAAAAAATTTCAAAGAAGAGGTTTTGCCCATATTATGCCTCCTAAAAAAACTTTCAAAGTAGAGGTTTTGCCCATATTATGTCCCCTAAAAAAACTTTCAAAGAAGAGGTTTTGCCCATATTATGTCTCCTAAAAAAACTTTCAAAGAAGAGGTTTTGCCCATATTATGTCCCTAAAAAAACTTTCAAAGAAGAGGTTTTGCCCATATTATGTCTCCTAAAAAAACTTTCAAAGAAGAGGTTTTGCCCATATTATGTCCCCTAAAAAAAACTTTCAAAGAAGAGGTTTTGCCCATATTATGCCTCCTAAAAAAACTTTAAAAGAAGAGGTTTTGCCCATATTATGTCTCCTAAAAAAACTTTCAAAGAAGAGGTTTTTGCCCATATTATGTCCCCTAAAAAAAACTTTCAAAGAAGAGGTTTTGCCCATATTATGCCTCCTAAAAAAACTTTCAAAGAGGAGGTTTTGCCCATATTATGTCTCCTAAAAAAACTTTCAAAGAAGAGGTTTTGCCCATATTATGTCCCCTAATAAAACTTTCAAAGAGGTTTTGCCCATATTATGTCTCCTAAAAAAACTTTCAAAGAAGAGGTTTTGCCCATATTATGTCCCCTAAAAAAAACTTTCAAAGAAGAGGTTTTGCCCATATTATGCCTCCTAAAAAAACTTTCAAAGATTAGGTTTTGCCCATATTATGTCTCCTAAAAAAACTTTCAAAGAAGAGGTTTTGCCCATATTATGTCCCCTAATAAAACTTTCAAAGAGGTTTTGCCCATATTATGTCTCCTAAAAAAACTTTCAAAGAAGAGGTTTTGCCCATATTATGTCCCCTAAAAAAACTTAAAAAGAAAAGGTTTTGCCCATATTATGTCCCTTAAAAAAACTTTCAAAGAAGAGGTTTTGCCCATATTATGTCTCCTAAAAAAAACTTTCAAAGAAGAGGTTTTGCCCATATTATGTCCCCTAAAAAAAAACTTTCAAAGAAGAGGTTTTGCCCATATTATGTCTCCTAAAAAACTTTCAAAGAAGAGGTTTTGCTCATATTATGTCTCCTAAAAAAACTTTCAAAGAAGAGGTTTTGCCCATATTATGTCCCCTAATAAAACTTTCAAAGAGGTTTTGCCCATATTATGTCTCCTAAAAAAACTTTCAAAGAAGAGGTTTTGCCCATATTATGTCCCCTAAACAAAAACTTTCAAAGAAGAGGTTTTGCCCATATTATGTCTCCTAAAAAAACTTTCAAAGAAGAGGTTTTGCCCATATTATGTCCCTTAAAAAAACTTTCAAAGAAGAGGTTTTGCCCATATTATGTCTCCTAAAAAAACTTTCAAAGAAGAGGTTTTTCCCATATTATGTCCCCTAAAAAAACTTAAAAAGAAAAGGTTTTGCCCATATTATGTCCCCTAAAAAAAACTTTTAAAGAAGAGGTTTTGCCCATATTATGTCTCCTAAAAAAACTTTCAAAGAAGAGGTTTTGCCCATATTATGTCCCCTAAAAAAAACTTTCAAAGAAGAGGTTTTGCCCATATTATGTCACCTAAAAAAACTTTCAAAGAAGAGGTTTTACCCATATTATGTCCCCTAAAAAAACTTTCAAAGAAGAGGTTTTGCCCATATTATGTCCCCTAAAAAAAACATTCAAAGAAGAGGTTTTGCCCATATTATTTCCCCTAAAAAAACTTTCAAAGAAGAGGTTTTGCCCATATTATGTCCCCTAAAAAAACTTTCAAAGAGGTTTTGCCCATATTATGTCCCCTAAAAAAACTTTCAAAGAAGAGGTTTTGCCCATATTATCTCCCCTAAAAAAAAACTTTCAAAGAAGAGGTTTTGCCCATATTATGTCCCCTAAAAAAACTTTCAAAGAAGAGGTTTTACCCATATTATGTCCCCTAAAAAAACTTTAAAAGAAGAAGTTTGCCCATATTATGTCACCTAAAAAAAACTTTCAAAGAAGAGGTTTTGCCCATATTATGTCCCCTAAAAAAAACATTCAAAGAAGAGGTTTTGCCCATATTATGTCCCCTAAAAAAACTTTCAAAGAAGAGGTTTTGCCCATATTATGTCCCCTAAAAAAACTTTCAAAGAGGTTTTGCCCATATTATGTCCCCTAAAAAAACTTTCAAAGAAGAGGTTTTACCCATATTATGTCCCCTAAAAAAACTTTAAAAGAAGAAGTTTGCCCATATTATGTCACCTAAAAAAAACTTTCAAAGAAGAGGTTTTGCCCATATTATGTCCCCTAAAAAAACATTCAAAGAAGAGGTTTTGCCCATATTATGTCCCCTAAAAAAACTTTCAAAGAAGAGGTTTTGCCCATATTATGTCCCCTAAAAAAACTTTCAAAGAGGTTTTGCCCATATTATGTCCCCTAAAAAAACTTTCAAAGAAGAGGTTTTGCCCATATTATGTCCCCTAAAAAAAAACTTTCAAAGAAAAGGTTTTGCCCATATTATGTCCCCTAAAAAAACTTTCAAAGAAGAGGTTTTACCCATATTATGTCCCCTAAAAAAACTTTAAAAGAAGAAGTTTGCCCATATTATGTCACCTAAAAAAAACTTTCAAAGAAGAGGTTTTGCCCATATTATGTCCCCTAAAAAAAACTTTCAAAGAAGAGGTTTTGCCCATATTATGTCCCCTAAAAAAACTTTCAAAGAAGAGGTTTTGCCCATATTATGTCCCCTAAAAAAACTTTCAAAGAAGAGGTTTTACCCATATTATGTCCCCTAAAAAAACTTTAAAAGAAGAAGTTTGCCCATATTATGTCACCTAAAAAAAACTTTCAAAGAAGAGGTTTTGCCCATATTATGTCCCCTAAAAAAAAACTTTCAAAGAAGAGGTTTTGCCCATATTATGTCCCCTAAAAAAAACTTTCAAAGAAGAGGTTTTGCCCATATTATGTCCCCTAAAAAAACTTTCAAAGAAGAGGTTTTGCCCATATTATGTCCCCTAAAAAAAACTTTCAAAGATGTTTTGCCCATATTATGTCTCCTAAAAAAAACTTTAAAACACCCAAAAGTAACTGAAAAAAATCGAAGGTATCTGAATTTTCACAAACGGCTTTCACCCCCTTTTTTCCCTCTGTGCATAAAACTGAACTGAATAGATACCACATAACCTACCCCTATGCCTAACAGCTGTGTCTCAACATTAATAATGATCGGTTAATTAGTTTAGGAGTGAATTCTGTACATATAAATATATAAACATATACACATACATAACTTTATATAGATAGATAAGAGCTAGATTTTCAGTGCAGATTTATTTAGTAAACAATTTTTTGTAGTGGACACACGAAATTAATTGATGAAAAAAGAAAAGGAATTTTCTCAATAAATTATTAAAAAGAAAAGAAATATTCACTTATTTTTTATGGGGGGTAAAAAAAGAAAAGGAATTTTCTCAATAAATAATTAAAAAAGAAAAGAAATATTAACTTATTTTTTATGGGGGTTAGAAAAAAAGAAAAGGAATTTTCTCAATAAATAATTAAAAAAGAAAAAGAATATTCACTTATTTTTTATAGGGGGTAAAAAAAGGAAAAGAAATTTTCTCAATAAATAATTAAAAAAGAAAAGAAATATTCACTTATTTTTTATGGGGGGTAGAAAAAAAGAAAAGGAATTTTCTCAATAAATAATTAAAAAAGAAAAAGAATATTCACTTATTTTTTATAGGGGGTAAAAAAAGGAAAAGGAATTTTCTCAATAAATAATTAAAAAAGAAAAGAAATATTCACTTATTTTTTATGGGGGGTAGAAAAAAAGAAAAGGAATTTTCTCAATAAATAATTAAAAAAGAAAAAAATATTAACTTATTTTTATGGGGGTAAAAAAAAGAAAAGGAATTTTCTCAATAAATAATTAAAAAAGAAAAAGAATATTCACTTATTTTTTATAGGGGGTAAAAAAAGGAAAAGAATTTTATTTATGTTAGAAATTAATTAGTATAGTTAATGAATCAGTAATTAAAAAAAACATGTAATTAAGTTTTATGGAAGAGTAATACAGTGATGTATTTCAATTGGTAATGCGCTTACCAATTAGCTTTAATGTGCTTGCAAAGTAAAGCAAATGTTAGAAAATGTATGGAAGCACGGAGGTGTAAAAATAGGTGAAATGATAGTATCTGTTGTTTGTATTTTTTAGTTAATTATGAAATAAAGACTATGAAATATTCGGTAATAATTTTAAGGTAAGTAATTATTGAAAAAAACAATACACATATAAGTGAATATAAAAGGTTTGTAAAAGATTTTTATGGAAATGTCTACCTGTAAGCGGTGAAGTTGGAAATATGTATCTTATTAAATAATCACTACCGGTGAAATGGGTGATAGGTGGCAGTAGATAAAAAATGAGACGGTGAAAATCCTCCACCATTATTTATAACTTTCAAAAATGAAATACTGAGCAGGATTAAATATTTAAAGCGAATAAATAGATTTATTTTTTTTAAGTTAGGAAAAACATTGGCTCAAATCACTGGCGAATCATATTTTTTATGTAATTTTTGTTATTAACGTTATTCCTGTCAACATTTCACATTTTTAATTTATATATCAGATTATTTGTATCATTTTTTTTTTAATTGAAATCATCAAATTTCTTTTTTTAATTTGAAATCATCAAATTTCTTTTTTTAATTTGAAATCATCAAATTTCTTTTTTTAATTGAAATCATCAAATTTCTTTTTTTCATTTGAAATCATCAAATTTTTTCTTTTTCATTTGAAATTGTCAAATATATATATATTTTTAATTATAAAATATTTTCTTTAATTGGTAGTTATATATTTATTATTAAATTCGAAATTACATATATATATATATATATATATAGTAGTGTACATATTCCATGAAAAATGACGAAAAAAATTATGCTCCGGCAGTGTTTGCATAAAAAAACAATAGAATTACATCAGTAATTTAATTTTTTCATGTATAAATTATCATTTCTGATGACCTAAAAAAAAAGTCACCTATTGTTGTTAGAGCAAAGAATTTCTTTCCGAAATAATTTCAGACCGCAGGAGTTGTTTGACTTGCTATTTGCTTTCATGCTCCCCCTCACCACTTGAAATGGTTTGGTAGGAAAGTTAGAAAAATGCACGTTTTTTACTTGCTAACTTTTGTGTAACAGGATTGATATATTATAGTTCCGATTTGCCTTCCTCTCCAGAAGTGCAAAGTTAGACACAAGGTCGGTTTTTAATGTGGGGAAAATCCAGCTCCCCAAAAAGGGGCACTCTGGATTGGAACAAAAAAAAAATCCCCTCAGTCTAGAAGGACCTCTCTTTCACCCACCAACGACAGAACAGATGACGTGCAGCATCAGAACACATACTACACCTTGCTCCTAAGTTATGTACATAAAAATATTAAAATAAATACATTTAATGGTTATTATAGAGTAAAAGATTTTTTTTAATTAGAAATTATCAGATTTTATTTTTAATTAGAAATTATCAAATATTTTATCAATTTATTTCAATTATAATATTTCTGTTTTTCATTCTTACATATTTTTACAATAAAATGATTTACTTAAATTTCTGCTGAATCGGCATTTCTTCTTTTTTTTATAACAAGGGAGACAACTCTAATTTTCAAGTAGCTTAACTTTTTATTATTACTTTTCTGATTTCTAGTTAGTGGTTCCGAAGAATGCCTCCGATGAATATTTGCGGCATGTTGCTGGCTTTCGGAGCAGAGGACGACTGCCTGTAAGTAGAATGATTTTAATTTTATTTATTTATTAAATTTTTATTTTCATTTTTTTCATGTTAATAATCACATTTCAACTTTTACTAAAAAGAAAAACAAAAAAACAGATAAAAAAATTTGGTGCTTATGCTGATTAGCGGCCATATGAAAAAATTATTTTTATATAAAACCAATAATATATACTTATTAAGCATTATATTCTTACTCACTGTACGAAAAAGTAGAAAAAATTATCCACTAGAACTTTAATTACAAGTATTTTTCCATTCTGCGTATCATAACAGCGACTCGTTCACTAAGCCTCAATCTTGTTTTTTAAGAAGATTTCAGTTGTCTGCCCTTGAAATCTTCTTAAAAAAACAAGATGGAGGCTAACTGAACGTTTCGCTGTTATGATACGCAGAATGGAAAAATACTTGTAATTAAAGTTCTAGTGGATAATTTTTTCTACTTTTTTGTACAATGAGTAAGAATATAATGCTTAATAAGTATATATTATTGTTTTTATATAAAAATAATTTTTCATATGGCCGCTAATCAGCATAAGCACCAAAAATTTTACTAAATATTTCATCAAATCATCATAATCTAGTCATGGTAGTGTCACGGATCTTCTTGACTCTCTCACGCCATCTCCCTCTACCCTCCATCACACCAGGTAGGTCTTCACAGGTGCATTGTCTGTCCTCTGTTTATTGCTTGACGTAAATTCTGTGCGATCTCCCCACTGAGCTACATTTTGTACTCCACATC
Source organism: Sepiola atlantica (assembly GCA_963556195.1). Lineage (NCBI taxonomy): Eukaryota > Metazoa > Mollusca > Cephalopoda > Sepiida > Sepiolidae > Sepiola > Sepiola atlantica. Next base: position 23,962,379 of record OY744548.1, on the reverse strand, counting down.
GTTGACGATTTAATCCTTATCAGTGCCTGGTGATACCAGATCAGGCTGCCCTGTGGCTCCCTGAGACGAAATTCACCTACATTGACGTTTTTTGTTTTTTTTTTGTTTTTTTGTAAAACTTAATTATGTTCTACAAAACCAAAAACAAAAACAACAGCCCCTCTCCCTTTCTCCCTCCCCTTTTTTATTTTATTTTTAGAACTTGAAGCATAAAAACTTTTACTATAATGACCAGATTCGACATTGAATAACCCAAAAAGGGTTGATATGCCGTAAAACAAAACTACCAAACCAAAAACGATGATTAAACATTTGAAGATATAAAGAACTTGAAGCATAAAAACTTTTACTATAATGACCAGATTCGGCATTAAATAACCCAAAAAGGGTTGATATGCCGTAAAACAAAACTACCAAACCACCTTATCAGTGCAGCAGAAACCGACAAATCTGACTCTTCTCTCTCTGATCGGGGCTGAGATCAGAGGAAGGTGTCCGTAGAGTTGCTTTCTAGTGGGGTGCTACCCTCCAGAAGATGTTAAAAGCAGCTCATAGCATTCCCACCGTCCGGGCCTTTGGGTCTGGATTTACGCCGGTCTATTGGGGGTTGTCCATCCTGTGCAGTTCTAGGAGGTGCACCCTCCCAGGCTTTGCCTCCCCTCTTTGGGGAGGAGTAAGTTTATTGCTTACTGTCTGAGGCGCCCCTACCGGGGAATGCCGACGGGGCTGCCAGGCAATTTTTAAATGGCCAGAGTGCTCACCTCTCGAGCGCTGGCTTATCTAATCCCACTTTCCCGACCTTGTGTCACATCTTACCTTGTGGGAGGTAGATAAATAAAAGCAGCTCATAGCATTCTGGTGTACACGCCATCAATTTTTCTCTCCAACCTTTTGGATGTATTCTGAGAGCAATGTATTCTGAGAGCAATGTATTCTGAGAGCAATGTATTCTGAGAGCAATGTATTCTGAGAGCAATGTATTCTGAGAGCAATGTATCCTAAGAGCAATGTATTCTGAGAGCAAAGTATCCTAAGAGCAATGTATCCTGAGAGCAATGTATTCTGAGAGCAATGTATTCTGAGAGCAATGTATTCTGAGAGCAATGTATTCTGAGAGCAATGTATTCTGAGAGCAATGTATTCTGAGAGCAATGTATTCTGAGAGCAAAGTATCCTAAGAGCAATGTATTCTGAGAGCAAAGTATCCTGAGAGCAAAGTATCCTGAGAGCAAAGTATCCTAAGAGCAATGTATCCTAAGAGCAATGTATCCTAAGAGCAATGTATCCTAAGAGCAATGTATTCTGAGAGCAATGTATCCTAAGAGCAATGTATTCTGAGAGCAAAGTATCCTAAGAGCAATGTGATCTAAGAATGTAAATAATTATCCTACCTATAGAATTATATTTGACAACTTTATTCGGCAGTGAATAACCCATAGATGGTTGATAGGCCGTAAACCAAAACAGACCAATCTTTTGGTAAAAGTCCACGTGGCTACTTCCATATAAAAAAACTGATATAACAATGGCTTCAAAGAAGTAAAGTTAGCTTTTTTTTCTCAAACCGCTTGCCTTTGGAATTCTCTTCCTGCTCCCTGTTTCCCCGACTGTATCAGCATGCAGAGATTTAAATGTAATGTGAACAAACATCTTGCTGCACAACTCCCCACTTAGGATGCCCCCTATAAATCTGACCCTTAATTCTTCTTAATGCTTGTTTGGGGGGAGTAAAAGTAAAAATAAAAAAAAAATGGAAAAAAAAAAAAAGTTTCATCTTGGTAGGAAGATTCGACTTCCAGATTGCTTTCACCTTGTCCAGCCCATATTTAGATATTTAGTTGCCTGTGCAATTTTTTTTGCAACTTTACTGCTTCTTCTTCTTCTTTTTCTTTTTCTTCTTCTTCTTCTTTCGTGTGAATCAGATGATTCTGGTGTTGGTATTAGTTTCCCCGATGTTTTTCTAGTTAGAAATCTTTCTGGAAAGACATCGGGTACTTACGAGAAAGAAATTATCAGATTTTATTTTTAATTAGCAATTATCAAATATTTTATCAATTTATTTCAATTATAATATTTTTGTTTTTTTATTCTTAAATGTTTTAATATAAAATGATTTACTTAAATTTTTGCTGAATCAGCATTTCTTTTTTTTTTTATAACAAGGGAGACAACTCTAATTTTCAAGTAGCTTAACGAGAAGGTTGCCAACATCCCTAAGTGAAAGTGATACTGTGGAACCTCCCAACATTACTGCTAAGATGGTCCTTTAGGGCAGAGATATTTCCGTAGAGAATGTACTCTGCTTTGCTTGTCTTGACACTAAACCCAATTGACCCCAAAGAACTTATTCTAAGTTAATTCTTTTACCATTATTTTTTAATTCATCCAAAATTTTCTGCACTAGTGTTATTTTTAATTTCTTCCAAAAATATCATAGCTGTGCCTACCTGGTGTTGCTCGGGAGTCTTTTTATTTTCATTTTTTTTTTTTTTTTTTACAAAAATTTTTTTTCTTTTAAATAGGATTTAAATTTAATTATAACAGCATTGTTTGGTTATGAAATTATTAATTTAACCAAATTATTAACTAATTTTGTTGAGGTAAAATGTTGTTTTAATCTCTATTTATAAAATTATTGGATGTAAAATACTTCCAAAACTGTTAGTCTTTTAATACATGAGGATTTGCTAAGGATTTTAAAGCCAGAAATGAGAGTCTATTATGACATCACTATGTAAACATACCTGTCAACATGGCCGGTTTTATGTTTCTCAATGTTTACGAAAACATTTAGGAATTTTCTAAAAGGATGAATATTTTGAAATTCCAAAAGATCTTCATAAAGGTTTTGGAAGTTTTTAGATGAGGATTGATAATTAAGATTATTCAAACTACTATTCTCATCTTGGTTATTTTCACTAATTCATGAAATAACCTGAAGCCAATACCTGGATATGTCATATACACAAGAATTTCAGGAGATTAAATCACACCAAATGAGAAAATTGAAAGAAAACGAAGTGAAAATAAAAGCAAAGATTAGAATAATAGTCTGAATAATCTAAATAATATAAATTTTCATAAATATTTGGAAATTACAAAAGATTTTCATAAATATTTTATCTTCTATAATATAAAGGGCAGTTGTGCATATATATATATATATATATATATATGCATGGGAAAATGAAAAAGGAAAACCAAAAAATGGATGTTTTTTATGTGTACATCAACGTTTCGTCTTTATTTATAAGACTTCATCAGGATGATAATATAGAGAAAGAAATGTCATGCAAGTACAGATACATGTAGGGTAGACATATTGGGAGGAAAAATAAAATGAAATAATGGGTGGACGTCCGTACTTGTTGGAGAATAAAAATGAATCCTGATGAAGTCTTATAAATAAAGACGAAACGTTGATGTACACATAAAAAACATCCATTTTTTGGTTTTCCTTTTTCATTTTCCCATCACGTCGGATTACCTTCATCCTTCTCTTCCCATATATATGCATGTATGTATGTATGTATGTCCAGCTAAAGCTAAAAAAATATAAAACAAACACCCACAAAGTTGGTATTTTCTTGATCAGTGTTGCCCTGATGAATAATATCTAAAATTTAGAAAAAAATTATTTATTCTTTGACCCTAAACTGGCGCAGATTTCTTAGTAGTAGGGGTGGGACGTAATGGTTGAAAATTTCAGATTCATGCGAGTAGTATTTTTTGTGTTCATTTATACATAAATAACACTAAACAATCAAACATTTTGAAAATTTTTCAAAATTCAGAAGGTGCAGGCCAAAAACAGCCGTTAGGGCTCCACGGGACTCAAAATCCATCATTTTTCAGTGAAAAAGTGGTTTCATGCGACATTGCAGGTCCTAAAACATCCTCAAAAGCTATGAATGGATATAGATGGTTATATCTGTTATAGTATTCTAATTTAGGACCATTTTCAGGCTGTGAAAGGGTTTTCATGAATGTAAAATAGCCAAAAACTAGTAGCCTGCACCTTCTGAATTTTGCAAAATTTTCAAAATGTTTGATTGTTTAGTGTTATTTATGTATAAATGAACACAAAATAATACTACTCGCATGAATCTGAAATTTTCACCCATTACGTCCCACCCCTATTAGTAGGATCTGTTTTCCAGTCACTAATTAAAGGGAAATAACTCTGATTTTTGTTTCAAGGAGTTAATTCCCCTATGCCGACTTATTCCTTGAGTAATCTATAAAAGTGTATGCTTCTCCCTTTTTTAAAAAAAATTTCTTATCTTTCCGTTTTTGCTGGAGATGTGGCATCCTACCGGATGCCAGACATTCACCGGCTATTTCAGACACTCCAGCCTAGAGATCTTTTGAAGATTCTAACCATCCCTTTAAGTGCAATCGTTTGTATTTCTCTCGCACTCGGTTCACCGGGTATACTCGCCAGATAGCTTTTGAAATTCTTTTTCATTAGTCCTGTTGCTCCTATAATTACTGGGATGATGGAGATTTTCCTAAGATTCCAGTTTCTTTTCATGTCGTACATAAGACCTTGGTATTTGGTAATCTACCAAGGTCTAATGTATGACATGAAAAGAAACTGGAATGTATGCGTATGTGTGTATATTCAGAGAGAGGAATACGCTGGGCGGAGAGGGAGGTGGAAAGAGAGAAAGAGACAGGAGTTTTAATAGAAATATGTTACACTTTTGCCCCGGGCAACGCCAGGTGGCCCTGCTAGTAATATATATAACAAATACTGATCCAATGGGTCACGGGTGGTCTAGTAGATGTATAAAAATTGAATCATTAGTTTAGCGGTCATTCTGGTTTTCAAATATTCTAAGTATTGTGAACAGAAAATTATTTTCGTTTTAATAATTAAAAAATGTTTTTCTTCTTCTTCATCCTTTGAAGGTGATGTCGTGGATCCATCCCGAGTCACAGGCTACAATCACCCGCTCCAGCCAACCGATGGTGGGGGTCGCCGGCAGACGCAACCGGGAAGACGAAGGTTACATTCAAATGATTATGGACGCCAACGCCCAAACAACAAAGTTATTTATTATGGATGCTCGACCAAGCGTGAACGCAGTCGCCAATAAAGTGAGACCAAAAATTTTTATTTCAATTTTTTTTTTCTCTGAAATAACGTATTCATAAAAATTGCATTTCATGTAAATCTGGTATTTACTTACTGCAGTTGGAACAAGATGTGACACAAGGCCAGAAGATGGGGGAAAATCAGCTCCCCCGAAGGGGCACTCTGGATTGGTACAAAAATAGTCTGGAATGGACCAGTCAGCATTCCCTGATAGGGGGGAACTCGGGCGACTACCAATAAACCAATCCCCCTTCCTGAAGTAGAAGATAAGGTCTGGAGGGTGTACCTCCTAGGACCGAGCCAAACTGTACCTCATTCTGACAAAGACAGGGTTGATGGTTCAAGTCGGCCTCTAGGTTGTCAGAATAGTGACATGGCAGTATGTACGAGATTCTGCAAAAGATGGTATTTACTTAGTTCCAATCTCAGCAAAATGTGATAGAAGGTGACTTCGGTCGCAGCAGAGCTACATGGCCTTGTCGACTCCAGTAGCGGAAGTTGCGTTAGAGCTACGTGGTCTTGCCAGCTTCAGTCGCGTCAGAGCCACGTGGCCTTGCCGGCTGCGTCAGAGCTACGTGGCCTTGCCGGCTGCGTCAGAGCTACGTGGCCTTGCCGGTCGCGTCAGAGCTACATGGCCTTGCCGGTCGCGTCAGAGCTACGTGGCCTTGCGGTCGCGTCAGAGCTACGTGGCCTTGCCGGCTGCGTCAGAGCTACGTGGCTTTGCCGGCTGCGGTCGCGTCAGAGCTACGTGGCCTTGCCGGCTCCGGCAGCGGCAGAGCTACGTAGCCTTGCGGTCGCGTCAGAGCTACGTGGCCTTGTGGTCGTGTCAAAGCTACGTGGCCTTGCCGGCTCTGGTAGCGGCAGAGCTACGTGGCCTTGCGGTCGCATCAGAGCTACGTGGCCTTGCGGTCGCGTCAGAGCTACGTGGCCTTGCGGTCGCGTCAGAGCTACGTGGCCTTGCCGGCTCCGGCAGCGGCAGAGCTACGCGGCCTTGCTGGTCAGGTAACTCTCCCTATTATTATTTTGTAATAACATCTCTAAATTAATTAAAGCTTAATTTTTTTCTTGGTTTGTACATATCTGAATAAGGTATAAATTGTACCGAAACGTTAAATGAATTGATAAAAAAATGTAAGCATACAAACACCAGCGATTTATAGTTATATTTTTTGTTTCCTCTTTTCTTGTCATCCAGGCGAAAGGAGGTGGTTATGAAAACGAAGATGCTTATACAAATGCTGAACTCATCTTCTTGGATATACACAACATTCACGTCATGAGAGAAAGGTAAGGTGATTCCATTCTAAGAAACAAGAATAATACGATCAGGAAATCTTTTTGATCTGCTTGAGCAAATGACCCAATCGTTAAAAACAACACGAGTGTAGAAAGTTTGAAAGATAAAATAATTATTTTACAAGGACATTTTTGGGGCCTATCTGATGAAATATTTAAGAGAATTTGGTCTGTATATTCGTACTAAATATTATGTGAAATTGTGGGTTTTTATCTCTCTCTCTCTCTCTCTCTCTATATATATATATATATATATATATATATATATATATATATATATATATATATAGGGTGAAAGTAACTCCCTATTATTAAGTGCTCGTGATTTATTACTGAAATATAATTTTTACAAGAAATGAATATGATAAGAAAGTGTATAGCATGGGGTTTTATTCAAAATTCGATATCGGTGCCAGCAATCGCCACCAGATTCTAAAGCTGCCTGGAAACCGCATCAACTGATTTCACAAGGAACATTTTGCTTCTTGTTTCTTTTTTTTACCAATGAGTCAACATTTATCCAAGCTAAAAACCCTCTCGAAAATTAGGGTCAACAAGATGGCTAGATTGACAGATGAATGGTGATGAATACTATGAGAGTATTGAAAACAGCAGCCGACCCAGAAAACAGCATTTTTCCCCCATTTTTCTTTATGCACTTTCTTTTTTAATTTGAATTTCAACTGTTTTTTGGGGGGAAGGGAGGCATGGATTTGTGATAAGTTCAAGATATATTTTATTTTGACGTTTCCATATATACTTCTATGTATTTGTGTATATATATATATATATATATATATATATATATATATATTAAATTCCCGAAACAGTTTTTCATGGTAAACAACTAATGATCCCTTAAAATAGTGTTAGAAACTAACTAATATAATAACTGTAAAAAATAAATTGACTTACATGAGTGATTTTCCACTGGAAGACTTGAGACTATAAGTTTTTTTTTTTGTTTTTTTTATATATTTTTTTTTTTTTTATATAGTTTTAATGGTTGAGAAACTTCCGAGACTATATATATGAGTTATTGTAGAATAACTAACAATAGTTCAAATTATTAACAATGTCTTATATAAAAAAAAAAGCATTAAATTCTAAAAAATTAAGATTAATTTAAAAAGTGGAAAATGCAAGTTGCTTATCTTTGATCAGAAAAAAATCTTGGTAATTAAGGAAAGGTTAATTAACAAAATAAATTACCTACGAGAAAAAAACAACAAAAAAAGACTGATTAATTAGAATTATAAAAAATAAATTAAACAAAAAAATATATATATATAAAAGGAAAAAATATACTGAAAATTACAGAGGGAAAATTTTATATTAAAAAGATTATCCAAAACCCTGGCATTGGAAAAAAAATTTGGGATGATCTGGTAACCAGGAACAAATATATACAGAGTGCAAAAAAAAAAAAAAAAAAAAAAAGGTAGGGAAAATGAACTTGTGTTTTAGGATTGCTGATGAGTGCCAGAAGTGTGAAACCTATGACCTATTAAAACACGTAAATTATTTAAGTACTATAAAGCTGCACCTGAGAATTCATCGAGCACTTTACATAAGTGCAAACTAAAAACTTTCAGCCGGTCCAAAAATCCAATACTCACAACTATCAGTGTGTGTGTATAACACATAACTCAATAAGTCTCAGGCCTGACATATAGATGGCGCCACTAATGAAAAATCCATATGATTTTCATAGAGTACTAACCTTCCAATGGCAATTGTCAAAATTTGAGCCCAATCGGATTATTAGTTTACAAATTATATATAATTCCTTTATTTAAAAATTTGAACAAAATAAGGTAATCACTTAATTTTTTGAGTTGGTCGGGCAAAAGTTATTCAGCTGCAAGTCTGTTGTTCAGTAAATCAGCATCATTTGTAAGCTCTAAAAAAAATAAATCTCGGTTAATTGTTTTTACACAATATCGAGAAATCCTGATTCCTTATATATAATTGTATCACAGTTCATAGTTTTCTTCAAATGTCCGGCTGGCTTGGCAGGCTGAGAGCAGACTCAAGGCGTTTCCACAAATAATGGTAATAGAGAGGCGCTCGTAAAGCCAAGACAATTCATGATTATCTCCTGTGTTGCGCGTCATTAATAGACCAAGGCTGCCGAGGAAGTCGCGTGTGGCTGAGCCAATCACTTCACTCGTCTCCACAGTGATCGGTTGACATACAAATCTGTCGAGGAGATTAGAATATCTTGACCGCTTGCGACTTTCTGCTGACGCTGCTGCATGTCCAGGATTTGTTGCCGATTCTATCACTGACGAAGGCGCAAAAGTCTTGACACAGTCACATGCCATATCAGTGACTTACCGTTTGTAAAGGGAAACACCGTCAAACCACCAGGTCGTTTGCCATCTTCTCTGTCAAGGCAAACCGGTTCGAGGATCGACGGGAAGCCAGCGATGTATATTGCTTGTCGGACGACATCATTGAGAGCGCTGTGCCTCGGAAATCTTCCGGCACTCCTTGTACACGAAAGGGTGTGAAGTTTATATATGTCGACCGACTGTCCACAGCGGCACCTGTGATTGCTGCAAACTTTAGAACCTGCGCGAAGAGCTACAGCGAATCTCAGGCAATCGTCATCAACCAGGTTAAAAACAGCCGATGATGGGGAGGCTGTTAGCCATGCAAATTAGTTATTTAAATCAAGCTACTGTTGCAAATTTTCAAAACGATGGAAAAAATCTGAATTTTGCGTTGATCTCCTATGGGAAAAGTACTGTTGAAGCAAAGCAATGGCTCGATAAGTGTTATTCGGAAACAACGGTTAAGATTTGGTATGCTGACTTTAAACGGGGTCGTACAGACACAAATGATGCTGAATGCTCAGGTCACCGAAATTCAGCAGTTGTCCTGGAAAACATTAAAGAGTTGACAAACTCGTTTTGGCCGATTGCAAATTGAAGTTGTCTGTTATAGCAGAGGAGTTGAAAGTATCAGGAGGCAGTGTATTCACAATTTTGCATGAACATTTGTCAATAAGAAAGCTGTGTTCAAAGTGGGTGCCGCATTTGCTCACAGTCAGTCAAAAACAACAACGCATCGCAACAAAAAAGAAGTTATTTTTGTTGATCGATTACAGTGAGAAAGGAAGAATCATCAATAGCAAATATTATTGGTGCATTTGATGGAAGAAATTGACAAAAAACGGCCATAAATGGAGAAAAAAAGTGCTCTTTCACCAAGACAATGCACCGTGTCATAAACTACACGAATTGCACTTTGAATTGCTTCCACACCAACCTCCAGATCTGGTGCTCACCGTCTACTGGCTGTTTGCAAACCTCAAAAGAATGCTCCAGAGAAAGAGATTTGGCTTAAATGAAGAAGTGATATCGGAAACTGAGGCGTATTTTGATTATTTTTTTTTTTTTTTTCCTTTCAAAAAATTTCAGTTTGCGAAAATTAAAGGAAGTCTGTTTTCCCAACATCAACGAGACGCATTGGTTGTCAAATATTGAAGCTACTCACTGGCTTGAACACATCAAGGTGAGTCAGAAATAGACATTGTTTTTTTGTTTTTTGTTGTTTTTATGACTTTACATAATTCATTCCTTTTAAACTTCAATTAAATTCATATTCACAAATATACACTTATAACTGCTATTATCAAATTTACATATGTATTTACAATATTTTCCGATAAGGTGATATTAATAAAAATTATTCATGCAATTAATTAAAGACATTTCCTTCAGAAACCAGCCGGTTTTTAAACCATACTTTCAATGGCGAGTACTGTTTAAATTGCAAAGTCATCCTTTCGAAAGTGACATCATTTTGAGAGGATGTTTTTCACATTATAAATCTTTATTTTCATTACATTGTTAAGACAAGGTGTCTTACTGTAAATTGAAGTTTAGCAAGGCATATCCCAGCCATTAGTAAATGGGTGACCATTTTGGAAAAATAAATTGCTGACTCATCCTTCTGGAAGTAACATCATTGTGAGGGGATTTTTTCACATTATCATTCTTTATTTTCATTAAGTTGATAAGACAAGGTGTTTTATTGTAAATTGAAGTTAAGCAACAAATATCTCGGCCATTACTAAATGGGTAACCATTTTGGAAGAATAACAAAACTGGTTCTTTGATATGACGTAGGTGCCTTCAATAGCATATTTAAACATGAGTTCTTTGATATGACCGAGGCGCCTCCTAATTTTCTTTTCTTTTTTTAACTATGAATGGGGAAGGGTAAAAAAAAAATTTTTTTGGGGGGGGGGGGTCAAATTTTTTTTGTTGTTTTTTTTAGTTTTTTTATGACTAACTAGTTGTATCTACCCAGTGTTGTCCGGGAGTAAAAAAAAAAAAAATGACTGGCTTGTTTATGAAGAAATGGAAATTAATTTTGGTGATCTTAATCAAATTATTTTTTGAAATAGGGCTTTTAAAAAGTTTGTTTTTAATACTTTGATGCTAATCGATTCATAGTAAAGAACAAATAATAATATTTTAATTAATAATTTTCCATTAGAGCTCAAGTTAGAGGTTAGGCTAGTGTGTTCTGACTCTCTTTTCTTTTATTTTGGGCCTGACTTTGAAAATCCGACAAGATAACTTTATATATCAGAAAACTATTTCTCTCTCACTCTTTCTTTCACTCTCGCTCGCTTTCCCTCTCTTTCACTCTCTCTCACTTTCTCTCTCTTTCACTTTCTTTCTGTTATTTAGTTCTACCAGATCAGGCTGTCTTAAGATACCGGCTTCCTTACTTAAAATGCACCAAACATTGATGTTATTGTTTTTTCCTTTCCTTTTGCAAAACTCAATCATCTTCTACAAAGCTAAAAACAAAAACATTTTTCCTCTGTAAAACAACCAAACAAAACAACATGAACAAATATTTGAAGAAATATAAAAGAAATTAAAACATAAAAGCTTTTACCAAAATGTCCGGATTCGGCGTTAAATAACCCAAAAAAAGGGTTGATATGCCGTAAAACAAAACAACAAGGAGGGCCTGTGGACGAGTGGTTATAGCACTTGTCTTTGGGCTGGACGACCCGGGTTCAATCCCACTCACGGCATGCAAATTTTCGGGTCTGAAAACTCCCTCTGTCCACCCAGCAGTAAATGGGTACCTGACTAAAACTCAGGGAAGGTTCAAGGCAGCGGAAGGAGAGGGATGGGCTCCGCCTTCCATATGCTGTGCCCTAGACACGGTGATTCTTAACAAATCATCGCCGCTACTGCCATGGGCAGTGTGCTATGTCGGCAACGACACTCGTGCGCGTCCAGGCTATGCGACCTTTACCATTTTTTTTTTTTAAACAAACAACTAAACCAAATCTCTTTCTCTTGTTTTCTTTTTCTCTCTCGCTTTTTTTCCTCTCTCTCCTCTTTAAATTATTTACATCATTCCATTCCTCTCATTATTTCTCCCTTTATTTACATCATATACCCTACCTCCCACCATCTAAAATGTGCATGTACAGGTGAAATGTGCACGGTGACAACCAAACAAAATAACAAACAACATCCTCATCGTTTTAGTAGCATACAAGGCCACACGTGACCCGTTGAGTCAGTACTTGTTTCATATGAACAACATCCTCAGAGTTTTAGTCTATAGATTGTAATTATTTTAATTCTTTATCTCATATCCCTATTTACTTGCCTCCCCACAAAATTGCCTCAGTCTAGAGGGATTTCTCCTTCACTGATCGAGGACAGAAAAGAAGAGAAGATGGAGTGTATTATCAGAACAGATACTACACTTTGCTCCTAGAAAAAAAGGCAAAAGAATAATCTCATGTGTTTGATTATAAAATTTAATTATCTATTATTATTATTATTATTATTATTTATCTAATACTAATCGTTTTCTTTCTAGCAAATTCTGGCTGGCGCCGTTCGTATTGCTGACAAAGTGGAATATTACAAGACGTCTGTGCTAGTTCATTGCAGTGATGGTTGGGACAGAACTGCCCAGGTAAGCAGCTTTATTTTATTTTTTTTTTTTAAGAAAGAAAAATCGGTGCTTGTGCTGATGAGCGGCCATACGAAAATATTATTTGTTCTTGTCATTGTATTTGTTGTATTCTAATATTATTTTGATTGAATTACTGAAAAATGCTTTAAATATACCAATTTTTTTCGTTCACAGCTTACATCTTTGGCTATGATTATGCTTGACCCATACTATAGAACTCTCAAAGGATTTGAAGTTCTTGTAGAGAAGGAATGGCTGAGTTTTGGACACAAATTTGCACAGGTAAGAAATTAGTTATATTCTTTAAAAGAAAAAAAGTTAAATCTCGGCTCATGTAGCCCAAATGATTGTCTCAGTGCTGAAAAAAATTTTGAAATTGGATTATTCTCTGATTTTATTATTAATCTTATTTTCTTTTCTTTTATCTTATTTTCTTTTATCTTATTTTCTTTTATCTTATTTTCTTTTATCCTATTTTCTTTTATCTTTTTTCTTTTCTTTTATCTTTTTTCTTTTTTTTCTTTTCTTTTTTCTTATTTTCTTTTATCCTATTTTCTTTTAGCTTATTTTTTCTTATTTTTTTTAATTTTCTTTTCTTTTATCTTATTTTTTATTTTATTTTCTTTTATCCTATTTTCTTTTATCTTATTTTCTTTTATCTTATTTTCTTTTATCTTTTCTTTTCTTTTTTCTTTTTTCTTATTTTCTTTTATCCTATTTTCTTTTAGCTTATTTTTTCTTATTTTTTTATCTTTTCTTTTCTTTTATCTTATTTTTTATTTTATTTTATTTTATCTTATTTTATCTTATTTTCTTTTATCTTATTGTTTTATATCTTATTTTCTTTTATCCTATTTTCTTTTCTTTTATCTTATTTTTTTATATCTTATTTTCTTTTATCCTATTTTCTTTTAGCTTATTTTTTCTTATTTTTTTATCTTTTCTTTTCTTTTATCTTATTTTTTCTTTTATTTTATCTTATTTTATTTTATCTTATTTTATTTTATCTTATTTTCTTTTATCTTATTTTCTTTTATCTTATTTTCTTTTATCTTATTGTTTTATATCTTATTTTCTTTTATCCTATTTTCTTTTCTTTTATCTTATTTTTTTATATCTTATTTTCTTATATCTTATTTTCTTTTTCTTTTTTCTTATTTTCTCTTAGCTTATTTTTGATCTAATTTAAAAAATAAATTTTTTATCTTATTTCTTTTATCTTATTTTCTTTCTTTTATCTTGTCTTTTATCTTATTATTTTCTTATTTTAGTAATTGAAAAAAAAAGAAATAAACACATTTTTGTTAGGATGATCAATCTCTTAGAATTGTAGATTGATAAATGATTAAATGCGTATTTGTCGTTCTCCAGGGGACTTTACATTATTTATATATATATTTACATTATTTATATATCGATATGTATTATTATACTAAAGATGACTTAATCAACTTTTATTTCCTTAAGAATATTTGATGCTTGTGTATGCATACCCAGTTGTGAAATATGGCGGTTAAAAATAAAATGACAGGAAAACTTTATGAAATACTTGTTATTGAAAAATATTAGCATACACCAAAAATTACGGAAAATGATCAGGTATTTTTATTTGTGAAATTAAACTAATATGCATAGTTCTGAAAGGATGTCATTAACACCCCATTCAAGGGAGGCAAATCAAATTTTCCTTAGATTTTCATGTAAATCTTCTAAGATAAAGACGACTCATGGCGTCACTCTATCGTAAAATCGTTAATCTTATACAGGGTGGGCCAAAATAAGGGTCCTATCTTTAAATTTGAATAACTTGAATTTGAATAACTTCCACAAAATAAAAGTTAAACTCACCAAACTTTATGTGTGTGTAGACTGACCCTTCGAGATTGTTTTAAATAAACAAAACAAATTTTAGCCGAAAAACACTTCTTAAAACTTACAAAAACTAAAATATTGTTTTTTACACTGTTTTGAGTTTTTTAAGCAAAAATAATGTTTTCTAAATGAGGGTACGTTCCTTAGGGCTAATCCGGCTCATGCTTGCTTCGGAAGGGGTCCTTTACTTATTCTAAAAAAAAAAAAATTTTTTAAATCAATAAATAAAAAAGTTATGAATTTTTAAAAATAGGACCCTTATTTTTGCCCACCCTGTACATACAATCATATTATTTTTTATTAAAATTCTAGTCGTTCATTATCCTTAATTTTTTGTGTATGCTAATATTTTTCAATAACAAATATTTCATCAAATTTTCCTGTCATTTTATTTTTAACTGCCATATTTCACAACCGGGTTTACATACACAAACACTGAATATTTTCTTATAAATTTTAATCACACAAAATACATGCTAACGTATTCCTTGGTTTTGGGATTGAGTTATGTTTGGAAACAATCCATTTAATTGTTTTGCAATTAAGTCATCAAGTGATCCATCTCTTAATAAGCTTCTGTCTATCACATTCTTACTCTCTACTCTTTGTTGTGTGACCCTTCTTGTATTTTATGCCGTTTCTATTTCCGGGACTCCATCATGTCCCATCGCCACAATGTATGCTTGTTTTACAAGTACTTCAATGGAATGTACTCCGACAAACTTGCTGCTCTGATTACCTTTCAACATAAACATACCCGACAATCAGCTAAATCCCATCCATTCACTGTGGAGATCCCCAGATACCGTAGGGCTTTCTACTCTAAATGCTTCTTCACGCAAACTGCTAGCCTTCGGGAATTCTCTCCCTGATCCCTGTTTCCCTGACTGTACCAACATGCAGAAATTTAAATGTAATGTGAACAAACATCTCGTTGCACAACTCCTCATTTAGGATGTCCCCTAAAAATCTGACCCTTTATCCTCAGTTGCAATGTGCCTTGTTTGAAGTGAATATAAGTAAAAAAAAATCTCTCTCTGTTTAGTAACTGTCAAATGTAATAAAGAAAGGAAATTTTGTTAATGTCGACAATTCTGTCTGTTGTTAATTAGACCTTATTCCCCTTCTCAGTAAGAGAAGGGGTTGTAGTAGCCAGACTCCATATAGGATATACATATATTACTCACAAACATTTATTGGAAGGTGAAGTGTCTCCAATGTTGCTTCTGGCAAAGGACGAGAACACAAAATCTAATCGGGGACTGATTTGTCTCTTTCTGCCAACAAGGTGGGTGGAAATCAGTAGGCTTTGAGCGCGCATGTCAGTGGTGTGCTAATCACCTGTGTATCAATACGCCTGGGTATGCTGACCAAACTACAACAACTCAACATAATGCAAGAGATTGCGCGTACAAACAAACAAAATAGGTCTGTCATGCAACTGCTACAATCTTGTACTGTTGAAGAATCCTTAAAACAACATTTCTTCAAAATAACTGAACGAAGCCATCCTTATTAAAAGATGAATCTTCTCTGGTAGAATTTACATGATGATCTCTGATAACTCCATGAACAGTTTCTTTCCAAGAATTTCTGTGAAGCACATTATCACTTCCCTGTGGACTACAACACGGTCATCTTCAAATCTAATGTCAACAAATACTTATCATAAGAGAAGAGGTTGTAGTAGCCAGACTCCATATAGGATATACATATATTACTCACAAACATTTATTGGAAGGTGAAGTGTCTCCAATGTGTATACGATGTCAAGAATTTTATTCATATACTAATAGACTGTCAGGATCTGCAACAAAGCCGAAGGAAATGCTACAACTCAAAAAATCTAAAAGACCTGTTTAAAGACACAAAAACAACCAAAATCTTACACAGTCAAAGAAGTTGGACTGTTCAAAAAGAATTTAATTTCAAATTTTTTGATTTGATTTTTGATTTTTTCCCCCAAACAATATGAAATCATTATCTTACCTTGGGATTGCATTTGACAACTTTATTCGGCATTAAATAACCCATACATGATTGATATGCCGTAAAACAAACCAAACTACAAACTGATGAGTGGCCCCCTATGCTACAGAAAGGCAAGAAGAGAAGAGGTTGTAGTAGCCAGACTCTGTATAGGACATACATATATTACTTACAAACATTTATTGGAAAATGAAGAGCCTCCAATATGTATATCATGTCAAGAACCTTTTAGAGTCAAACATATTAATAGACTGTCAGGCTCTGCAACAAAGCCGAAGGAAATACTACAACTCGAAAATCTAAACGACTTGTTTAAAGACACAAATTGACCAAAATCTTGACTTCATCAAAGAATTTGGACTGTTCAAAAAATGTAATTTCAAATTTTTGATTTCATCTTTAAGAGTAATATCTTCAAAGAGTAATATCTTCAAAGAGTAATGTATTCTAGTAATATAAATGATTATCCTACCTATAGAATTATATTTGACAACTTTATTCAGCATTAAATAACCCATAGATGGTTGATATGCCGTAAAACAAACTCGATTTTCTGTGGTGCTTGTAAGCATTGGGTATCCAAGAAGTGAAATTACAGGCAGGTTTGTGGCATTATGATCGCCTCAGTGGTCACGCTACGGTAGAAACAACACAAAACAAGTCGTAGGGATCACTTAGTTGTGCTGTGTGTGTGTGTGTGATACTATTGTGACTAGCGACCCAAATGCTATCTGCTGATCATTATTCGGTCTTGTCGGCCCCAGTAATGACCTTCTCTGCCCCTCATTGTGATCATTCTCTCTTAACAGCTAACGTCTACCGAATATACCTACTTTTCCTCAGAAATTAGAGACGTCTGTTTTTTCTTAGTTTACTTTCACCAAAAACTAGAGACGTTCGTTTTCTTTTTCATCTTTCCGAATTCTCTATCTTGACTAGTGATTGGAAGATTCCAATATTTTTCCCAATTCCGATACAATTCCCGATTCCAATACAATTACCGATTCTGATTCTAAAATCGCCTTAAAAAAAGTAGAATTTCATTGAGGGGGGAGGGGTGATTTAGTGAAGAGTTCTCATCTACTTTTAAATGTAGATATAATTTTTCTTTTTAATTTGAAAAACTTATTAATCTTTCTCCCATATGTATCGTGTCCAAAATTTTGATAAACTTATCGTCAGATTTTCATCTAAATTTTTCACTTGTGACAGCAATAGAAAACGAAGTCCCCCTCCCCTCCTTCCTCAAAAAAAAAAATCGTTTTTTGAATCGAAAATTAAACTCAAATTTTCCCGATTCCGATACCGATACCTAAAACAGTTGATGTTTTTTTCCGATTCCCGATTCCGATTAATCGTCCCAACACTAATCTTGACCCTCAGATTCTTAACGGCTGAGTTAGGGTTAGTACAATGGATCCGTCGCTTTTAATATCTGTAATGCAATGTGATATTCTTTTCTTTTTTTCAGAGAATTGGACATGGAGAAGACAAACACTCTGACGCTGACCGTTCTCCAGTTTTCCTCCAATTCATCGATTGCGTTTGGCAAATGACCAATCAGGTCCGTTCTTGAAAATCTCTTCTATTTGTTGCCATCAACAGAGTCTTGTAGTTTGCCTGGAGACTTGTGATCTCTGTATTTATAAAGTTGGATCATTTATCGCACTGACAGTGAGATTAAAACGTCAAATTCATATTCACGATAGAACGACAATAGCTTTCTAATATGATGATCAGCTGTAATGTGATCGACGTCCTACAGTTAACTAATTTGCATATTGCTTTGCAAAAGGACATCTCATTAATTAACTATTTGTATACATCTCAATCTCAATCAATGATTTGTTTTTATCTTTTTTTCTAATTGTTTTCATTTTAATATAAAACATAGTTCTATTCACGTATATTTTTTATATCTTAGATAAAGGCTTAGCAGTCCCAGTCCTTTCCAGTCAATTTATTTCTGGGTGTTGCAATTCTCTGTTTCCTCAATTTTCCCAGGTAACACCGGGACATGGGTCCTGCTTATCTCTATTTACATAAAGTTAGGTATATATATATATATACAGGGTGAGCCAAAAGTAGGCAGACAGTAAAAAACATTTTTTTGTTGAAGCGTAAGAGGCAGACTTCAAAGCTGTGTAAATCAAGAAGGAAAACAGTTTGAACACTTGCGTTGATAAATAACATTTGATTTTCATTAATATAATTGTTTTATTACATGTAATTGTACGTATAAGTGATCTCTAAATAAATGTTTTTTACTGTCCACCTACTTTTGGCTCATACAGGAAAAGTTGGAAGTCATTCACGAAACGTTTAACCTCAAGTTTGAGACAAGACGACAAAAAATAAAAATAAAAATATTTGCGTATCTGTTGTTATCATGAATTCCGCTTTTTCTAAATCCAGAAAAAGTGGATTTCTGCTTAAATCACTAGAGCCTCTCATAGATGTGAGTTCTCTTCTTTTTGGTCAAAATCCGCGTGTTTTTTGTTTTTTAAATAAGAAAAGGCGCATTTTTGCTAAACCGCTAGTCTTACCTCCTTTATTTTTCATTACTATTTGGCTGGATTTTATTTCTGTTTCTCTTTTTTTTCTCCATCTTGCTTTATCTTTCTTTCTCATTTCTTGTTTTTTCTCTCTTCCTCTTTCCATATTGTTTTGCCTTCCTTTTCCCTCTTATGACAGTTTGCTCTGGAAACTGAAAATGTTATTTTTGCCGTGAAGACTTCAAATCATTCATGATATGGTAGAGGAGTTAGATGACTTTTGTGTCATCACAGAATGACTTCCTGTCTCTTTTCTTACACATACGTATTCAATGACTTTCTCTTAATTTCGACTTTATTAGTTGAAATTGATTAGAGTTGTTCCGGAAAAACGTTTTCGCGTAGCCCTCTCCACACACACACACACAGGGGAGGAGGGAGGGTAGGTTGAAAAATTGTTAGGGGGCCGTGGCCCCCTAGGTTAAGAAATGCAACTCAATTTTAGCTTTTTTACCATTGGCTGCTCACACCTCTGTGTTATTGAATGCATCATTTTTTTTGTTATAAACTTCATTTTTAATGTATTTAAACATTTATTTTGCGATTTTAATGCCATAAATAATTTTATATTTAAATATCATGTTTCATTTTCTTTGTTTCAGTTTCCAATTGCATTTGAGTTCAACGAACATTTCCTGATAACGATAATGGACCACTTGTATTCGTGTTTATTCGGAACATTTTATTATAATACAGAACAGCAGCGTGTCAAAGAGGTAAATGATTTCTCTTCTTTTCTCTCTTAAATCTGATTACATTTTATTCTTAACAACATGCTACAACAATCCATAAAATAAACTAACTGATGTGACCGTGTTGGGTTATTGAATGATGCTTGAGTGGGTGTAACTTTGAATATGTGAATGTGAGTTAACAAACAAAAGTATGAGAAAAAATTTGACTGAGGAAACTTAGTATGGTCAAAAATTAGATATTCATTTACTTTTTATAATTGGAAGAAGAGGATTTACTTACTAATTGACATTTATAGTAGGAGCTGATAACGATAACGTCATCACAGAATGTCTGTCTCTTCTTGAAACCCAAGGGGACGTAACTCACAATTTCACAAGCAACTCTGACAGGTTATCTCCCTTTAATATGTCCATTCTGCCCGTCTCATTATTTTCTTAGGTAGAAATGCTATCTACCTAACACTTACAAACCAGAATCAAATATTGATTTTGTAGGAGGAAAGTTATCGATAACAAAGAAATGATAAAGACTGGCTTTACTATATATATTAGATTTTAACTGGATAAATATTTTCTATTTCAGGATGTGAAGCCGAAAACCGTGTCTTTATGGAGTTTCATCAATAGCAACATGGAGGATTTCTTAAACCCGCTCTATGCCACATATTTGGACCAACATGTGCTGCTGCCCGTTGCCAGTCTGCGTCAAATTGAACTTTGGATGGGCTACTACTGTAGGTGGAATCCAAGACTTAGACCTCAGGTAAGGCGGAACGTCTTTCTCCAGAAGGCAATTATTTCATTTTGTCAAAGATAATCAAAATCTTTAAAAAACAATATTTGACATTTTTTTTTTTTAATTTTTGAAATCGAATCCGTTTTTGATTCAAACTTTATCTCATGTTGGAAGAAAATATTTTGGTGTTGCTCGAAGCAGCAATCACTGCTAAAAACATTTAAATAAGATTCTCCAGAAGGCAATTATTTCATTTTGTTAAAGATAATCAAAATCTTTAAAACAAAATATTTGACATTTTTTGAAATTTTGTTTTTGGAATCGAATCCGTTTTTGATTCAAACTTTATCTCATGTTGGAAGAAAATATTTTGGTGTTGCTCGAAGCAGCAATCACTGCTAAAAACATTTAAATAAGATTCTCCAGAAGGCAATTATTTCATTTTGTTAAAGATAATCAAAATCTTTAAAACAAAATATTTGACATTTTTTGAAATTTTGTTTTTGAAATCGAATCCGTTTTTGATTCAAACTTTATCTTATGTTGGAAGAAAATATTTTGGTGTTGCTCAAAGCAGCAATCACTGTTAAAAACATTTAAATAAGATTCTCCAGAAGGCAATTATTTCATTTTGTCAAAGATAATCAAAATCTTTAAAAAACAATATTTGACATTTTTTAAAAAAATTTTTGGAAATCGAATCCGTTTTTGATTCAAACTTTATCTTATGTTGGAAGAAAATATTTTGGTGTTGTTCGAAGCAGCAATCACTGCTAAAAACATTTAAATAAGATTCTCATGTTAATCCGTGCGGATTTATTGCTGTGTAAGTATTTATTTTTCCAGGATGCCACGGATCTATGTGGGCAAATGAATTTTGGAAGCTTTAAACCTGATCTTGTCTAGATATGTAATATTACTACTTATATATATATATATATATATATATATCTCCGAAACAGTTACATGGTAAACAGCTGATGATCCCCGTGTTAATATTAGACGCGTAAGGTCTCCTGTTTTTGTTTTACTGTTAGATACTTAACCCCCCTTCTCTTTTTTTTTTTTTTAAATTTTTTATTTTATTTACTTATTTAGGAATTTCCCAACGAATGTTAAGTCTGCAATATCTTGGATTTAGTTAGTTTCTCTGGGAATTTAAACTGCATTTTACTTTCTTTTTTTTTTTTAAAAATGACTCAAAGCTTCTTTAGACTATATATATATATATATATATATATATATATATATATATATATATATATATATAATTTGCTTGATGTAGACAGTGGACAATTTCTTTCTTTACATTATGTTGAATTGTCCGCTGCCTACAACATCGAGCAAAGACAATATGTAGTAACAGCAATACATATCAAGAGGCGATAGACGGCTTGAGAGAAACCCTCCACTGAAACAACTATCCAGAGAGCATGACATCAGCTCCAAGAAATCTAGACCAAACACCAAAGGACACCACCTGAAAACTCACCACAGTTTGCATACCATATATGAAGGGCTTGTCTGAAAAAATCCAAAGAATATGTAATCCATATGACATCAGGATGGTATTCAGAAGCGACTCAACTTGCCGAAAGCATCTTGTGAGAGTCAAAAGTCCTACGAAAAAATGTATAACTAAGAACTGTGCGTATGTGATCCCATGTAAGTGTGGGGAAATATACAAAGGTGAGACATGTTGCCCCACTAAAAGTAAGGCTAGAAGAACACCGGAAAGCCGTAATACGTGGAGATATCCAAAAGTCGGGTATGGCTGACCACATATGGAAGGAAAAGAGAAACCATCTACCCTTATAAGACGAAGTAAAAATTATAGATAAAGAAGAACGGTGGAGAGTAAGACGACTGAAAGAATCAGCGCTTATGTTGGGCGACAATGACTTATTAAGCAGACCTAGTATAGAATTTAATACAATATGGAAACCTATAATTATAAATAATAGATAAGGTTATAATATAAATATACATATAATATATATATATAGATATATATATATATATATATATATATATATATATATATATATATATGATTTTTTTAAAGGTTTACCAAAGCATTCCGTTCAGGAGACCAATCATCACCACAAAAGACTTTTTCTTTCAAAGATTATTTATTTATCATATATATTTAAATTAAAGAGTTTTTTCCTACACGTGTTTCACTACCAAGCAGGTCCTTGCTTGGCAGAATTTCCCTGATGATCTGCCAAGCAAGGAGCTGCCAAGCAAGGACCTGCTTGGTAGTGAAACACGTGTAGGAAAAAGCTCTTTAATTTGAATATATATGATAAATAAATAATCTTTGAAAGAAAGTCTTTTGTGGTTATGATTGGTCTCCTGAACAGAATGCTTTGGTAAGCTTTCAAAAAATCACATATAAATGCTCTGTATCCTGTAATCGAGTATCATCGAGCTTGTTTTTATTGGCATAATCCCGGTCTTCACTGAATAATCTATTTTCTAAGTGAAAAATCTTAAAAGTAGTGATATATAGTGATAAGTAGTAAGACTGCGCATAAAAACAAGAATAGGTTTAAGGCTCTCAACATTCATACTAGTAATTGTCCACAAGTGATAGTCATCTGAAGGTTGAAGGTTGAATCCTCGGTGCGGGCGATATAAAGAATTGCGAATTACTGAAGACTTCTCCCATGACTGACAGAACGAAAACATGCTACCCCCGTGGATTAAATAAAGGAATCCGTTCGAAACTCTGTTCAGATGCCCGAGTTCGACAAAAATATTCCCGAGTTAAATACACCTGATGAAGGCCGGAGGTTACAGCAGCCGAAACGTTGTGAGAATAACACTCAAGATGAGAACAGTAGTCAAAATAATCAAAATTATACAAATTATCAATCCTCATCTCAAAAATTCACATAATATATATAATTTGTTTTATATTTCATGTATACACGTATAACATTATAAGGTGATATAATATATTGTGTATAGATTTGTGAGTGCTCAATACATGAGTAGAGCTTAGTAATAAAGTATGAAAATATATTTATGGCAATTAAGCTATACGGAACCGTCCACGTTTCATCCCCACAGCTAAGTGTACAAATATTTTGTTACTGTTTGTTTTTATATAACCACATTGTGTTAATTTAGCTAACTAACCAATCAGATTCGTTGTTATTTCTTTTCCACATGTTAATATTTTCATTAGTTAATGGCTGACCTTCTCTCAAACAAAGGCCTGGCTGACATTCTATCAAACAAAGGCCTGGCTGACCTTCTCTCAAACAAAGGCCTGGCTGACCTTCTCTCAAACAAAGGCCTGGCTGACCTCTCCTTGATATCTTTTTCTTTTGTTTTGTTTGGATGCGGCACATCCCTTTTGTGAATGTGTCAGGTTAACAGATGACGATTTAGTTTAGGATTTTATTTGTTTATTTATTTGTTTGTTTTGTATGTGGTTATCCTAAAGTAAAGTTTATTCTATGTCTACAGTTGAATGTTATTTTGCTTCTACAGTTTAGTAAGTTTAGGGGATCTTTAAAATTTAAAGCTTCTCATTCAAACATAATCTACACGGGTTGTCTAAATATGTACATGTACTTGCCCATCTTACTATTTTCCACTCAATTATTGGCTAGCATGCGCTTTCTTTGAGTCCCCAGTAATGTTTCGCTAGTGATTTTTTAAATCAGCTTTTTTTTTTGTTCTTGAGTGTTCGTTTATGGTTGTTATACCTGCTTTTAAAATCTAGGGAAGTTATACCTACATAGAATTTTTTGTTATTCGAGTTTTCTCTGGCAAATATTGTGGCTTGGTAAACAATGCCTTTGGTTATGCAGTTATTTTGTAGTGGGCAAAGTGCACGAGTTCTGCAGTTACAGTTTTTCTTTTCATTATTAACTAATAACAACGAATCTGATTGGCTAGTTAGCTAGAATAAAGACCACATGGATATATAAAAACAAACAGTAACAAAAAATATGTACACTTAGCCTGACGATTCCCTGCGGGGATGAAACGCGGATACCTCTGTGTTGCTTAATTTCCATAAACATATTTTCATACCCCTTTCAAGTCACTCTTTTAAATTAAAGGCGGAGATATTTCATGTGTACACAATACTGCAGAAGCACCGAATATTTTAGTAATATATCTAGATAAATAGCGAGTGCAGATAGTGGCAAAGCATTTCCTTTTTTATAATTCTGTTTGACGGCTTGCCACTAAAGCATATGGAGTTACTATGATAGAGGCCAGATTTATTTATATCCACTTTTTAGTGGAATTCCGCTTTTTTTTTCAATCCAGATTCCTCTTGAATTGCTAGAGCCTCATAGATGTTAGTTCTCTACTGTTTTATCCAAATCTGCATTTTTGTTCAAATACTAGAATTATGGGGCCTACGGACCCTAATTCTAGTTTATATCAAATATTACATTGTTTTTAACACCAATATATGTAGTTCAAGCAAAATAAATTGTTTTAGACTATTAAAATAATTTCGAACCCTATTGATAATGTTTACACATTCATTTATTTATTTTTTATTATTACTAATATTTGAATTCGTGTTTTGAAACATGACATAAATGACGTCACGCCAAAGTTATAATTATTTTGTTACGGTAATAGCGCTTAAAAGCTCTATTTATAAAAAGGTCCAAATAGCTCAGTTGGTTTTGGTTTCAATTTCCGGTCATGGCATCTGCTTTATTTGTTGGGAATTTATTATTTACTATTAATGCAATATTCTCATTTCTAAAAGTAGTTGAGATCTATGATATTTCGAAATGAGACACATTAAAAAAAAAAAAAAAAATGTGACTAATGGAAAAATTGTGACGAACGGGCGGACAAAATTGTGACGGACGGACGGACGGACAAAATTTCTATTTATATAAGAAGAAAAAAGCTGATTTTCCTTCTTATGACAGTTCTCACTGAAAACCGAAAATGTTTATTTTGTCGTGAAGGCTAAAACTTCTAGCAGTTCATGAAGGGGGTAAGGGAGAAGAATGACCAACGGTTGGGAAATTCATCTCGGTTTCAGCTTTGCTTGCCATTGGCTATTCACATCCCTGCATTGTGACGCAAAAGTTCAAAATTGCATTTTCATCGCTAAAACACGCAAATGGAATGAACACACCTTAAAAAAATCCGTTCTTGTATACGCTACTGACTTTTTTTTTTTTCTCTTTCTTTACTTGTAGGAACCAATTCACCTTCGGAATAAGGAACTGTTAT
Source organism: Sepiola atlantica (assembly GCA_963556195.1). NCBI lineage: Eukaryota > Metazoa > Mollusca > Cephalopoda > Sepiida > Sepiolidae > Sepiola > Sepiola atlantica. The sequence continues at coordinate 23,936,933 of OY744548.1, read as the reverse complement.
TCTTGAAGTCTCAGTTGCAGAGGAAGTACGAAGAACTAAAGAAAGAACTGGACAGCAGGAATGCCCGTGGTACTAGTAGCAGTAGTAGTAGCCAGGCAGTCACAGCGTCCACTTCAATGTCGTCCAATTGTGCGCAGAGAGTTGCCTCCCCTGTCACAACCTGAAAACATGTTCTCCACTTCCCTCATTATTTTGTATTTTTTTTTGAAAGAATCTAAAAGTGAATAAGATGACTCGCCCTTCCTCTCCCCTTCTATGTAAAGGTTAACAACAGTATTTGCTTACAATTAAATATTTGAAACCCTATTAAAAAAAAAAAAAAAGAAGCTTAATTTTGTACAAAGGTCCTTGTATACTCATTTCATCAAATAAAATGGGGGAAAAAAAATTGAAAAAGCAAATTATTTGAAAAAAATCGGCTATCTTGAAGCGGTTAGTTTCCGAAGAGGATGCCATTTTTTTATCGATTAGTTTTGTCTGTTTTTCTGTAGTGGTGACGAGTCAAATTAATCCACTGTGCAAAATTCTGTCGTATAAAAAAAAAACAATTTCTTTGGCAATATTCTATATTATGATGTTTAATTTGTAATATATTTCCATTTCAGTCTTAATAAACACCGTTCGATTTTTATTATTTGTCTTACTAAATTACAAACCAAGATAATCGACTCCCACCCCCGAACTGACCAACTATAGAATTCCCTCCCCATCTTTGAAACTTGTAAATAATTAAATGAATGTTACTTATTTAATTGTTTTCTGTTTTTTCTTTTGTTTTAGAAACAAAATCAAATATATCTTCCCTTAACCCTACCACTAACCCTAAATCAGAGTGGCAACCCCCCCCCCCCCCCCAAAAAAAAAAACCCTTCATAACGAATTGAGAAAGAGAGAGTATTTATACAAGCTAGTATCTTTTGAGGTGGAAGGGAGGCGTTGCCAAGATAATCGAACCCCCTCTTTTTTCCCCTGAACTGATCAAGTAAAGAATCCCCTCCCCATCTTTGAAACTTTTAAATAAAAAATAGATTGTTAGTTATTTAATACTTTTTTTTTTTTTTTTTAGAAACTAAATCCAATATATGTCCCTTAACCCTACCACTAACCCTAAATCCCCCCAAAAAACCCCCTTCATAACGAACTGAGAAAGAGAGAGTAACTTATACAAGCTAGTAACTTTTGGGGTAAGGGGGGGGGGTTGCCATCCGGACTTAAGACTCGTGGTAGGGTTTAGGGTAGGTTGTTTTTAAGTTGCTGAAACGTTAATCTTTAATCATAACTCAGGATTTTTGCAAAATAACTTCGCCCCCCCCCCCCCCCAATAAAAAATAAATGAAATCCGCAAAAATAAAAAACAAATTAAAAATTCTTCTGGAACACTCAATAAACCAGAAAATGGCTGCCATATAGCAAGGAAATTGTCTTTTATACAACAAACTTTTTCACGTTGGACTAATTTGATCTGTCACCGCTACAAAAAAAAAACAGACAAAACTAATCGATAAAAAATGGCAGCCTCTAAGGTCTGTATTTTTTTATTTATTTATTTATTTTTTTTAATACATTAGATTTTGTTCGCTACAAAATAAACGAAAACAAAAAAGATATTGAATTTAAAGAGCCTTGAAAAACGTCCGTTCGCTTTAAAATCAAAACATAAATAATATATAGTATATATAAATTATTACTTACAAAAGAAGATTTATATATGTTAAACCGAATATGTAGATGATTTCGGAGCTAATCGCTTCAAGATAGCCGTAAATATCATTCCTTTTCCATTTTTTTTTTCTTACTTACCTTGATGATTTTGAGGTAAGTCAAGTCCTCTGATCGTCATCGGGTGGCAAGCTGTTTTTTTTTTAATATAAGGAATGACATTTTCATCTTTATAATCAATTGACCAAAGTAATGTTGTTTTTTTTCTCGGCCTTTTGGCTGAGATCAAAGTGTAGTATCTGTTCCGACGGATACTACACCCTATAGACCGGTATCGTCCTGGCCTTTGGGCCTTGATTCCGCCGGTCTGAGAGATTGTCCTGTGCAGTTCTAGGAGGTCCACCCTCCCAGACTTTGCCTTCTCACCATTTGAGAAGGGGTTAGTTTATTGCTAATCGCCTGAGGCGCTCCTACCGGGGAATTCCGACAGGGATGCCCAGGCATTTTTTGTAGGCCAGAGTGCTCTTCCTCTAGGGCGCTGGCTTTTCAATCTCACTTTCCGACCTTGTGTCACATCTTACCGCTGTGGGAGGGAGATAAAAAAACAATTTAATCTGGATATGTGTGATTGAAAAATTAAAAAGAATTTTTTTTCTTTTTTAAATAATTTTTATTGAAGAATATTTTCTTAAATACAAAACTTGTTTATGTGTGTGTATACGTGCGCACGTAAGTGTGATTGAAAGGTGCATCTGATTAAGTGGAAGGGTCGTCAGATAAGGGTAACTTTTTTCTTTACAAAAAACCAACTACGAAAGAACTGAATGATTAAAAGATGAAACGTTTTATTTTTCTGATTTTTCCCTTTCATTTTTTTTGCTCGAAGAACAAAGAAGTCAATTTTTATTCAATTTGCAGCAAATGAAAAATAAAAGAATTTATTTAAAGAAAAAAAAAAAAAGAAAACAAGATGTCTGAAAATTTCTCATGTTTGAAATATATATATATATATATAAATCTTGATTTCTTTTTTTTATGATACAAAACCGTTTTGTTGCTTCCCAGTATTTTACCTTGATTGCCCCCCCCCCCCCAAAAAAACATTGAATAATATAAACTGTTAAATTAAATCTGATTCATGGTTTAATGCCGTTATTTGTTATAGAGAAAAATATAAAGAAAGAAACAAGATGTCTGAAAAACTCTCATGTTTCAATAGAAAAATGGATAAAATCTTGATTTCTCTTTTTTAAATGACACAAAACCGTTTTGCTTCCGAGGATTTGGCCCCACCCAACTGAAAGAAATAAAAAAACATTTAATGTGAACTGTTCAAATTAAAACTGATTTATGGTTTAACATGTTTATTTATAATAGAGAAATAAAGAAAACTTAATTGTAAAATAGAGAGGGGGTAAAATGGTGTTTTCTAGAAAGCTCAAACTTGTATTTAGCAATCACAAATCTTGGGGAATGTCTGTCTTGGTCACATTCTGATTTAAAAAAAAAGATTTAAAAAATTTCCTGCCAAATTTTTTTAAGTAAAAAATGCTTGATCCTTTTCTTAATAAAATTGACTTTCATGATTTCTGTTAATCATTTCTATGATTAAAAAAAAAAAATCTTTTTCATTTCTAGAGAAACACGAAAAATAAATGAATGTAAAAGACAAAATCTTTGACATTTTTGGCGGGAAGTTATTTATGACTATTTCTTTTATATTTTGTTGTTTATAATAAAATTATAAAAGAAATCAATTCAAACTTGAACTCCTGCATAAAACATGAACTAGAAAAGGTTTCAATCTGTTTGGAAAATGGAAGAAAAAAAAGAAATTCTGTTAATAATAACTGATTGACAAAAATCCAAACAAAAATCCATTTTAAGTTTTGAATTAAATTTTTGGTTCAATCATACCATAGTGACCGTTGAAATATCTCCTTATTTTACATGTTTTTTTTTTCATTTGCATTTTGGATAAAACTGATTTTCTTGTCTTAAATTCTATATTTGTCTTAAATTCTATTTATTGTCCTGAAATGAAATTCTAATTTACTTTTTAAAATGTTGAAAATTTAATTGGTGACCATATTGTTTGGGTTTTTTTTGGGGGGGGGGGGGGGGTACTGTTCTGGAAAAGGCAACCAAAAATTTACAGGTGTGACATATGCACGAATGCGACGAAAACGAACGGAAAAATACGAACCAAGTTCTGCTGTTCCGAATGTTACCGAAACCACCTCTCCCCTCCAAAACTTTCATTTATTCAAAAAAATAAAATTTCTTTTGTTGTATTTAAGAATAAACTCAGAAAAAAAAAAGACACAAAAAAAAAAAATTTCTTGTATTCCAAAAAAACAAACTTGAAAAATAAAATTGCTCTTCTAGTTGCTAAATTGTTATTTTTAAAATTTTATTTCATCAAAGTCCTCTGGTTAGAAGGTATTTATAACATGGACTGGGGAGGGGGGGCTTCCGTAACATTCGGAATGGCGTAACTTGGTTCGTATTTTTCCGTTTGTTTTCGTAGCATTCGTTGTGCATACGTCACGCCTGTAAATTTTTGGTTGTCTTTTCCGAAACAGTACCGTTCTTTTTTTGTTTTGTTTTTTTAAATTTATTTTGTACCAAAATTATTTTTTACTCTTAAAATTTTATTTACACACAAAAAAAACAACTTTTTGACACAAAAGATAAACTTTGAGCATTCTTTTCACACACACACACACAAAATTTTTAACGAAAAGCAAAAAATGAATAGGTTAAAACATCCTAGTCAATAATTTAAGAATGGCAAAGTAATTAAAAAAGTAAATTAGAATTTTATTTTCGGACCAGAAATAAAATTTCAAACTAAGAATTGATTTTATCCAACATTTGGGCGAGATATTGTAATGGTCTTTATAGTACAAAAGAACAAAATCTGCCTTTGAATAAAATTAATTTCATTTAATTTTATGTATTATTTCGTTTATTTGACCTATTATTCTTATCTTGGATGTTATTTTCACAACGTTTCGGCTTATGTAACCTCCAACCGCTTTCAAGTGCATTTTGTCAAACTCGGGAATATGTACGGAATTTTGACCGGAATCCTTTACTTAATCCATGGGAGTAGCTTGCTCTTGTTCCCTCGTCTCGGCCTTTTGATCGGGATCAAAGTGTAGTATCTGTTCCGATGGATACTGCACCCCATAGACTGGTATTGTCCTGGCCTTCGGGGCTTGATTTACGCCGGTCTATGGGTCTGTCCTGTGCAGTTCTAGGAGGTCCACCCTCCCAGGCTTTGCTGCACCTCTTTGGGGAGGAGTAAGTTTATTGCTTACTGCCTGAGGTGCCCCTACCGGGGAATGCCGACGGGGCTGCCCAGGCAATTTTTGTAGACCAGAGTGCTCACCTTCTCGAGCGCTGGCTTTTCAAATCCCACTTTCCGACCTTGTGTCACATACTCCTGTTGTGGGTACGAGTTGGATATTTCCGTCAGCCATGACCAGTCCACAAGAACCTGTGGCGTAACAGATAGAACTGAATATTGCTTAGCACTTATAAGTGATAGTCTTCTGGAGGTTGAAGGTTCAATCCTCAGTGCGGGCGATACTAAGAATACAATTATGAATTACTTCAGACTTCTACCCGGTCATGGCTGACGGAACAAAAGCAAGCTACCCTCGTGGATTAAATAAAGAGTTTCATTCAAAATTCCGTACAGATACCAGAGTTTGACAAGATGCACCTGAAGAAGGCCGGAGGTCACATCGGCCGAAACGTTATGAAACTAACATCAAAGATGAGAACAGTAGTCCGACTAAAGCAAATAATACAAATTATCAATCCTCATCTAAAAAAAATATATTTAATTTTAATAATAAGGAGAATATTTTTTTTTAAATATTTTGAAAACCTGGACAACGCAAATTGTTTTTTAAAATAAATTATTTATTTACTTTAAAAACTTTTTTTTTAAACTTGAGTACTTTAAAGAAGAGAAAAAAATATTTTTATACTTCTGACAAAGATGTTTATCATCGAAAGTACTCAAGTTTAAAAAAAAAAAAAAAGAAAATTTTTTTAAAGTAAATAAATAATTTATTTTAAAAAAACAAATAATTTGTGTTGTCCAGGTTTTCAAAATATTTTTAAAAAATATTCTACTTATTATTGCAACGTTTCAATGTGTGACTTTTCAAACTATATTTAATTTTATTTTTAATCTTAAAATCCAGTTTATAATTTGTGTCAACCAAAGTAATTTTTATTTTATTTACTAGTAAGTACACTCAGTATTGCTATGGAATCAATATGAACCCTTTCTCCCAGCCCTGAACCCCATATTACTATTTTTATTATATTTTAATTTCTATAATTTTCAATTTTATGTTATAAATAAAATACAGTAAAACACTATCTTTACTGTTTATGGATGTCTGGCGCGAACACAGACCACACAATATTATTGTAAAACCTCCTAATATAAAATAATACCTCGTAAAAATTTTTACTTGAGAAAAGTTGTTTGATCTTGTTATAGGGTTTTGTTTTAAATTGCATCCCCGGACAGAGACAGACAAACATGTTGGGATATGCGGTTATTTTACCTGACAGCTTTGTATTTAGTATAGATGCCAAACACAACTATTATAAGAAGGAATAATAGATGACATTAAAGCCAAATACAAACACATTTATTTCCAGTTGATAACACATATAAAAAAAACCATAAACATAACATTATACAAAACATTAATTACATTAGATTTTACTCGAAAATAATGACAATTCTCTACCTTTAATAGGGATGGGACGTAATGAGTGAAAATTTCAGATTCATGCAAGTAGTATTTTTTTGTGTTCATTTATACATAAATAACACTAAACAATCAAACATTTTGAAAATTTTGCAAAATTTAGAAGGTGCAGGCCAATAGTTTTTGGCTATTTTACATTCATGAAAACCCTTTCACAGCCTGAAAATGGTCCTAAATTAAAGTACTATATCAGATTTAACCATCTATATCCATTCATAGCTTTTGAGGATGTTTTAGGACCTGCAATGTCGCATGAAACCACTTTTTCACCGAAAAATAATGGATTTTGAGTCTCGTGGAGCCCTAACGGCTATTTTTGGCCTGCACCTTCTGAATTTTGCAAAATTTTCCAAATTTCTGATTGTTTAGTGTTTATGTATAAATGAACACAAAAAAATACTACTCGCATGAATCTGAAATTTTCACCCATTACGTCCCACCCCTACCTTTAAGGATATCTTCAGATATTCTTCATTGTGCAGGACGTTTGTAAGTGACACTTGGTGAATTCCCGTTACACTCTAACCCTTTTTAGGGTCAACAAAGGGAAATAAACATTGGTGTCATGGAACGGTGTATATCGAAGTTCTGTTTCCTTAGATAGATTTGTTTTCTAGAGCAAATTTGGTGTTTTAAAATAAGGATTTTTATTTTAAATATTTAAAAAAAAAAATTTTTAATTCGAAAACTTCCAACGAGATTTATGAAAAGCAAAATCTGTTTTTAGTTTTCAAAATTCGAGAATTGAATTCTTTCAAAGGAATTGTTTTACAATTTTTAGTTTTTTTACAAAAATAAATCGGTATCATTTGGATCATTCGGACTACTATTTGTACTTGGTTGGTATTTTCACAACGTTTCTGCCGATGTAACCTCCGACCTTCTTCAGGTGCATCGTCTCGAAATCTGGGAACCTATACAGAATTTTGAAAGCGTTCAGTTCAAAAGTCCGTCGTATAAAAGGCAGTTTCTTCGGCAGTATTCTTTATTATGATGTTTAATTTGTAATATATTTCAATCTCAGTCTTAATAAACACCGATTGATTTTATTATTTGTTTCTTACTAAATCACAAACCAACATAATCGAAACACCCCCAGACTGATCAACTAGAGAATTCTCTCCTCATTTTTGAAACTCGTTAAAAAAAAAATAAATAAATAAATAAATAAAAAAAATTAACCCTACCACTAACCCTAAGTCTGGGTGACCCCCCCCCCACAAAAAAAAACTACTCCTAATGAACCGAGAAAGAAAGAGAATAGCTTATACAAGCTAGTAATTGTTCAAAATTTTGTAGAGGTTCCTGATTTCGACATAGAGATTACTAAGTTCGAAAAGACGCACCTGAAGACACGGTCGGAGGTTACATCAGCCGAAACGTTATGAAAATAACAACCAAGATGAGAATAGTAGTCCGAATAATCCAAATAATACAAATTATCAATCCTCATCTCAAAATTCCAAAACATAAAAATAAATCAATAGGAATATTTGGAAAACCAAACACAAAGGACCATAGGTTTTAAAGACACCATTTTGAGGTAGTTCTTTCTTCCCACCCCCTCCCATCCCATTCTCTCAATCTCCCTCTGACTAACTGACCCTAAACCTAACCCTAACCCTAACCCTAACCTTCTCTCTCCAATAAGTGACTGCGTTTGCCAAATGGAATGAATTATTTCTTGTTAGCTAAAAGAATATTTACTTTTCTGCATTTCATTTTTATCTTTTTCGCAATAAAAATAAATTATTTTTTCTGTTTTGTTATCTTTCTGTCAAATTTTGTTTCCATTATTGTCGAATATTCTTGGCCGTTCACAAATGCCTTCATTCTTTTTTCCTTTACTCAAAATTATTTGTATTTTCAAACGAAAAATTCTATTTGCATGTCTCATTGTGTAAAGAGTTTTACATTTTCTTTGGAAAATGGAAGAACAAAAATCTTTTCAATAAAATATTTACAAACATTTTCCGCATTTTCTTCTTTTTTGTTCTCATTTTTCATTGGAGTAAAAAAAAAAATTAAAAAAAAAAAAAAAAAAAAAAATCCGTTATTGTCTTGACAAACGTTTTGATGCAATTTTTTTTTTTTTTTCATTGGAGTAAAAAAAAAAAAAAAAAATCCGTTATTGTCTTGACTAACGTTTTGATGCAATTTTTTTTTTTTTCATTGGAGTAAAAAAAAAAAAAAAAATCCGTTATTGTCTTGACAAACGTTTTGATGCAATTTTTTTTTTTTTTCATTGGAGTAAAAAAAAAAAAAAAAAAAATCCGTTATTGTCTTGACTAACGTTTTGATGCAATTTTTTTTTTTTTCATTGGAGTAAAAAAAAAAAAAAAAATCCGTTATTGTCTTGACAAACGTTTTGATGCAATTTTTTTTTTTTTTTCATTGGAGTAAAAAAAAAAAAGAAAAAAAAAAAGTCCGTTACTGTCTTGACAAACGTTTTGATGCAATTTTTTTTTTTTTTTTCGGAGTTCCATTAAGAAGATTTTTTTGGTGCTTATTTGGAAATGTGGCAATTCAAAATAAAATAACAGAAATTTATGGACATACTTATCAGTGAAAAATATTAAAGCGTTTTTTAGTTTAATCAAAAAGTACGGTCAAATATGTTACATTACAACGAAAAATAAAAATGGTTGACAGAAGCTTCCATATGAAGCCTCGAAAATTAAACAAAAATACAGGTACTAAAAATATACAATTCGGCTGAACATTAGATTTTCGCTCGATTGGTGAAAGTTTTTAGCGGTATTTTTGTTTAATTTTCGTTTTTTTTTTTTTTTAGCGATTATTAGGGCTTCACATGAAGCCGTTTTTATTTTTCGTTCTAATGTAACATTTCATCGTAAAATTTTGCTTGAACTGAAAAATAGCTTTAAAACACGAACGAACTATACAGGGAGGTAGAGAAGTAACTTTTCTTGCCTTTGGTAACATTTATTTGTTGCTTATTTGCTCTCTTTCACCTTTTTTTTTTTTTTTTTTTTTTTTTTTTTTGGCTAACTATTGTAAATCATCGCCGGGGATCCTATTGACCCCCCCCCCCCCAACCGATTATTGACAGAAACAGCTGTAGTCTTGTAGGTAGTTGGCTCAACGGATACTGACGTCTCTGTAGTAGTGGTCATAGTGAAGATATAGGGAACAGAAGTTTCTCCGTCTTCCTATTTCGTTTCATTTTTTTAATTAATGAGTCACAACTTATCAAGACCTGAAAAGTGATCAATGAGCTGGAACTGACAAATAATGCAGGTAATTAAGTATCCTTGGTAGAGGGTGATGTTATAGTGCTTTTCTGATTCGCACTATCTCGGGGGATAGCACAGGAGATCGAACTCAAGGGCAGCTCCTTGAGAGGCTTCTCCATCTGCGCTCGTTAAATGTTGGGTATTCTCAAGTGCCATGTTGCGCATGCCACCTCCTGCATTAGGCTTTTTTCTGTCATTCAACTGTCCGAACCAGGCTTGATGAAGGTAAGAAAAAGAATAACATTCTATCTGAAGGTGTAGAACATTTAATATTTACTTCTTCTTTTTCTTTGCGTGTCTTTGAAGCATGTGGTCATACGACAGTTCCCCACTTTTTTTACATAGTCCTTTGCATTATTGTTGTACTCTGCAAGATCATTCAAGTTGCACCGGTTGGGCTGTAGAAGGTAGACAAGGCAGTGTTGCATCGTATGGTTCACCCCTCCACATTCACAGATGGTTGGGTCAGTTTTGTAGCTCCATCTACTCATAGCTTGGCCATTTGGTCAAGATCAAAGTGTAGTATCTGTTCCGATGGATACTGCACCCCATAGACTGGTATTGTCTTGGCCTTCGGGGCTTGATTTACGCCGATCTATGGGTCTGTCCTGTGCAGTTCTAGGAGGTCCACCCTCCCAAGCTTCGCCTCCCCTCTTTGGGGAGGAGTAAGTTTATTGCTTACTGCCTGAGGCGCCCCTACCGGGGAATGCCGACGGGGCTGCCCAGGCAATTTTTAAACCCCACTTTCCCGACCCGATCTTGGGTCACATCTTACTTGTGGGAGTAAGATAAAAACTGGCCTTGTGCCTAACTCCTGGAGAGGAGTAAATCAATACTCATAGCAATTTTTGATTGCCCCATTCCAATTCTCAGGTGATCAAGGTAGAAACTTTCACGTCGCGATCCCTGTCAAGTAATATTTACTATTACTTGCAAATTCTACCAAATACTTTGAAGCAAGCCTTTGCATATTGTTGTACTTTCAAGCTGCACTGGTTGGGCAGTAGAGGCCAGACAAGGCAGTATTGCATCATATAGTCCTCCTCTCCACATTCACAGATGGTTGGATCAGTTTTGTAACACCATCTACTCATAGCAACTTTTGATCGCCCCATTCCCGTTCTCAGGCGGTTTAGTGTTTTCCACTGGAGCCAGGGTGCTTCTGAACCGGGAGGGAGTTTCTCAGAAGGGGAGATTCCCATCTCAGTAGGATGGGGGTACTCTCTAGCCATCTGGTCAACAGCTGCAGTCTGGTCTCTTCCTGAGATGTTGTTAGGGGTTATTCAACCCCTACCCACAATAGGAGTATGTGACACAAGGTCGGAAAGTGGGATCTTGTTAGGGGTTCGAAATGGCTAAGGAAGCTTCTCTTTGACTTCAGTCGTTGGACCGTTGGTCCACGCCCATGAAGGAGATGTCGTTCATCACTGATAGCCTAAACTCAATAACACACATAGATACCTCAGGCACAAGGGTGCGTGCAAGACCAAAGAAGACCTGGCTTCAGTGCATACGAAGTAACTTGACTGCTTGCAACATGACTGGTATCAACCCTTTGGATCGGACCGCATGGAGAGCAGGCGCTAGACGTTGCCTGGTGTTGACCACCTTCGAGTCTAGGAAACCTGCAGCACCTTAAATATCAAAACTTGATGAGCATGATGATGATGATCATGATCATCATGCTCATGATGATCATGATCATTATCATCATCATCATGATCATCATGATCATCATCATGATCATCATTATCATGCTCATCATGATCATGATCATGATGATCATCCGGTTTTGATATTTAAGGTGCTTATGATGATCTGATAACTTTTCAAAACAAATGAACCTGTAAACCATATGAATTGTGTGTTTCCGGCATAAAATGACATTTAAAAGGGTTGAGATGCCGTAAAATGCAACAAACCAAACAGAAATTTTTAGATGCATTTGCAACGGCTTCAGCGTAACGACCGTGCCACGATCAGGTGGATATGTGACAGCAAATTAAAGGAAAGAATCCCTTGAGCCGTGATCTATGAGAAGCTTTTTTGGTATTGGTGGGATTTTGGATGCCTTACGCGCTCGGTGTCTCTTCAATAACACCAGATGGGTGACCATTTTGGAATACTATGCGCTCTATGTAGGAGGAGGAGGACGTCGCCACTTCCCGACAAGAATTGCAAAAAACTAACGTTGTCATCTCTCCTAACCGGGATATACACGCGATTGAGAAAACCGTTTGTGAATTTGCTACTCCTATGAAACTTCCTCCTTTGGATGAAGACGGTTCAACCTGGCCAGGGTGAATGCCGTATCAGGTACAGGTAGGTAATAACATGCATGGATACCCCAGGCACGAGGGTGCATGGAAGACCAAGGAAAACCTGACTTGAATGTGTACAAAGTGATTTGACTGCTAGCAACATAACTGGTATCAGCCCTTTGGATCGGACCTCATGGAGAGCAGACCTGGATATTTGACGTGTCTCTCTTGAAGTATTTCTGTCGTGGCTTACTGGGTCCGTCACTGCCATGCTAATGTTTCTGTTTTAGGTTCGTTTATCTTGGCTCTGAATTTATCACTGTCCGTTAAAAGACTACCTTGTTTTGAAGTGATTCTATCTTCCTCTCCCTTTTTGTTATTATGCAACTTAATCATCATTCGTTCTTGTTAGCTCCTTACATCAAGTGGCTTCATGTCTTGTCTGGAGCGACTTCCATGAAAAATAAATAAATAAAAAATAAAACAAAATAATTCAGAAATGACGATTTTATTGGAAAATCTCGAATAACAAGAAAAAGTCAAAACAACAACAACAACAAAATAAAACGTAAATAGATAAAATTAAAATCCCAAAGGAGAATGTTGGCTGATTTATTTGATATCATTTAGAAACAAAAGGATACAAAAAGGGGGCATTGCATGGTGAGAGAGAGAGGGGGGTGGGGTGCATAGAACCAAAAGCAGACCATGCCCCACCATAAGAGGGGGGTATTAGCAATGGGGGATGGCATTAACTCCGGAACAAAATCGAGAGGAGGTGCATTGGGAGAAACACATTTTCTCCCATTAAAATTAAATGTTACAGGAAGTACATTGAGGATCACATCTCCTACTGATGAGACGATAATCAAAGTGTCCCCCGCAACTATTCTAACAGGTCATTTGAAGATACGAATACAATAAAATAGATTTATAATAAAATACAGGGTGCCCCCCCCCCCCCTCTAATACCATACATGGAATCGCTAGTAAAATTCACAATCCTTTCTGCAATCCAATTTGGTACAAATCAACCTCCGTCTATGCCTGAATTGTCCACCAAGTTTCAGTCATGAATCTCCCACAGTCTTTATTTTAACGCCGTTCAATAAAAAGCATACCTGGATACGGCGTGCAAAACTGTTTATAACACTGACACACTCCTCGTCTGTCACTGTCCGGATTAGTCTGGGGATTGTTTTGATAAACATTATCTCATATAAAAATCTTGTGAAGCCTATTTCGTATGAAGCCTATTTCAAGCTCATGCCTCCTACTGATGAGACGATCATCAAAGTTTCCCCACATATCATTGAATGGCGATAAAAGAAAGGCTGTTGGACATTCATGACAGAAACTTGGTGGACAAGTCAGGTATAAAATGAAATTTGTTGGTACCAAATATGATTGGATTGCAGAAAGGATTATGAATTTTATTAACGATTTTTTTAATAAAAACAGAAACCACCACTTTATCAAGGCCAAGGCCACCCGTGGACAAGTGTTAATGTGATTTCATGTGCAGCGTGCCCCCTTCTGCATCAACTCAATAACATGCATGGATACCCCAGGCACGAGGGTGCATGGAAGACCAAGGAAAACCTGGCTTGAGTGTGTACAAAGTGACTTGACTGCTGACAACATAACTAGTATCCATCCTTTAACTCAGACCACATGGAGAGCAGGTATACTAGATATTGCCTGGTGTTAACCACCCCAGAGTCTGCATTGGGTATCTATTATTAAAACCTTCAAAATAGGCTGAAGAAACATTTGATATGAATAAAGCATATTAATAATATTAAAAATATAAATACTTTTAATATATATATATATATATATATATATATATATATATATATATATATATGTGTGTTATAGTGGAATAATTCCAGGAGGAAATCCGGGTATGAGAGCTCAATGTAGTAAACAGAGCAATAAAATATAATAACACGAAATCACATAATTGTCGATGCAATAATTTATTTCAACCGTTCGGTTTTTTCAAGCATCAGTCTCAAAAATGTAATTGTCTGAGTGATGCTTGAAAAAACCGAAGGGTTGAAATAAATTATTGCATCGACAATTATGTGATTTCGTGTTATTATATTTTATATATATATATATATATATATATATATATACAGGGTGGGCTAAAATAAGGGTCCTATTTTTAAAAATTCATAACTTTTTTATTTATTGATTTTTTAAAAAAATTTTTTAGAATAAGTAAAGGACCCCTTCCGAAGCAAGCATGAGCCGTATTAGCCCTAGGGAACGTACCCTCATTTAGAAAACATTATTTTTGCTTAAAAAACTCAAAACAGTGTAAAAAACAATACTTTAGTTTTTGTAAGTTTTAAGAAGTGTTTTTTGGCTAAAATTTGTTTTGTTTATTTCAAAAAATCTCGGAAGGGTCAGTCTACACACACATAAAGTTTGGTGAGTTTAACTTTTATTTTGTGGAAGTTATTCAAATTCAAGTTATTCAAATTTAAAGATAGGACCCTTATTTTGGCCCACCCTGTATATATATATATAATATTCATCGTAATATTATATATATATAGTCTAAAGAAGCTTTGAGTCATTTAAAAAAAAAAAAAAAAAAATGTAAAATGCAGTTTAAATTCCCAGTCAAACTAACTAAATCCAAGATATTGCAGACTTAACATTCGTTGGAAAATTAATAAATGAAAAAAAAAAAAAAAAAAAAAAGTAAAAAAAAAAAAAAATATATATATATAAATAAATAAACTAAAAAATAAAAAAAAGGGGGGGGGGTTAATTATCTAAGAGTGAAACAAAAACAGGAGACCCTAAGCGTCTAATATTAACACGGGGATCATCAGCTGCTTACCATGTAACTGTTTCGGAGATTTAATATATATATATATATATAATAAATATTTGTTTTGTTTATTATATATGTACGTAACGTTTCGTCCTTTATAATCGGGACTCATCAGCATAGAGATATGACTATTCACTACCAGTCATGCGATTCGAAACCCTGGATTACGAGTATTTTGCAACTCAAATCCCGACGCCCTGAACCACTCGGCCAAAAGTTGAACAGCGAATATACAGTGATAATTTTAACACTTTATCAGACGGCTTAACGTCATAAGAGCGTTTTACTTAATGAAAGGAACGATGCATAAATATATATATATATATATATATTATGATAAATATTATTAAATTTTTATCCACAAACACATGTGTTTCATCCTTTTTACTAGGAATCATCAGTGTGGAGAATGGTTGCTCTGCCACACAATTCGAAACCCTCAGACCCAAGGCAAAATTTTAACTTTCGTCTGAACGCTTTGAACGATGCGGCCACAAAACCAACCACGTTGAAGGAAGAGAATTAAAATCTATTTATGTCTAAGTAATGGGACACAGATAGAAGGCTGTCAGACGGAGGAGGAGGAGGAGGAGGAGGAGGAGGAGGAGGATGATGATGATGATTTTAATTGACTTCATTAATGAACATCTTAAAATGCGAATATAAAATCAGGAATTGACTTTTCAAATTTCATGTTTTTTTGGTAAACATGGAGCTTGATTTTTCAGGAATTAATGAAATGGTGCAATTTATTTCTCAATTTTCCCAAAATGGAATATACGGTGCATCCCCTGTCCGTTATAATACAAGAAATGTCTTGCAAACAAAGTGTGTTTGCGGCTTAATTAAAAGACCAACTTATGATACTGTCTGTTTAAGTATGATAAACTTTTGCGAAAAAAAACATGCTTATATGTCCGTTTAAGTATGACAGTATAAAATCAGGAATCGACCTTTTGAATGGCAGGGTTTTTTTTGGTAAACTTGGAGGAAGATGTTCAACGATTTTTCAGGAATTAAATGGTTCAGTGCATTTCTGAATGTTCCAAAAATGGTATACACGATGCATCCCCCACACCAACTTCATTTTCGTAATTCTTCGGAATACTATCACTTAAGCACCAAATTTTAGATTATAAAAAAAGTCTTTGAAAAAAAAATACTTGTCTCGTGTTTAGCAGTGGGAGAGGGAGATATTTAGATTTCTTCGTCTAAACATTTTATTATTTAATTTTTTTTTTTTTTCATTCTTCGATTGAACACCAAATTCTCAGATTATTAAAAAGAAATTCTGAAAAACTCTTTTGGAATTTGTTAGATTAGAATTGGTAATTTGTATCATTTGGATTATTCCAACTACTATTCTCATCTTGGTTGTTATTTTCACAACGTTTCGGCCGATGTAACCTCCGACCTTCCTCAGGTGCATCTTGAGATGAGGATTGATAATTTGTATTATTTTGATTATTTTGACTACTATTCTCATCTTGGTTGTTGTCTTCACAACGTTTCGGCCGATGGATATGCGGCAGCAAACTAGAGGAAAGAATCCCGTTCAGCCGTGATCTATCTGAAGCTTTTTGGTATTGGTGGGATTTTGGATGCCTTACGCACTCAGCGTCTCAGGTATTTTGGCCACGTACAGTGTGCCACCTCCTGCATCGACTCAATAACACGCATGGATGCCCCAGGCACGAGGAAAACCTGGCTTGAGTGTGTACAAAGTGACTTGACTGCTTGCAACATAACTAGTATCAATCCTTTAAAAACCTAAAAAAAAAAATATGACTGATATGACTTGACCGAGGATTGAACTCCTGTCTCCCGGCTCATTAGTGAACACTCTAACCATTATGTCAAATGAGCTAGACGTTCTATTTACGGGATGTAGTCATATTTCCATGATAGATATTCAACCATGGCCACCTTTCGTTATGTGTCGCAGCTATTGTTCACAGATAGATATTCAATATTCTTCGGATGTGTCTTTTCGAACTCAGGAATCTTTATGTTGAACTCCGGAACCTCTACGGAATTTCGAACTGAACCCTTTATTTAATCCATGGGGCTAGATTATTCTCGTTCTGTCAGCCATGACTGGGTAGAAGTGTTAATTAACTACTAAGATAATCTTAGTCATTATCGTCTGTAATAAAGATTGAATCGTCAACCTCCGAAAGACTGTCACTGTTTGTTAACCAATGCTTTTATCCATTACGTCACTTGATGCATCATTTCAGGGAGTTTATGAATGTAGTCAGATGGAACAAGGTTGTATGCTCAGTACATAAAAGAAGTTATTTCCTTTGAACCACATTTAAGTTATCTCCCCTGAATCATACTGGGAAACAAAAGAATGCACTCTTCTATTTAGAAGTATAAAAAGACTCGTCCACCTATGTGCAAGATAAAAAATTAGGCTTTTCCTCTGTTGTGCATTACGCTTGAAGCTAGCTAGACCTGTCCGGCCTTGTAAGTAAAATGGTCGACCATAGCTGTGGGCGACCCGAAGGTTCCCTTTTCATAAGCTACTAAACCGAAATGTAGGGGAGAGTTCCACTCCTTTCCCAGGATTACCCCACTTACCCTTGATCCTTCACCTTATAATGCTAAGTGTTTAGCAAGGAAGCATCAAGTACCATTTTTTAAGTCTTTGATATCACTTGACCAAGGATTGAACCCCTGTCTCCCGGCTCATTAGTGAACACTCTAACCTTTATGTCAAATGAGCTAGACGTTCTATTTACGGGATGTAGTTATAGTTCCATGATAGATATTCAATCATGGCCACCTTTCGTTATGTGTTGCAGCTATTGTTCACAGATAGATATTCAACCATGGCCCCTTTTCTCCTGGTCGTCACATCCGTTCCCAGATAATAGCAAAATAAGCTGTATTTACTTTTTATCCGTCCACCCGGACTCTCCCATACAAGCCTTTCATAGAGAAGGTAGCATCAACTTTTACTCGCTACTATTTTTCTACTAACACCGCCACCAGAATCACCATGTGCTACTTTTCGATCGTTTAAAACCATACAAACACTGATTAATCAAGAATAATTACCGAACGCTTAAAAATTTCGATGAATATTATGTATGAAAAACAACACCTGTTCATTAAGACTACGGATTTCTGCATGATTAAACTCTTCCCCATTCTTTCTATTGGAACTTACTTATCCTTTCTGTCTTTGGATTGATACTCTGATATTTACCTATTTTAAAAAAAAAATAACATGACTATTTCATCTTTTAAACTGACTACGCCGGTAAAATTTTTACCTTAGCGCAGAATACAGGAATATCATAATTAATGTCATATATTCCAAACCGTCATTAGAAGTGAGCTAAATTATTTTTCATCTTTTCCTCGCACAACGCCAAAACAATTTATACCTTAGCACGGAATACAGGAATATCAGATTGAATGTCAGATATTCAGAACTGTCATTAGTAGTGAGCTAAATTATTTTTCATCTTTTCCTCGCACAACGCCAAAACAATTTATACCTTAGCACGGAATACAGGAATATCAGATTGAATGTCAGATATTCAGAACTGTCATTAGTAGTGAGCTAAATTATTTTTCATCTTTTCCTCGCACAACGCCAAAACAATTTATACCTTAGCACGGAATACAGGAATATCAGATTAAATGTCAGATATTCAGAACTGTCATTAGAAGTGAGCTAAATTATTTTTCATCTTTTCCTCGCACAACGCCAAAACAATTTATACCTTAGCACGGAATACAGGAATATCAGATTAAATGTCAGATATTCAGAACTGTCATTAGTAGTGAGCTAAATTATTTTTCATCTTTTCCTCGCACAACGCCAAAACAATTTATTCCTTAGCACGGAATACAGGAATATCAGATTGAATGTCAGATATTCAGAACTGTCATTAGTAGTGAGCTAAATTATTTTTCATCTTTTCCTCGCACAACGCCAAAACAATTTATTCCTTAGCACGGAATACAGGAATATCAGATTGAATGTCAGATATTCAGAACTGTCATTAGTAGTGAGCTAAATTATTTTTCATCTTTTCCTCGCACAACGCCAAAACAATTTATTCCTTAGCACGGAATACAGGAATATCAGATTGAATGTCAGATATTCAGAACTGTCATTAGTAGTGAGCTAAATTATTTTTCATCTTTTCCTCGCACAACGCCAAAACAATTTATACCTTAGCACGGAATACAGGAATATCAGATTGAATGTCAGATATTCAGAACTGTCATTAGTAGTGAGCTAAATTATTTTATAATTTTCTTACAAATTTCTTCTTTGCTAATTGCCTCAGACGAGAAGGATTTCACCTTCTCTACCCGAGAACATAACAGATTATGTTTACGTTATCACTAAACTATACAATAACATTGTTTTCGTACATTAAATTATAAATTAAATATTTTATTTTAAAAATTAATTAGGATTTTTGCACTAGTACAGTTTTTGAACCAGACAAAACCGACCTTTGACCGACGCAGAAATACGTAAACAACCAGAAAAGGCCGAATGAAAATGAACCCGTGTCAAAATCAAAACACAGCAACATTTCGAGACAAAAAGATACTGAAATGAAAAACACTCACTGTATGTTTATTTTTATGACAATTTACTTTTTTCTTTTTTTTTTACGAAGAAATTCAATGAAATAATTTCCTTATGTAAAAGGAAAAAAAATGAAAAAAGGAGTAAAAATGAAGAAGAAAAAGGAGAAGAAAGAAATGAGAAAAAGTTTTCAATACGAATAATTGCAGTTTGTGATAGATAAGTATCAATTTTATGTTCACTTTGAAATGTGTTTTTTTTTATTGATTGAATATGAACACTTTAAACAAGAGAAAAAACAGATACCATGAACACAATACAACATGAACCTTTATATACAAAAAAAAAATGAGTTAAATAAAGTTTATCTTTGAAAATTTTAGTGAAAAGCAAATATGTATAAATTAAATGATTTTCAGCCTAACTATAGAATTTTATACATTGATGGATATCAAGTGATATTCTGTATATAATAAAAAATATATGTCCTTGAAATGGGCAGAAACAATTGTCTGTCAATAAAGTGTCTTTGAAAGAAATAGGGAATGTTTCTCTGAATAACTTAGGTTTACGCAATGATATATATATATATATATATATATACTTCTTTGTAAAATGGTAGGAAAAATCCCAGCAGAGTGCTCGATTAATTAAGAATTAAAGTTAAAAATTAAGAGCATAATATTTATTTATTCTGGTACAGAAAAATTAGTACAACATTCGTACCGTCGGTTTCAAGCACGGAAGGTCTTACCCATCCGGCTCTCTTCAGCTTCAGATGACAACAGAAGCTGAAGAGAGCCGGATGGGTAAGACCTTCCGTGCTTGAAACCGACGGTACGAATGTTGTACTAATTTTTCTGTACCAGAATAAATAAATATATATATATATATATATATATATGCATTTGTTAAAAACCAAAGAAAACACTCATTCCATTTCATAAACGCATCACACATTTTGAATTCTAACGGCTGATTTCCCTCTGTTAAATGCTGTACTCACTTCTGTCGCGCTAGGTGCACTAATAACAACATCATCCGCATACAGGACTTTGCACGGAGCGCCATTTCTGCAATCGATAAAAGAGAATAACAAATATTCTAATTTTGTAACTTATTAACTAGCAAATACTGGGACGCACATGGCCAACCATCTATGGCGGATCTTCTAACCTAATCTCAGACTGATAGGAAAGAATGCTAAAAACTGAACAGATAAGTCTTTGAAAATTTAATTTTAGAATGTGAAAAATTGGGGCTTAATCAATAGCATTCCGAAAAAGTTGAAGAATAAAAATAATTAGATGCATGTCCACCAAATCAGTGAATAAAAGATGCGAATAACACAATATGAGTTACATTAGAGAGCAAAGACTCAAACACATTTATTTTTAGGTCTAATTTGCATAACTATTTTTTAAACAGTTTATAATAAATTAATGTTTGGCGTTATTCATTTGTAATTTTATTGTTCTTTTTTACCTATATATATGCAATAGTTTTGTTGATATTCACAGTAATTAATAAATAAAAAAATTAAAATATTGTATGTCTATTTTGCATAACTATTTTTAAACCGTTTATAATAAATCAATGTTTGGCGTTATTCATTTGTAATTTGATTGTTCTTTTTTACCTATATATATGCAATAGTTTTGTCCATATTCACAGTAATTAATTAATAAAAAAATTAAAATATTGTATGTTTATTTTGCATAACTATTTTTAAACCGTTTATAATAAATCAATGTTTGGCGTTATTCATTTGTAATTTGATTGTTCTTTTTTACCTATATATATGCAATAGTTTTGTCGATATTCACAGTAATTAATTAATAAAAAAATTAAAATATTGTATGTCTATTTTGCATAACTATTTTTAAACCGTTTATAATAAATCAATGTTTGGCGTTATTCATTTGTAATTTGATTGTTCTTTTTTACCTATATATATATGCAATAGTTTTGTTGATATTCACAGTAATTAATTAATAAAAAATTAAAATATTGTATGTCTATTTTGCATAACTATTTTTAAACCGTTTATAATAAATCAATGTTTGGCGTTATTCATTTGTAATTTGATTGTTCTTTTTTCCCTATATATATGCAATAGTTTTGTTGATATTCACAGAAATTAATTAATAAAAAATTAAAATATTGTATGTCTATTTTGCATAACTATTTTTAAACCGTTTATAATAAATCAATGTTTGGCGTTATTCATTTGTAATTTGATTGTTCTTTTTTCCCTATATATATGCAATAGTTTTGTTGATATTCACAGTAATTAATTAATAAAAAATTAAAATATTGTATGTCTATTTTGCATAACTATTTTTAAACCGTTTATAATAAATCAATGTTTGGCGTTATTCATTTGTAATTTGATTGTTCTTTTTTCCCTATATATATGCAATAGTTTTGTTGATATTCACAGTAATTAATTAATAAAAAATTAAAATATTGTATGTCTATTTTGCATAACTATTTTTAAACCGTTTATAATAAATCAATGTTTGGCGTTATTCATTTGTAATTTGATTGTTCTTTTTTACCTATATATATGCAATAGTTTTGTTGATATTCACAGTAATTAATTAATAAAAAAATTAAAATATTGTATGTCTATTTTGCATAACTATTTTTAAACCGTTTATAATAAATCAATGTTTGGCGTTATTCATTTGTAATTTGATTGTTCTTTTTTACCTATTTATATGCAATAGTTTTGTCGATATTCACAGTAATTAATTAATAAAAAAATTAAAATATTGTATGTCTATTTTGCATAACTATTTTTAAACCGTTTATAATAAATCAATGTTTGGCGTTATTCATTTGTAATTTGATTGTTCTTTTTTACCTATATATATGCAATAGTTTTGTCGATATTCACAGTAATTAATTAATAAAAAAATTAAAATATTGTATGTCTATTTTGCATAACTATTTTTAAACCGTTTATAATAAATCAATGTTTGGCGTTATTCATTTGTAATTTGATTGTTCTTTTTTCCCTATATACATGCAATAGTTTTGTTGATATTCACAGTAATTAATTAATAAAAAAATTAAAATATTGTATGTCTATTTTGCATAACTATTTTTAAACCGTTTATAATAAATCAATGTTTGGCGTTATTCATTTGTAATTTGATTGTTCTTTTTTACCTATATATATGCAATAGATTTGTTGATATTCACAGTAATTAATTAATAAAAAATTAAAATATTGTATGTCTATTTTGCATAACTATTTTTAAACCGTTTATAATAAATCAATGTTTGGCGTTATTCATTTGTAATTTGATTGTTCTTTTTTCCCTATATATATGCAATAGTTTTGTTGATATTCACAGTAATTAATTAATAAAAAATTAAAATATTGTATGTCTATTTTGCATAACTATTTTTAAACCGTTTATAATAAATCAATGTTTGGCGTTATTCATTTGTAATTTGATTGATCTTTTTTACCTATATATATGCAATAGTTTTGTCGATATTCACAGTAATTAATTAATAAAAAAATTAAAATATTGTATGTCTATTTTGCATAACTATTTTTAAACCGTTTATAATAAATCAATGTTTGGCGTTATTCATTTGTAATTTTATTGTTCTTTTTTACCTATATATATGCAATAGTTTTGTCGATATTCACAGTAATTAATTAATAAAAAAATTAAAATATTGTATGTCTATTTTGCATAACTATTTTTAAACCGTTTATAATAAATCAATGTTTGGCGTTATTCATTTGTAATTTTATTGTTCTTTTTTACCTATATATATGCAATAGTTTTGTCGATATTCACAGTAATTAATTAATAAAAAAATTAAAATATTGTATGTCTATTTTGCATAACTATTTTTAAACCGTTTATAATAAATCAATGTTTGGCGTTATTCATTTGTAATTTGATTGTTCTTTTTTACCTATATATATGCAATAGTTTTGTTGATATTCACAGTAATTAATTAATAAAAAATTAAAATATTGTATGTCTATTTTGCATAACTATTTTTAAACCGTTTATAATAAATCAATGTTTGGCGTTATTCATTTGTAATTTGATTGTTCTTTTTTACCTATATATATATGCAATAGTTTTGTTGATATTCACAGTAATTAATTAATAAAAAATTAAAATATTGTATGTCTATTTTGCATAACTATTTTTAAACCGTTTATAATAAATCAATGTTTGGCGTTATTCATTTGTAATTTTATTGTTCTTTTTTACCTATATATATGCAATAGTTTTGTCGATATTCACAGTAATTAATTAATAAAAAAATAAAATATTGTATGTCTATTTTGCATAACTATTTTTAAACCGTTTATAATAAATCAATGTTTGGCGTTATTCATTTGTAATTTGATTGTTCTTTTTTACCTATATATATGCAATAGTTTTGTCGATATTCACAGTAATTAATTAATAAAAAAATTAAAATATTGTATGTCTATTTTGCATAACTATTTTTAAACCGTTTATAATAAATCAATGTTTGGCGTTATTCATTTGTAATTTGATTGTTCTTTTTTCCCTATATACATGCAATAGTTTTGTTGATATTCACAGTAATTAATTAATAAAAAAATTAAAATATTGTATGTCTATTTTGCATAACTATTTTTAAACCGTTTATAATAAATCAATGTTTGGCGTTATTCATTTGTAATTTGATTGTTCTTTTTTACCTATATATATGCAAATGTTTTGTTGATATTCACAGTAATTAATTAATAAAAAATTAAAATATTGTATGTCTATTTTGCATAACTATTTTTAAACCGTTTATAATAAATCAATGTTTGGCGTTATTCATTTGTAATTTGATTGTTCTTTTTTCCCTATATATATGCAATAGTTTTGTTGATATTCACAGTAATTAATTAATAAAAAATTAAAATATTGTATGTCTATTTTGCATAACTATTTTTAAACCGTTTATAATAAATCAATGTTTGGCGTTATTCATTTGTAATTTGATTGTTCTTTTTTACCTATATATATGCAATAGTTTTGTCGATATTCACAGTAATTAATTAATAAAAAAATTAAAATATTGTATGTCTATTTTGGATAACTATTTTTAAACCGTTTATAATAAATCAATGTTTGGCGTTATTCATTTGTAATTTGATTGTTCTTTTTTACCTATATATATGCAATAGTTTTGGCGATATTCACAGTAATTAATTAATAAAAAAATTAAAATATTGTATGTCTATTTTGCATAACTATTTTTAAACCGTTTATAATAAATCAATGTTTGGCGTTATTCATTTGTAATTTGATTGTTCTTTTTTACCTATATATATGCAATAGTTTTGTTGATATTCACAGTAATTAATTAATAAAAAATTAAAATATTGTATGTCTATTTTGCATAACTATTTTTAAACCGTTTATAATAAATCAATGTTTGGCGTTATTCATTTGTAATTTGATTGTTCTTTTTTCCCTATATATATGCAATAGTTTTGTTGATATTCACAGTAATTAATTAATAAAAAATTAAAATATTGTATGTCTATTTTGCATAACTATTTTTAAACCGTTTATAATAAATCAATGTTTGGCGTTATTCATTTGTAATTTGATTGTTCTTTTTTACCTATATATATGCAATAGTTTTGTCGATATTCACAGTAATTAATTAATAAAAAAATTAAAATATTGTATGTCTATTTTGCATAACTATTTTTAAACCGTTTATAATAAATCAATGTTTGGCGTTATTCATTTGTAATTTTATTGTTCTTTTTTACCTATATATATGCAATAGTTTTGTCGATATTCACAGTAATTAATTAATAAAAAATTAAAATATTTGTCCATTAATTTTCAAGGAAGGTAATTTGTATGAAAACTTAATTTTTAAAATTAATTACAACGGATTTATATCAAAGATATATAATATAAGTTATACATTTAAAAAAAATGAGTAATTCGATTTTATTTTTATATAAGCAGTGAATAAAGGATTCAATATGATTTGCATGAAAAGACGAAGAAAAACTTTTTTGATGCTTGGATAAAAGAATTCGATTTTAGGCAATTGCTTAATCGCTTATGTAAGAAAAATCGATATACACGATTGAGTAATTGCTTATATCATACGTAAAGAAATGCAGAACAGAGTTGTTTATTTTACACGATCAAAACATCTAAAGAGAATGCTAAGAATCGAAGTTTTTCTAAATTTATATTTTTTAGGATGTGAAAATTTAGTGCTTTATCGATAGCATTCCGAAAAAGTTGAATAATAAAAAATAAAAAAACGCCCACCAAATCAGCGAATAAAAGATGCAAATAACGCAATATGAGTTATAGTAAAGAGCAAAGACCCAAACATATCTATGTGTATGTCTAATTTGCATAACTAGTTTTTAAACAGTTTATAATAAATTAATGTTTGGCGTTATTCATTTGTACTTTTATTGTCCTATTTTCCTATATATATATGAAATAGTTTTGAAAAGTTGAGGAATTAAAAACAAACAAAAAAATTAGATGCGTTCTCTACGCCCACCAAATCGGTGAATAACGGATGCAGATACGCGAAGTGATTTACACAAAAAGATAAAGAAACACTTTTTTTATGCTTAGATAAAAATAATTCGATTTAATACAATTGATTAATTGCTTATATATATATATATATATATATATATATATATATATATATATATATATATATATATATATATATATATATATATATATATATATATGATAAAGAAAGGAAGAAAGTGTTCCGACGTAATGGAAATTGAAAAAGGAAAACGGAAAAATATTATTTATGTATTCATCAACGTTTCGTCTTTATTATAAGACTTCCTCAGGTTGATTGTCTGAAGAAAACATCACACAAGTACAAAATGTTTGGAATGGAGGGAGTGAGGGCATATCTCGTATCCGCTCCCCCTTCATGATTTAAATTAATTCGAGCCGCTACCAACGTTCGCCCCCACTCCCTCGGCATTTATTGTAATACCCATTCCACTTCCTAATGATTTTATACTCCAACCGCCGCTTGCCACTGCCACCATCTATTTGTATCTCATAATTTGATTTTTTGCTTAAGTGGCCGCATGTTTTGATCCGGCAGCTGCTGCCACCTATCCATTCCAAACATTTTTTACTTGTGTGATATTTTCTTCAGACAATCATCCCGAGGAAGTCTTATAATAAAGACGAAACGTTGATGAATACATAAATAATTTTATATATATATATATATATATATATATATATATATATATATATATATATATTGTGTGTGTATTTAGGCAGCATATTTTCATTTAGGCAAACATTATTAAATAACATTTTGCGTGATTTTAGAATGGTCCATTTAGTATTTTGGTCAAATCGGTGTATGTAAGTTCTATGGGTTTCTTGTTCCATTTTTTTTTCATTTTTCGCGAGTACTTTCGATTTGATTCGTCAAATCATCTTCAGGCGGTGTTAGTTGTGGATTCTTTACAAATATGTCTTCACTGTTGTGTTTTTTTTTTCAATTATTATAACGGCTAGTAATTTACAACTTTAAAAAGAGCGTCTATAATATTGAGATGTTACATGAGAGCGTGATTACGTTCTAAGAGCGTGCAAGATTTAAAAGTTTGATTGGTTAACCGCTAAGAATTTGATTACGTTCTAAGCGCGTTCAAGATTCAAACATATAATTGCTTCATGGCCAAGAATTTGGTAACGTTAATTACTATGCTAGACAGTTTAAAATGTTGTGACTAGTTTCGTAATTTACATTATTGATCGTGGGATGTTTAGTTTTTACATTGCCGTTATAATAATAAAAACAACTCGACAGTGAAGACATATTCGTAAAGACACGAAGACTAAAACCGCCTGAAGATGATTTGACGAATCAAATCGACAGTGCTCTCGAAAAAGGAAAGAAAATGGAAGAAGAAACCCACGGAACTTACATACACAAATTTGACCGAAACACTAAATGGACCATTCGGAAAATTGAAAAAATAAAAAAAAGTCTTATCAAGCAAAAACACTTCTTGTTATTCAATAATGTTTGCCTAAATATATATATATATATATATATATATATATATATATATATATATATATATATATATATATAGAGAGAGAGAGAGAGTGAGAGATAGATAGATAGATAGATAGATAGATAGATAGATAGATAGATAGATAGATAGATAGATAGATAGATAGATATAAAGAAATATGGAACAAAGTTATTTATTTTTACACAATCAAATAATACGTCCAGTAAGAAATGGAAAAAAATGAAAAGGCGAGTGGAAAAATAATTCTGGAAATTTTGTCAACTTTTCTTGCGTTTTCTTCCCCGCTTGGATTTTCTTCAGCGTAAGTGACAATCGTGGAATCTTCTTTCGAATGACCATTGCTCTGAAAAGGAACCAACAATAACAACAAACAAATTATTAAAAAGAAAAAAAAAACAAGAAAAAAAATATTACTTGCAACTTTATGATTGGTTAATCATAACTATTGGCGGCATAAATTATTTTAAAGGAAATACAGCTGAAAAATTAGTTAAAAGCAATTTATTTTGGTTTACCTATCGATTGGTGGCCTATTTGCATTACAAAAAATAATATTTAATATAAGTTATGTTAAGTATCGAGGGTTGTGTCCCCCGATTATTTACGTGTTCAGTAAATCAAGCAATGTTGCATGCAAAGACAGAGTAATAATTAATAAACAAAAATGAAGTAGTTCAAATAAGGTTTATTGAACGTGTGTGTACGTGGAATGGTGAAGTGTGTGATGTATGCATGTGTGTCGATGGAAAAACAGTTCTTGAAAAGGTATCAGAAATGAATCCGGCGTAGGAAAAGTCTTTGAAAGCCGAACACAAAGAAAACGAGTTGAGAACTCTTACCGTTGTTTGCCCACGTGTTGACGGAAGGAACGTGTGTTGGTAGTTGTTTTGCCCAGACTAGTTGGAGAGAAAAGCGTGAGACGAAACGCTAGTGTATTAGCGTCGTTCTGCCACGGCCAATTGACCAGAAGAAAAAAGTGAAACGGAACGCTAGTGTCAGCGTCGTCCTGTCGAGGCCAAAAGGCGAATGAAACGGGGCGCTGGTGCCAGCGTTGTTCTCCGATGCTGGTCGGTGAAAAAGAGGGAGATTTTCCGTTTGGCTCCGGGTTTTATAGTCCGAAGGGCAGATAACTCTGGTGTCGCTTTACAGCGCCACCTGTTGGTGATAAAGCGCCACCTACCGGCAAACCGGTGTAGTTATGTTTTGAAAGGAGGAGGTAACTGCTACAAGGACTCCCCCCCAGATTGAAAAATATTGAAGATATTATTCAATATGTACAGTTGTAGATGAGAAGCATTCTTTGTGGGTATGTCTGTTTTGCTGTTGAAGATTAGAAAAAAGTAGTGTGCACGCTACTTATTTCTGTTTCTGCATCTGTATTGAATGATTGATCGCAAGTGCATCTGCGGAATTGAGTGTTTGTAACGCATGTGGATCTGCGTGTTGTTTGCATGCAATTGGGTCTGCATCAAGTTCGAGTGCAAGTGAGTTTGCGGTCGAAAAATGTTGAGTGCAAGTGAATTTGCACTTGTTGGTGGCGTTGTTCATGTTGATTAGTCTGCGTGATGCGGAGCTGATGAACGAACGTTGAATTGTCAGTGTTGTCCGGGAATGTTTGGTGCTTGGGTCTGCGCGGTTGTTGATGAGTGAGCACAAGTGAATCTGTGCAGTTGTTGATGAATGAGCACAAGTGAATCTGTGCAGTGTTGATGAGTGAGCACAAGTGAATCTGTGCAGTGTTGATGAATGAGCACAAGTGAGTCTGTGCAGTTGTTGATGAATGAGCACAAGTGAATCTGTGCAGTGTTGATGCGTGAGCACAAGTGAGTCTGTGCAGTGTTGATGAGTGAGCACAAGTGAATCTGTGCAGTGTTGATGAATGAGCACAAGTGAGTCTGTGCGGTGTTGATGAATGAGCACAAGTGAGTCTGTGCAGGTGTTGATGAATGAGCACAAGTGAGTCTGTGCAGGTGTTGATGAATGAGCACAAGTGAGTCTGTGCGGTGTTGATGAATGAGCACAAGTGAGTCTGTGCGGTGTTGATGAATGAGCACAAGTGAGTCTGTGCAGGTGTTGATGAATGAGCACAAGTGAGTCTGTGCGGTGTTGATGAATGAGCACAAGTGAGTCTGTGTAGGTGTTGAGTTTGTTCATGTTAATTAGTCCGTGTTGTGGAACTGATGAACAAACATCTAGTTGTTGAGATTGGTGGTACATTATGGTCAAAATCAGATGCACAAATGTCTGCAAGTGAGTTAGCAGGTCCAGGTACAAGTGGGTCTGTACTGGTGTTGGTGCGCGTCGTTCGAGTTGATGTGTCCCCAGTTGATCAACGAACGTCCAGTTGTTGAGTATTTAGTCGTGCTTGTGCAGTTGTACTCATTTTGAACTGGTGTGATTTCTTCCATAGTGTCGTCAGTGATGTCCGGAAATGTTTGGTGTTTGATGAATATCCGGGAAAAATGTGGTTGTTCAAGTTGTGTTGAAGGTTGTTGGTAGGCCTTGAAGGGTGATGTTGTTCGTGTTTGCCTGTTTTGTAGTTTTCTTTTCCTTTATATATATATTTCCAACACGTGGGTAGAAAGGAAAAAGAAAAAAAAAATGGAGTCGTAATTTTTTCCACACGAGGAATGATGTTTTTTGTTTTCGTTTTAGTTTGTTTGAATGTTAGTTTCCACGTAGAGAAAGAATGGTGGCTTCTCTTTCCTTTGTTGTTGAAAAGAAAAAAAAAAAAAAAAAAAAATTCGTATTTTCTTTTTTTGTTTGAATTTTCATTGCCACGTGATTAAGGAAAAAGATGGCGGCTTCCTTTTTTTTTTTTTGTTGAAATAGAAAGTAAATTCGTATTTTCTTTTTTTGTTTGAATTTTCATTTCCACGTGGTCCGAGAGATAAAAAATGGCGTTATTTTAAAAAAATTTTTTATCAACACGTTGTCCGGAAAAAGATGGCGGCATTTTTGAATTTATTTTATCAACACGTGGTCCGGAAAAAGATGAGCAGCGTGAGCGTTTGTTTTCTTTTGTTTTCTTTTTATCTCCACGTGTTCAAAACAAAGGAAGTGGCGTCTTGTAACTTCCTTTTGTTCGTCGAAAAAGAAAAAAAAGGATTGGCAAAAGTTTGTCTTTTTCTTTGTATATAATTTTCCGACACGTGGGTGGTGAAAGAGAGAAGAAAAAATGAAATTGTAAATTGTTTTATACTCGGAGAAGCCGAGAAATGTTTTTGTTTTTCTTGTTTGGGTATTTCCGCGTGGCCAGGAAAAATGGAGACGGTGGCTTCTTTTTTTGTGTGTTTGTTTGTTTGTATATTTCTACCACGTGGGTAGAAAAAAAAAGGAAAAAGATGGGTGCGTAATTCGTTTCACCACGAAAGAAAAAACGAGAAATGATATATATATTTTTTTTTTTTTATGCTTTTTTTTTTTGTTGTTCTTGTACGAAATTAATTACTCCGTCAGATACAACAAAGCTTGCACGTCGGGTCACCAATTGTTAGGATCGAGGGTCGTGTTCCCCCGATTATAAACGTGTACAGTAAATCAAGCAATGTTGCATGCAAAGACAGAGTAATAATTAATAAACAAAAATGAAGTAGTTCAAATAAGGTTTATTGAACGTGTGTGTACGTGGAATGGTGAAGTGTGTGATGTATGCATGTGTGTCGATGGAAAAACAGTTCTTGAAAAGGTATCAGAAATGAATCCGGCGTAGGAAAAGTCTTTGAAAGCCGAACACAAAGAAAACGAGTTGAGAACTCTTACCGTTGTTTGCCCACGTGTTGACGGAAGGAACGTGTGTTGGTAGTTGTTTTGCCCAGACTAGTTGGAGAGAAAAGCGTGAGACGAAACGCTAGTGTATTAGCGTCGTTCTGCCACGGCCAATTGACCAGAAGAAAAAAGTGAAACGGAACGCTAGTGTCAGCGTCGTCCTGTCGAGGCCAAAAGGCGAATGAAACGGGGCGCTGGTGCCAGCGTTGTTCTCCGATGCTGGTCGGTGAAAAAGAGGGAGATTTTCCGTTTGGCTCCGGGTTTTATAGTCCGAAGGGCAGATAACTCTGGTGTCGCTTTACAGCGCCACCTGTTGGTGATAAAGCGCCACCTACCGGCAAACCGGTGTAGTTATGTTTTGAAAGGAGGAGGTAACTGCTACAGTTATAAGCATTTTAAGTTACTGGAAATATCGATTCTGAGCAAAATAGCTATTTTGTTTAGCCTATTGTTTACATTATGGATCTTACTTCTTTTGACTAAAGATGGCTACTTTGCTCAGAATCGCTATTTACGGTATTTACTGCATATGTAATACTAGAGTGGTAATCTTAGGAAGTTATATTTTTTATATTAGTTCTTAACATATACAGTTGATTGTATTTTCAACTGACTTATGATACATGCTATATATATATATATATATATATATATATATATATATATATATATATATAGTGTTATAATGGAAAAATTCCAGGAAGAAATCCGGGTAAGAGAGCTCAATGTGGTAAACAGAGCAATAATACCTTAAAATATAATAACACGAAATTACATGATTGTCGATGCAATAATTTATTTCAACCTTGCGGTTTTATTCAAGCATCCACCTTGACAATTACATTTTTGATACTGATAGAAAACTGAATTATCCTCGGCACTTCGAACACAATCAGAGGGAGTGGTGGTAGCAGCCATTTTGAACACCCAACATAGAGCGAGTAGGAATTAACATCTTAAATTTAACTAAAGTAATCTAGGGGATCTTATGGTTTTTTTTGTTTATTTTTATTAAATAATAACGTCTGGGTTAAGCGCACATATTCTTTCTACATATCCGACCTGGTGACATCTAGCCAAAAATTGTGTGTGTGTGATGTTAAGAATAGGTATATGTGTGCGTATGTATGGAGGCGTATGTCACCAGGTCGGATATGTAGAAAGAATATGTGCGCTTAACCCAGACGTTATTATTTAATAAAAATAAACAAAAAAAACCATAAGATCCCCTAGATTACTTTAGTTAAATTTAAGATGTTAATTCCTACTCGCTCTATGTTGGGTGTTCAAAATGGCTGCTACCACCACTCCCTCTGATTGTGTTCGAAGTGCCGAGGATAATTCAGTTTTCTATCAGTATCAAAAATGTAATTGTCAAGGTGGATGCTTGAATAAAACCGCAAGGTTGAAATAAATTATTGCATCGACAATCATGTAATTTCGTGTTATTATATTTTAAGGTATATATATATATATATATATATATATATATATATATATATAAATTTGGGAAGGATTCTTCCCAAATATGATCGAAGGTAAAGATCGGATTTTAACTCTGTCTGATGAGATCTCAGTTTCTAACAGTTGTTGATCGATAACATCGGCATGCCAGTGTCGCAGATTTTGTACATGTCTGTATAAATAATATATATATATATATATATATATATATATATATATATATACAGGGTGGGCCAAAATAAGGGTCCTATCTTTAAATTTGAATAACTTGAATTTGAATAACTTCCACAAAATAAAAGTTAAACTCACCAAACTTTATGTGTGTGTAGACTGACCCTTCCGAGATTTTTTGAAATAAACAAAACAAATTTTAGCCGAAAAACACTTCTTAAAACTTACAAAAACTAAAGTATTGTTTTTTACACTGTTTTGAGTTTTTTAAGCAAAAATAATGTTTTCTAAATGAGGGTACGTTCCTTAGGGCTAATACGGCCCATGCTTGCTTCGGAAGGGGTCCTTTACTTATTCTAAAAAAAAAAAAATTTAAAAAAATCAATAAATAAAAAAGTTATGAATTTTTAAAAATAGGACCCTTATTTTTGCCCACCCTGTATATATATATATATATATATATATATATATATATATATATATATATATATATATATATATATATATATATATATATATATATATATATGTTTGAATAAAGACAAACGGAAAACAGGTTAGAATGCAGGAGAAAAACAAAAAAAAACTAAGAGATTTGACCGGTTTCGTTCGTATTGTCGAACGTCTTCAGAAATATATATATATATATATATATATATATATATATGAAAAAGTAAAGAAATAAAGGGGATTTATTTGTTAGAAGAATTAAAAAGAAATGCAGTTATTCATTTTAATATGATAATGTATAAATAGCTATTCCTTTGTGCGTAATACAAAGGGAGATAATTCAGTATATATTCAAGCAAAATATAAATATATATTTCTCTCTATATAGTATGCATTGTGTCTTCATTTTAATATGTATATGTATAAATAGCTATTTCTTTGTGTGTAAAACAAAAGGGATGGAATTCAACATATATTCAAGCAAATTATCAAACTCTCTATCTAACCAACCACATTTCATTAAAATTGAATAATTCTCTAAAAGTTAACATATTGGTCTACTCACAAAGAGTAGTATTTCCAAAATGGATTTTGTGTTTATACGCTGGGCCTTATATTTCGGAGAGGTAATTGCTCCTAACGGAAGCAACGTTTTTTTTTTATTGCAAGATGAAAAGAAAAGAAAGCAAAATTCGGGAATCTTTTACAATGATCAGCAGAGTAAAAACGCTCAAAAAACAAATATTCAACAAATAAAAGTAACTGTAGGCGATAAAAGTTATTTTCAAACTTACCTGTGTCTTTTCCAACTATTAAAAAGATTTTTAACCCGTTTCAATTGCTATTTATTAGAAATTTAAGTATTTGACACACGATCATCGAACAAATTAAGATGGCCGAATTACGTAATAATATAGAGACCGGGCGGCCATTATCTGTGTTGCCAAATTCGATATTAAAAAAAACAAGAATTTTTTTTAACATCTAATAAAAACCCATTTATACTACGTAAAAATACAAACAAATTACATAGGTAAGTAGAAAAATGTCTATTCTAGACATAAGTCAACTTTACTTGTTGCAAATTTATGTTTTTAAACCCTTTCTCGTTTTTTTTTGGACCCCGTTCGCGACTCTGCTGATCATTGTGAAAGATTCCCCAAAATTCAAACTTTTCATAGATATACTGAAAGGAGATATTTTGTCACAAGTGAATGTATGACAAAGTTCATTCTAACATATTTGATCAACTTCATTTTGCGTCTTTTGCTCAATCAACAAAAGAAAGAGGTTAAAGAAAAGATTTGACGTCAAATGTTGCGAAACGGTTTCATGCCGATTGAGCAGTAAAGGGCAAGATGAAAAGAAAAGAAAGCAAACTTCAAACTTACGACAACTGTGACGGAAACTTTCTCTGAATTCATTCGATTACATCTGCGTCGTAACTCGCGTTTGGTTTCTCTCCTGTTGAGGACGTTGACGAGAGCGTATTCGATAAGAGCTAGGAAGACGAATACGAGACAGACGGCCATCCAGATGTCGATGGCCTTCACGTACGAGACTTTCGGAAGAGCTGAAACGGCGGCCGACGTCTGGCTGGTGACAGTCAGCACGGTGAGGACACCTAGCGATGTCCGGGCTGGAACGGCGTCAATATTTAGCCAGAAGGAAAGCCACGAGACGAGGACAGTCAGCGAACAAGGGCAATAGATGTGAAGGACGTAGAAACCCATGCTTCTCTTTAAGTAAAATTCTGCGCGCAAACAAGAAAAAGATTCTACAAAGAAAAAAACACAACGGAAAAAAAAGAAAAACGGTCATTTTTAAGTAGAATCTTTCAATTTTATAAAATTAAAACATTATGTATTGTGCCAAGAATGTCAAGTACTCGCGAAAAAGGAAAGAAAATGGAACAAGAAACCAACGGAACTTACATACACAAATTTGACCGAAACACTAACTAAATGGACCATTCGAAAAATTGAAGAAATAAAAAAAGTCTTATCAAGCAAAAACACTCCGTGTTATTCAATAAGGTTTGCCTAAAAGCTCTAATGCAAAGTTCCGAATACGTTCGTCGAACACTCTCGACTAGTCTTCTATCTGTGCCCGCTTCTAGGTACATATAGATCTTAATTTCCCTTAATTACGTGACAGTTTCCGTTGGCCGAGGGGATATGGCGACTGCTTGCAGATTCTAGGCTGAATCTGTGAACTGGGTTCGCGCCTCCCGACCGTTTGAAATTGTTACCTTCCTGCACTGATGAGAGCAATAAGCTTGAAACGCTAGCGTCTGTAGGTATTAATAATTTAATATTTATTTATAAATATTATATATATATATATATATATATATTTTTTTAACGTAGTTCACTCTAAACAAGGCAGGCCGCCACTGTAGATGTAAGGGGTTACCGAGAAAAAAGAAAAGGGGAGAAGGTGTGGGGGGGTCAACCTAAATTGAGATCTGCGCAGCGAGACGTCTGTTTACATTAATTTTAAATTTCTGCATGTCAGTACTGTCGGGGAAACAGGAGTTCCAGGGGCCAGCAGCACGAGGAAAGAAGCTATTGGAGTAGAAAGCTCTCCGGCATCTGGGGACCTCCACAGTGAATGGATGGGATTTAGTTGATTCTCGAGTTGGTCTACTGAATTTACGTCGAGGAGGCACCAGAGTAGGCAACTCATCGGAGCATAATCCATTGAAGTATTTGTAAAACAAACATAAGGATGCTACATTGCGGCGATGGGACAGGGACTGGAGCTTGGTTGACAGTGAGGGACCTATTAGGTTGGCGACTCTTTTTTGGACCTTGTCAAGGAGGGAGAGACTAGTAGATGATGCACCAGCCTAGATGTAGCAACAATACTCCATGCATGGGCGGATGGTTGCTTTGTAGAGATACAGGATAATGTCAGGTGTGAGGAGTTTACTAGCACAGTAGAAAGAGCCAACCTTCTTTGCGGCAGCCTTGGCAATATATATATATATATATATATATATATATATATATATATATATATATATATATATATATATATATATATATATATATTTCAAGAAATATGGAACAATGTTAACCCTTCATCTGTAGGATGGAAATGACAAACTCTCATTCTAACATTTAATAACGACTTTATTGGTTTGTCCTCGTTAGTACGTGAACAAAAAGAAAGAGGTTAGTATGTCCATAAGTATGGACGAAGGCAAAAGGAAAGGAAGTCCATTACTATAATTTCTCATGAGTAATGATTTACTCCTCTCCAGGAGTTAGGCACAAGGCCAGTTTTTATCTTACTCCCACAAGTAAGATGTTACCCAAGGTCGGGTCGGGAAAGTGGGGTTTAAAAATTGCCTGGGCAGCCCCGTCGGCATTCCCCGGTAGGGGCGCCTCAGGCAGTAAGCAATAAACTTACTCCTCCCCAAAGAGGGGAGGCAAAGCCTGGGAGGGTGGACCTCCTAGAACTGCACAGGACAGACCCATAGATCGGCGTAAATCAAGCCCCGAAGGCCAATACAATACCAGTCTATGGGGTGCAGTATCCATCGGAACAGATACTACACTTTGATCTTAGCCAAAAGGCCAATTCCCATGAGTAGAGAAGAGAGAATAGTTCATAATATTGAATGTTTCTACACCGGCTATGGTGTCAGGACGTGTCCATGTGTGTATGTAAGTATGTGTGTCTGTACACCAGTGTGAAAGTCAGTTCACATGTAAGCAGTTATGTGTGTGTGTGTGTGTTATATTAAGTCCACGTGTATGAGGCAGTAGCCATTTTGGCTTCTCGGTACTTCGTGTCGAAGTGGTCAGAGCTAGGTAGCCCGGTGTAGTAGTCATCTATATGTCGAGAGAGGTAAGAAAAAGAGAGAGTGAGTGGATATTAATTCCACATGTATGCGGCAGTAGCCATTTTGTCTTCTCGGTATTTCGTGTCGAAGTGGCCAGAGCTAGGTAGCCCACTGTAGTAGTCGTCTACATGTCGCGAGAGGCAAGAAAAAGAGAGAGTGATATTAATTCCACATGTATGTGGCAGTAGCCATTTTGGCTTCTTGTCTTCTTGTCGAAGTTGAACCCAGGACCAAAGCCCCGGGAAGATTCTGTTGCGTCCCCGGAGAAGGGGACGTGTGTTTGGCAGTGCCAAAGAAAGAAAAAGGGAGGGAAGAGGCTTCTCATGCCGAAGAAGAAAAAGAGAAAGAGCGGATGGGGCTCAAGTTTTTATATAGTTATGCTAGCCATCCGAGATTTGTCTAAGACAGGGGCGGGCAACCTCCGGCCTGCGGGCCAGATCCGGCCCGTGGGTCACATCCGGCCCGCGAAGGCTGCGCATCCAGCAGGCCACCCTGCTATGCTTTATTATTGCAATCCGGCCCGTGGACCTCCTAGTGAAACTCATATCATTTTGTGACATAGACGTAAAAGTCGGTTTCAATTAAGATTTACAGTGGGATAAAAATGTATGAATATCAGCAAGCGATGATGCATGTATATTTCATTTTTCTTTAACTATTAAGAGATAAAAATAGAAAAAGAGAAAGCTGGAGGCAAAGAGGAAACGTGAGACGAGGAAAGGGCATGAAACATAGAACTTATGTGAGGTGTGTCAAAACGAATGCTGGATCAACTTGCTACTTCCCCCGTCATTATTTTTTATGATTCCAAAATGGCACTTCGTCGGCGCCTTTTATAACATCACATACATAAGTCTCTTGAGAAAAAATATCAGATTTGTAGAGTGTTCAATGCAATTTTTGTACAATTTGTTCATGTAAACAAAATATAGTAATTCTGAGATTTCGTTTTTCACTCTGGCCAGCGATCTCCTTCCAAAAGTCTCATCTGGCCCTCACTCTGAAAAGGTTGCTAGCCCCTGGTCTAAGAGAAGGCCACTGATTGGTCAAGTCAAGGAGGAAGTTAAGAAGTCATCAATATTTAAACAATATGGCGGCTGTGTGCCGGCTCGTAGCAAACTGCTACACATCTACTATATAAAGTGAACTGTTTTTCCTCTGTACTTTTGGCGAGAGTAAGAAAATAACCACATGCATCATGCACTACTAAAATACTCGTATTCACTCAAGCGTGTTTGCAGACACTTTCGCATAATTTCATCAACATATAATAATTATTATATTCATTTCTAGATCAATCACTCTCTCAACTATAACATCCACATAGACAGTGGTCACTATACTTACTGCAAATTATCTATTGTACCCGTCACTCATAACATTGCAGACTTTTATTTCATTCAGAACTGTTAAACAGAAACACTGCCAAATACAGATTACAGGAATATCATTCCGCTATTCCGAACACATAACATCTACATGTTACGGAATAACAGATTACATTAAAACAAACACATCGCACGCAGCATAACAAAACCACTTCCACACGTTGTAAGTACACTTCTTAATTTTATAACATTAAAGATAAACATAACATAATAAGAATTTTTTTTTTATTTAAACCAAGTAATACATTTTTCGTTGGTCAACATTAAAAATAGATTTCTTTACAGAACATCTATTTCACGCTTATTCAATGATTTTAGAATACCGGATTAAATATTCTATGTGTTACGTCTTTGTTTTCATTCACGCTCACTACGATAAGTTTCATCTTTTAACTAAACTACTTGACTAAAATACTATTTACTGACCAACACATGAGATTTGTTTTGATTTTCAAACTCCATACGAAAATAGAATTTATGTGATTAAAATGGTAATTAATGACCACCTCCATTTGCTCAATTAATACACATCACAAAACATTATTTGAAATTAAAATAGTGATTTTAATGACACACATACTGTTATATTTTCCCCGGGCAACGCCGGGACACGGGTCCTGCTAGTTCTATAATAAAGAGCAATGTGTAAATACAGGGTTAGGGTTATATTTTCACCGGGCAGCGCCGAAACCCGGGTCCTGCTAGTTCTATAATAAAGTGCAATGTGTAAATACAGGGTTAGGGTTTGGGTTATATTTTCCCCGGGCAACGCCGAGACATGGGTCTTGCTAGTTCTATAATAAAGAGCAATGTGTACATACAGGGTTAGGGCTATATTATTCCCGGGCAACGCCGGGACATGGGTCCTGCTAGTTCTATAATAAAGAGCAATATATACAGGGTGAGGTGCAAAAGTAGGTATACGTCCTGTCACAGTGAAATTAGTGACAGATTATATTGAAGTGTAAGCGACATATCTTGAAATAAAAATCTATGTACTTTTAGGCATTTCCTTTCAATTAAAATTTTATAAAAATATGTATGAAATCTGACACAAGGCAGTCGGCAGTTTGGAAGACCAAAGCTCTCTTGGGATGAGCTGTGTAAACGCACCCGTGCAGCCCTGGGGATTCCGAAGTAACCTATCTCTGACCAACTCTTTATTGATCCTTCTTTCCCTCAGATCCATTTTTATCACTTTCCTCCTATGTTTTCCTTGACCTTCCCCTGTGAACTGAACCTGCTACCTTAACTGTTCTACATCTACTAACCCAAGAACTCTCATCCATTCTTTTAATGTGACCATACCATCAAAGTCTACTTTTCTGCACACATCTCCCTATAATATCCAGATTTAACTTTCGTCTGAGGTAATCAGAACTAAGCCTGTCTTTAAGACACATAATACATTCCTCGTATCATTCTCACGTCAGTTTTCTCCATGCAACGTATGTCCTCAAGCCTCACTGACCAGGTTTCACTTCCACGCATCATCATACTGTATGCACATGCCTGAGAAACTGTTCCCTTAGTCGACAATGGTAATGCTCTGCTGGTTAGTAATGACAGAAGTTCCCTGTAGCATATTATTATATAGATTGAAAACGTGACAGACCAATCGACGGACAAAGGGTCTCAATTGAGACGCGAAGACGCATCTAAATCAAGAAAAATATTCCTACCACCATTTTTTTTCGTTGAATCGCATAAGCCGATGGCCCAGTTGATGATCTCAAATTGTGGCATGATGTGGACGGCTTGGATCATTTGTAGGGCTTTCTTTCGGTCGGAGTGCCAATGGAATTGAAGCCTCGTTCTGGTGTAGGCAACTGAAGAAGAGAAGAAAAGGAAATCAAATGGAGAAGCGAACATTCAAGAATACTGAGCGTCGGTTAGGCGAGAAAAAAAACAAACTAACTCCTTTACAGTCATTTGCATACTCTCCACTCTATAATAAAGAGAAATGTGTATTTATTTGTAAATAAATATATATTCATCCCGTCACACAAAAGTCTGCCCGACGATGCAAATCTATTTCCAGAAGAGTAGAAAGTGGACCTTGGGTTTACTTTCGGCAGCCTCGTATCTCTCGCTTCCTTTATTTTGTCCTTCAGTCCTCACAATGTTTCTGAAAAAGGAGGAATAATTGCTGTTTTCTGAGTCGGAATCTATCCACCTAATACTTATAATTAGCTTGTCTTAACCTTGAAGCAGTATTTAGAAAAAATATTTTTAGATCCTTACATTAAGTGGCTTTATGCCTTGTCTGGATCGATTTCCATACAAAAAAATAAAAATAACGTTTTCTTTTTTTTTTCTGTGTTTTATACTGATTTATAGGTTTTTGTGTTTTCCTTTTTTCTTTTTTTAAACTTTCCAATTTGGGAACTTTTCTTTCGCTCTTTCTTATTTCTTTGCTCTTATTGTTCTCTTTCAATTTCAACCGCTAACGTCTTTGATGTTTTTAACATCGGCGTCATTTTTTTTAAATTCTAGTGCCTAGCCCTTCTACCTCCCAATATTCAAAAAAAAAGAAAATAAAATAAATAGCAAAGTCAACGATTGGTGTTTTTTGTTTTGTTAGATCATCAGAAATAACTTACATTTTTTTCAACTCGCGATAGTTTAGTCCTATCCTATTAAAGACTTACATTGGTAAGAAAACAGCAAACCAGACAACCCGCACCGGCTGCAGAGCCGGTTCTTCTTTCCTCTGAACTTACCGGAAAGGGATTGTTTTCTGTCTCCTTAGTTTCGCTTTTTGACAAATTTCTTGAATTGTTGTTGAAATATATAATCATCCACTGTATAATAAATAGCAATGTGTATTTATTTGTAAATAAATATACATCTGCCCCGTC
>OY744548.1:23867992-23892992 GCA_963556195.1 Sepiola atlantica | reverse complement strand
TTCAGGGAATCTCGCTTCATTGGTGTCTAATGACTATGGATCAAATTCAGGGAATCTCGCTTCATTGGTGTCTAATGACTATGGATCAAATTCAGGGAATCTCGCTTCATTGGTGTCTAATGACTATGGATCAAATTCAGGGAATCTCGCTTCATTGGTGTCTAATGACTATGGATCAAATTCAGGGAATCTCGCTTCATTGGTGTCTAATGACTATCGATCAAATTCAGGGAATCTTGCTTCATTGGTGTCTAATGACTATGGATCAAATTCAGGGAATCTTGCTTCATTGGTGTCTAATGACTATGGATCAAATTCAGGGAATCTCATTTCATTGGTGTCTAATGACTATGGATCAAATTCAAGGAATCTCGCTTCATTGGTGTCTAATGACTATGGATCAAATTCAGGGAATCTCATTTCATTGGTGTCTAATGACTATGAATCAAATTCAGGGAATCTCGCTTCATTGGTGTCTAATGACTATGGATCAAATTCAGGGAATCTTGCTTCATTGGTGTCTAATGACTATGGATCAAATTCAGGGAATCTCATTTCATTGGTGTCTAATGACTATGGATCAAATTCAGAGAATCACGCTTCATTGCTGTCTAATGACTATGGATCAAATTCAGGGAATCTCGCTTCATTGGTGTCTAATGACTATGGATTAAATTCAGGGAATCTCACTTCATTGGTGTCTAATGATTATGGATCAAAGCGGCCTACCACGTGGATTTAGGTCGTCGACGGTGATGTGGGACACACTTTGGAGCATTTTGGATGACTAGCAGTGGTCGCCACATGGCCAAACCAGTTGAGACGTCATTGTGCAACGTACTTTCTCATGGAGGCAGGTAGAGGTAGACCGGCAGTTTTCGCCATCCGATTCGCTGCAGCATAGATCGTGTCATTCTGACGTTCCGTCGTTGGCCATGTTTCACAACCATACAAGAGTGCAGGTCGGACATATTTGTTGTATGCTGCTACTCTTGCACACGATTGGATGAACCCTGCATTTTGTTAAATTGTTGACAGCTGCCTGAAGACTCTCCATATGGCAGATATACGTCGTCTTAAATATTTGATTTTTTCAGATGGGATGTTGTGCTTTAGAAGAGGAACACAGATAGGTATGAGCCCCTAAACCCCACTCTAAATAGACTTTTAGCTAGTTGAGTAAATGAGTCCCGTCCCAACTTTATTTTTTGTGACCTTAGAGATCCTCCAAGATGCCCACTCCACACATTTATTTTGCCACCCACCTTCCCTAAATCTTTTTAATCTTAGAAGGACACCACATAATCCCCAACTCCAAACCGCTTTTTCTTCTCCCCTCCCACTTAAAACTCCACTCCCATGTAGAGATCTACCTGTGTGCTTTCGCCACTGACAAACCGGAAACAGTGGGAGATCTACAATTCGCAAGGGTTGGGAGGGTCTTACTAACCTATACGTTATTTCATTTTTTTTTTTTTTCTTTTTTTCTTTCTTTTCTTTTTTTTTTTTTCTTTTCTTTTTTTTTGTGTGGTGGGTGCTTTTAATCGTCCCACTCCGCATCATTCACACATCTGTACATATCCTTTTTGTAAATAAAATTCATCAAACGATGGGGAATGCCCATAGAGGAAATGCGGTATTAAGATGAAATTGTCTAGTTTAAGAGGAGATTATAGACCAGCACCCCCCCCCCTCCACGGCCCGAAATTAATTGGCCTTGTGTCTAACTTGTTATAAAAATTGTTATGTAAATTTTATAGTGAATAAATATTAATCTAGTGCTGATATTCTATTTTGTTCTCAACAGCCCCTTTCTAACAGAAGAGACGTTGCTAGTCTTTCTCTATTCTATTGTTATTTTCATGGAAGGTGCTCGACTGGCTCCAATTTCTGGTTCATCCTTTCTAACAGAAGAGACGTTGCTAGTCTTTCTCTACTCTATTGTTATTTTCATGGAAGGTGCTCGACTGAGCTCCAATTTCTGGTTCATCCTTGTAAAGGTTTTACAGCACAAACTCGTCTTCCTACCACAACGAAAGACGGGGGGGGGGTGCTTTTAATCGTCCCACTCCCCATCATTCACACATCTGTACATATCCTTTTTGTAAATAAAATTCATCAAACGCTGGGGATT
Source organism: Sepiola atlantica (assembly GCA_963556195.1). Taxonomy (NCBI): domain Eukaryota; kingdom Metazoa; phylum Mollusca; class Cephalopoda; order Sepiida; family Sepiolidae; genus Sepiola; species Sepiola atlantica. The sequence continues at coordinate 23,890,858 of OY744548.1, read as the reverse complement.
TCCTAAGTAGCCCATAGAGCAAATGCAATATCATGGTGAAAGTGTCTAGTTACCTGTGAATGTTAGTCCAAGGAGTTTGAATATGTGTGTGTGGGGAGGATGTTGTCACCCGGACTTAAAGTTAGTGGAAGAGTTAAGGGAGTGTGTTTATCCCCCACCACCACTAAAACAAAACACACACACACAATTTATCCCCGTTAACAAAAAATTCTGCTTATCTTCCCTTAAAATTATCATCATATTTTATCATGCCAATGCTGAATCCATTGTTGGCCATCAAGGTTACAGTCCATCAAATCTTGATCACTACACGTTGGTCCGTCACTGAGGATGTGTTCTATTGGATTTCTGCTAGGGAAGTTGCTTGTTGTTGCTGGTCCTCAACTATTAAGTTTACTGGCTGTCCTTCCAACCTTCGCTCTTGCTCGTTTTAGTCGGTCCTTCCTTCGGAGATTTGTTCCATATGAGAGATGTTCGCTGGGTTCTTGGATACTTTCGTTCAAGTAGGCATTCCAATCATTCCGTGCAGGGTCAAGGCTCACTTTGGTCAAGAAACTGCTTCTTGATTTCAATCTGCCTCTTTGTTGTCCATGGCCAGATAGGGGGTGGCTTCTATCGGTTTCCGGTTTGTGGTTTTGGATTCTCACATGGGCATCCCTTCGGATATGGGGAGGTGCCATGCCAGCTAGTCTGTACACCGCTGATAGTCGGGTTGGTCTTAATGCCCCAGTGATTCTGCGGCATGCATTATTAAGTTCTGGATCGATTAATTTGGCATGGCACGATCCAGCCCAAACTACGACCAAAGAAGAAGGAAAATTCAATGCGGCACTCGGATAAAGAAAACCACTTTCAAAATGGAGAGGGGGGGGGGGCCATTGGGAGAGAGGATAGGTTGAGATGAAGAATAGCTCACTGTGGGGAGGTTACGTGGATAACGACACGGACTGACTAACTGGGTGTGCCATTGAGATTCTACACTTTTAAAGCGATTACATGTGAATAACCCCTGAAAAACTTGGAAAGAAAAACCAACTTATTTTAAAATTTAGTGTGGAGAATTGATTTCGCATATAAATTTAACATGAAATGATTCCCTATTCTAGCTTTTTTAGGACAGTTAATCAATATTTATTTTGCTACCAATCCTCCCTCCCTCAAAGAAAACAAACTCCCTTTGCCCTACCAATAACCCTAAAATCCTTGTAAGACTACACGTAATCGGCTAAAAAGTAGAACCCTGCCAAAAACGTATCGGATTGATTTATCTCTGAAGAAAAAATAATAGTTAACTCCTAACAGAGGATGGTGGTACCACCTCCTTAAGGAAAAAAACACCTCCATTTACTCTAAGTCCGAGTGGCAAGTTCCAGTCCACTAAACCTAAGCGCCAAACACCTTTTAATCCTGTATATAAGATTTATCTCTGTAAAAAACAACATTGTTTTTTGTTAAAATAAAAATTCTGTTTTTTATTTAATTCTTGGGAAACATGTATGAATCCCTTCAAGAAAATATAGAAAGATTTTACACAAACTACTATTTTTATTTAAACAAAAAACTTACAATTTCAAACATTTCTTTTTGATAACAAAAATAAAATGATGATCAGGCTTGTCTTTTGCCTTAGGCCCAAAACCCAAAGCGTTTTGGGGGGTATGGGAGGGGGGGGGGGGGTCGATCGTCTTACAATTTGTCAAAAACCTTTGTGCGTGCTTACTCTATGCTAGACTCTCTTACCAAAATACCGCATTCATTCTATGGGTTGGTCCTACTTAGATGGTCCCCAATTCGTTTGAAAATATTTTATTTACAAAAATTCATCGTAGGGAGTGAGACAATAGTTACAATTGTTCTGTAAAAAATAGAAACTTATGAGTTAGTAGTGTGCTCCCAACCCTCTGCTAAGTGATAGACTTCTCATTGTTTTCCGGGTGATCCAAATACAAGCAGGTCGATCTCTAATTGTGAGTGGAAACTAAGTGGGATGTAAAAAAAAAGGTTAATCTAGATGTAATGTTAGAATGGATGGTGTCCTCCAAGATATAAGACCACAGGGGTGACCGGGGGCGAAATAAAGTGTGAGGAGTGGGCACCTTTGGAGGCTCTCTAGTACCAAAAAAAACAAAACAGGGTCAGAACTCATTTACTCTACGTCGAATGATTTCAAGTTTTACTCACAACTTTGTAGGTGCAAATAACAAAGCTGATCGTCCATCGGATATTTCTGGAGGTGCATCGGACACGAGGCTCTCAGCGAGATTCTGTCAGAGAAGGAAGAGAAAAGAACAAAATTCAAAACAACGCAAACTCAAATATCGATACAGTCAGGCTAACATCTATATATGTGCATGCATGTACAGGATGTTGCAGCAAAATCCCACCCCTTCACTTTACAGGGTGTTGCAGCAAAATGCGACACCTGACAAAGAGTAAACGAAATACGATGAGGTGCTGAGGAGTGCGATGAAGCCCTGGATTGACGAGATCGCTGCCGGATGCACCAATATCTTCCAGCAGGACTCTGTTCTTACACACAAAGCCAAAACGATCAAAGCGTAGTTGCTCAACAATGTTTCTCACCACTGGTCGCCGGACTTGTGATCACCCTTTTCACCCGACTGCAACCCCTGTGACTATTTCTTCTAGGGTGTGATCGAGGCTAAGACCAACAAGCACACTCAAAACTCTCTGAAGACGGCCATCGTGAAGATGTTCGCCGCTATAAACATGGACATGGTCATCAAAGTGCGTGACCTATTTTTAATGTAAGAAAAAGGGAAGCTCCCCGAAAAGGGTCATTCTGGATTGAGACAAAAATTAGAATTGCCTCAGTCTAGAAGGACTTCTTCTTCACTTACTGTTGTGACCTTGAAGGACCGATAATAATTAAGACAACACGGTGGTATATTTACAAAAGTGTATTTACAAGAGTACAAAATAGTATGTTACAGAAAGTCTACGTTCGATACTGTGGCCATGACTGCTCCGACACTTAGTCGCAACTCTACTCATAGTCTCTGGAAGAGTCCATCTACACCCGAAATAGGGTAGATCAACATCACAGCATAACACTTACTAAGGACAGAAACAGATACTACATTTTGCTCCTGGCAAAAAGGCCAAGGTAAGTTTATTCTGTTGCCTTTCACGAAAAAATCAATAATACGTGTTTGTAGGAGCACAAACTGAATATCAGCCGTTTGTTCATGGTCGATGGATTTTGGTCGCCGGAGCAGAAGTCAATTTAGTTAATGGAATTTACTGCGTCCTTCCGTCGCAATCAGAACAAACAAAAAAATGTTGCCATCGGAGCGTCGCATAAACTAAACAAGGCACTTGATGTGCATCATTTGCAGTGGAAATGCATTTAAACGATCACAAACAACATTCATTATTTATTCAATAATAATAATAATAATAATAATAATAATAATAATAATAATAATATTTGGTTTAACGTCCGTTTTACATGCTGGCATTGGTTGGACGGCTTTAGGAATTGACTTCCAAACTAACTAACCTATTTCTGGTTAGCTCTTTATTTATCCCTCTTTCTCTCAAGTACATGTTTTCCCCCTGTGGGCTGACCCTGCTACCTCAACTGTTCTACATCTACTAACCCAGGAACTCTCATCCATTCTTTTAACATGGCCATACCATACCTGTCTAGGGATATAAATTCTATTTCAAACTCAAGCATGACAGATCAACAAAAATTCTATTTTAAACTTAAGCGTCACGGACCAACAGACAGACAGACAGAGCTTTTCATAGATATACTGAAAGGAGATATTTTGTCACAAGTGAATGTATGACAAAGTTCATTCTAACATATTTGATCAACTTCATTTTGCATCTTTTGCTCAACCAACAAAAGAAAGATTTGACGTCAAATGTTGTGAAACGGTTTCATGCCGATTGAGCAGTAAAGGGCAAGATGAAAAGAAAAGAAAGCAAACTTCAAACTTACGACGACTGTGACGGAAACTTTCTCTGAATTCATTCGATTACATCTGCGTCGTAACTCGCGTTTGGTTTCTCTCCTGTTGAGGACGTTGACGAGAGCGTATTCGATAAGAGCGAGGAAGACGAATATGAGACAGACGGCCATCCAGATGTCGATGGCCTTCACGTACGAGACTTTCGGAAGAGCTGAAACGGCGGCCGACGTCTGGCTGGTGACAGTCAGCACGGTGAGGACACCTAGCGATGTCCGGGCTGGAACAGCGTTAATATTTAGCCAGAAGGAAAGTGACGAGATGAGGACAGTCAGCGAACAAGGGCAATATATGTGAAGGATGGTTTAGAGGTGCCTCACGTTTGCTGAAGTTGACATCTTAAGTCTAACCACTTTGGAGCACCCTGTCTTCAATAGAAAACACTCAACCACCTTAGAACGGGAATAGGGCGATCAAAAGTTGCTATTAGTAGATAGAGCTACAAAACTGACCCAACCATCTTTCCTCGAACCACTTGCCTTTGGAATTCCTGTTTCCTCAACTGTACCAACATGCAGAAATTTAAATGTAATGTGAACAAACATCTGCACAACTCCCCACTGAGGATGCTCACTATAAATCTGGCCCCTAATTCACAGTAGCCCCTTACCTTACAGTGGCAACATACATTGTTTACGATGAATAATAAAAAATTAAAAAATAGATAAAATAAAATAAGCAAACAGCCGCTAACCTAATAGGTCCCACACTGTCTACCAAGTTCCAGCCCCTGTCCCATCGCCGCAATGTTGCATCCTTGTGCTTGTTTTACAAGTACTTCAATGGAATGTGCCCCAACGAATTTGCTACACTTGTGCCCCCTCAACGTAAACACCCCCGAACAACACAAGACGCAAAATCCCACCCCTTCACTGCAGAGGTCCCCAGATGCCAAAAGCTTTCTACTCTAATAATTTCTTTCTTGAAACCGCTTGACTTTGGAATTACTTCCCTGCTCCCTGTTTCTCTGACTGTACAACAATACAGAAATTTAAATGTAATGTGAATAAAAATCTCACTGCACAACTCCCAACTTATTATGCCCCTATGAATCTGCTCCCTAATTGCCAGTAGCCCCTTATGTCTCAGTGGCAATATGCCTTGTTTGGAATGAATAAAAAACAAAAAACAAACCAACAACAATAGGTCCCTCACTGTCAACCAAGCTCCAGTCCTTGTCCAATCGCCGCAATGTAGCATCCTTGTGCTTGTTTTACAAATACTTCAATGGATTATGCTCCGATGAACTGGCTACTCTGGTGCCCCCACGACGTAAATTCACTAGAGCAACTTGACAATCAGCTAAATCCCATCCATTCACTGTGGAGGTCCCCAGATGCCAGAGATCTTTCTACTCCAATAGCTTCTTTCCTCGTGCTGCTGGCCTCTGGAACTCCCTCCCTGCCCCCTGTTTTCCAGACGGTACTGACATGCAGAAATTTAAAGCTAATGTAAACAGACATCTTGCTGCGCAGCTCCCAATTTAGGTTGACCCCCCCCAAACCTTCTCCCTTTTTTCTCAGTAGCCCCTTACGTCTACAGTGGTGTCCTGCCTTGTTTGGGGTGAACTATGTTTTAAAAAAAAAAAAAAGAAAAAAAAAACAACAAAATCATCATCATCATCATCATCATCATCATCATCATCATCATCATCATCATCATCATCATCATCGTCGTCGTCGTAATCGTAATCGTAAGTTTAACGTCCGTTTTATATGATCAGATGCGTTGAACGGCTTTTAGAATTTGACTTCCAAACTAACCTATCTCTGGTCAGGTTTATATTTATCCCTCTTTCTCTCAAGTTCATCCTTATCACATTTTTCCCATGTTTCCCTTGCCTACTAACCCTGCTACCTCAACTGTTCTACATCTACTAACCCAAGCACTACTATCCATCCTTTCAATGTGGCCATACCATCGAAGTCTCCTGTTCTGCACACATCTCTTAATATTATCCAGATTCAATCGTCCTCTGAGGTCATCAGATCTAAGCCTGTCTTTAAGACTCACAATTAGTAAGAAACAAGAATGTTAATAATGTCGTGTCTTACCTGTTCCGATATATGATCTTTCCATCTTTGTAGAGATGCATCATTTTGTTTGGGACGGTGACAGTATGAAAAGTGGCCACTTTCTCATTGGAGACATAAATGTCCGGCACCCACAGGTCATCCATCATCTTCGTATCCAATTCAAGCACTTCTGTATCAATGCGGTCGTAGAAATATAAGCGCTGGTCAATCCATTCTTGTTCAACGACAAGATTCACGCCAAACTCCTGCCAAAATGAAGATAGAAAATTCTTTAGTAAGAAGAACTCTATAAACTACTAAAAAGAAAACCTGGTGTTACCCGGGAATGAATTCCTGTGTAATCATGCTCCCAGCCCTAAACCCCATATTTTCATAACTCTTAATTTTGGATTTCTATAATTTTCAATTTTTAAATGTAACATATAAAGTTATCTTGCCCGATTTTCAAAGTCAGATACAAATAGACTTTATGCTGACAAATCAAACTTTGCAGATTTTCTTTTGTTATCGCTGCATCATCTTATTGGTAATATTATAACGTTCTTCGCTTCAATTTATTTAAAAAATTACTTAGTCCGGCCCAGATGACTGCTAAAATGAAACATTTTTAAATAATCACCAAAAAATAAAATATCAGCAAAGGGGATAACTCATTTTAAATTGAAGGGTATAAAAGGAGTTGTCTACCTTAAGTTAAAAATGTGCAAAGAAATAAGATTTAAAAATTTAAATGACTTCACTGCATCCCGGGCAACGTCGGGTAGGTAGAACTAGTTATAAATAACATAAAATAAACTAAGGCGATGTTTTTGCTGTTTATGAGTGTCCGGCCTAAACGCAGACCCCAAAATATTTTTGTAAAAAAAACAAAAAATCTTAATACAAAATTAAAACACCATTGGATTCTTTGTAAAATTTTATCCAAGAAAAGTTGTGTTTGATCTTGGTATTGGACTTCGTTTTCAATTGCATCCTCGGACAGAGACACAACAAATATAGCATCTACAACCAATGCTAATATAATAATAATATATAATACATTCTCCTAATGCAAGAGTCTGAAATCTCGTTTAATCCACTTGCGGACTTTAGAATGAGATTTTACCCTTTTTCTGAAGAGTAGGGAGGTTGGCGAACGACTGGAATTCCATGTTTGGCCGAGAAATGTTCGATCAATTGGGATGAATGTGCGGGGGCATTGTCGTCATGCAGTTGTCAGTTTTTCGCCGTCCACATGTCTGGTCTTTTGCACCGAACTGCATCACAGAGACACCAGAGAACATCTTGATAGTACTCCTTTATCACTGTTTGTCTTCCGGTGCATATTCGTGATACACAATTCCACGGATATCAAAGAAGAGAGTCAACATCACCTTGATTTTGTTTCGCACCTGTCACACTTTTTTTGGCCTTAGAGACTCGAGATTCTTCCATTGCGATGACTGTCTTTTTGTTTCTGGGTTGTACCTGTACACCCGTGACTCATCTCCAGTTATCAGTGTTCAGAAACCCAAGATCAGTGTTGGCGGTTTCCAGAAGGTCCTGTACAACTTGAAAACGGAGGTCCTTTTGTTCCTGCGACAACAACTTGGGCACAAATTTCGCAGCCACTCTGCGCATGTTCAAATCATCATGCAAAATTGCATGTGCAAAATCATTACTTACTCTGAACCATGAGCGAACAACGATCTTCCATCACCAAATTTTGCACCCTCTTAACAACAGCTGCACTTCGAGCAATTTGGGGCCTGCAGATCGCTGGTTACTCTCCGCTGATGTGCGGCCATTTTTGAATCCGTTGAACCATTCCTTAATTTGTGTTACACCCATCACATCTTCGCGCAGGAAGGTGGTGATAAAATTCACACTGTAATATCCAATCGTACATTTGGAAATGACAACAGTTATCTCCCTTGCACCATAACAATAGTAATGTGTAATTATCCCCCTTTGTTCTTTCTGATTGTATATATAAACGACCCTGGACACGTCATCACTCTCTTGATCGACCGGGCGAACTACAAGTAACACGTTGTTGATTGTTGTCCTTGCTTTGACCTCTGTTTCTCATTGCTTCGTATCACTTCTTGCTTTCAGCGTATAACCAGAACACAACACTGGCGACGAGAATTCAAACGAAAAAACTCACAGTAATCGAACACACGAGCTAACGTTTAATTAAAAAAAAAAAAAAAAAAATCCAATTTTTTTTTAATTACAAAAAAAAAAAAAAAATGTCTTACAACGGAATACCCAATTTTCCAAGTTTTAGCGTCCACGAAAATCCGAGTACTAACGCAAATCGTTGGCAAAAGTGGTTGGAGAAACTTGAGAATGTGTTCGTGGCTTTAGACATTCAAGAAGACCGTAGAAAAAAAGCGTGTTTGCTGCACCTTGCAGGTGACGAAGTTTTTGATATTTTCCACAATTTCACGGATATTCAAAAAGGCGTTGGTGCAACCGTCGAAACGGATCACACGACACCAAACACATACGAAGTAGCAAAGAACTCACTGACCGACTATTTCACACCGCAAAGAAATATGTCTTATGAGATCTTCAAATTTCGACGCGCATCGCAAAATGCTGACGAAAATCTAGACTCATTTCATGTGAGACTGAGGACACTAGCGTCCACGTGTGACTTCATGGATACAGATCGGGAGATACTCGCACAGATCGTCCAAGGCTGTTCATCCTCTAAGGTCAGACGAAGGGCACTTCGAGACAACTCCACGCTCAAACAAGTGCTAGACGAGGCCAGAGCAATTGAATTAGCTCGCACACGAGCCGCAGACATTGAACGGGAAGAGGTGGTTAATGCCCTGTCGTCACATAACAATAAACGAGACAGCAGGCAGTACACACGCAGAGAAAAAGAAAGAAAAAATACCGACGAAAAACGCAACTACGGACACACACAAGGCAGTAATCGCCAGTTTACTCCGAGGACCCAGCCACGTGGCAAAGACGCCGGACGTGTCTGCCACTACTGTGGATACTCAGCAACACATGTGAAGTGTCCAGCGAAGGGTCAAGAATGTCGAAATTGCCGGAAAAAGAACCACTTTGCAAAAGTATGTAATTCAAAACCGGTAAGACAAATTTCTTACTCATATCGAAATGATATAGAATCCCTTTCTACGTCGAGTGATGAGTCTGTCTACACAATAAAAACTCCCACGTCGACAAAAGCACCCACAGCCACCATCCTCGTTAATGACTCCCCAGTGACCTTCGTTTTGGATACCGGTGCCAGTGTTAATATAATGTCTGGACGCACGTACGACGGTCTCCAGTACAGGCCGAAAATACACAACACTGCCACACAGATATTTGCATATCGGTCCAGAAAAGCCATGCCAGTCCGTGGATTCATCAATACCCCCATTGAATTTAAAGGAAAACGCTGCAAAGCAAAAATGTTCGTCATCAACGATGAAAACCCCTTGTTCGGGCACGATTTACAAAATCTACTCGGTGCCCACTCTGCTGAAGCACTGGATATGATATCCTTTAATTTTACGTTCAATGTGGCAACATCTATCCCAGATGAATTCCCCTCATTATTCGACGGAAAGATGGGAAAGATTTCTGGACCCACTGTTAAGCTGCACATCGATACTTCGATCCCACCGGTGACACAGAGACAACGAAGAATACCCTTTCACGTGAGGAAGGACGTCGAGTCGGAATTAAAACGCCTCAAGGAGATGGACGTAATTGAGGATGTTACTGGACCTACCCCCTGGGTAAGTCCCGTGGTGATAGTCCCCAAAAAACCGAGTGGCGTGCGAATCTGCATAGATATGCGAAAAGCAAACGAAGCCATACAAAGGGTCAAACATCCCATGCCGACCGTGGATGACTTGTTTGCAGATTTAAACCACTCAAAGGTGTTCAGCAAGCTGGACATGTCGAGCGCGTACCACCAATTAGAGCTGGGGGAGTCCAGCAGATACATCACCACGTTCACCACACATGCTGGACTATTCCGATACAAGAGACTGTTGTTCGGAGTAAATGCAGCCTCTGAAATATTTCAAAAGGCCATTGCGGATCTTTTGAGGGGCATTCCAGGAGTCAAAAACCTCTCAGACGACATTATCGTCTATGGACGTGACCAAGCCTCACATGATGCCAGTTTGAGGTCCACGCTAGAACGACTACAGAATGCCGGAGCCAGGCTAAACAGGAAAAAGTGCCTTTTCTCGGTGAAACAAATAACTTTTTTTGGACATACCTTCAGCGAAAAAGGGGTGTCACCAGATCCAGACAAAATAGCAGCAATTACAAACTGCAAATCGCCCACCAACGTTGGAGAAGTGCGCTCATTCCTGGGCATGGTCCAATATGTGGCCAGGTTCATCCCGCACTATGCCACTGTCACCGAGCCACTCCGACAACTCACAAGAAAAGACAGAGAATGGAGGTGGTCAGAGACAGAAGAGAGGGCAGTGATAAAATTAAAAAAGGCCCTGACTGGAGCTGGAGTTATGGTCTACTTCGATCAGAACAAGGAGACAAACATCCTGGTAGACGCGAGCCCCGTTGGACTAGGGGCAATGCTTACACAAGACGGGAAGGTCTTGTGTTATGCCAGCCGTGCTCTCACAGATGTGGAACAGCGATACTCGCAGACGGAGAGAGAAATGCTAGCCGTTGTATACGCTGCTGAGCATTTTCATCTTTATTTGTATGGGTCAAGGTTCACCATCACCACTGACCACAAACCACTTCTCGGTATTGTAAAAAGTCTCAAACCAGCTACATCCAGAATCGAACGATGGCGCCTACGCCTCATGCAATATGAGTATAGCTTGGTATACCGGCCGGGAAAAGATGACCAGAACTCCGCCGACTACCTCAGTCGACATCCTCACCACAAACCCGAGAGGGACAATTCAGCTGAGGCGTATATAAGATACGTGGCTCACCATGCCATACCTAAGTCGATCACCCTCGAAGAGATGAAGCTAGCCACGGGAAAAGACCCCTTGCTACAGAAAGTGATGATTGCACTTTCAGATGGAAAATGGAACGACCCGCAGTTATCCTGTCTCGCACATGTCAAAGATGAACTATCTGCATATGATGGTCTCATCCTTCGAGGTCACCGCCTGGTGGTCCCGTCCACCCTGCAGAAGAGAGCCGTAGACATAGCCCACCACACACACCAGGGCGTTGTTAAGACGAAGCAGCTAATGAGGGAAAAGGTCTGGTTCCATGGAATTGACAAGCTGGTGGAGGAGACAGTGCGCAACTGCATCCCTTGTCAAGCTACCAACTCAGCATCATCACGCCGTGAGCCCATACGCACCACACCACTCCCTGCTGCCCCATGGACTGAAATCTCCCTGGACTTCGCAGGTCCTTTCCCTTCTGGAGACTATGTACTGGTCGTCATCGACGACTACAGTAGGTTCCCAGAAGTAGAGATACTCCCCTCGACATCAGCAAAAGTGGTCATTCCCCGCCTTGACGCAATCTTTGCCAGACAAGGATACCCCGATATTGTCAAGACTGACAATGGTCCCCCCTTCCGAGGGCAAGAATTCAAGGATTTTGCCACTCAAGCAGGATTCCGCCACAGAAGAGTTACCCCTGCGTGGCCAGAGGCGAATGGAGAGGTCGAACGGTTTATGAGAACACTAAACAAGTATGTTCGCGCCTCCACTGTGGAGGGTCTGAACTGGAAAACCCAACTAGTCCATTTTCTAAGGCAATACAGGGCCACCCCCCACAGTACAACCAAAACTTCTCCATTCGAAGCCCTCACTGGAAGGAAGATGAAAATCGGCATACCTGCTGTTCTGAAAGAACCCATGTCAAAGCCGATTCACACTCACATAGCGGAGAATGATGCACGAGGGAAGAGGAAAATGAAGATCTATGCCGACACAAAAAGAAAGACAAAGGCCTCTCCTCTTTGCCTAGGTGACAAAGTACTTGTCAAGCAGAAACGTCTCAACAAGCTATCCCCACCATTCGACCCGAATCAACTGACGATTATCGGCATAAAGGATAGCATGGTGACAGCACAAAGAGATGACTACCAAGTTACCCGGAATTCCTCTCACTTTAAGCGGATAAGTCCAGATAATCTTCCCAGAGAAAACATAGAATCAGACTCTGAAGATGAGTTATACTCATATTCACAACAGGAAAACTCTGACTCCAGACACGAAGGCCAGACGCATTTACCGCCCATACCAAAACATAATCCACCAGTGGTAAGACGTAATCCAACACGGAAACGACTCCCGCCGATACGCCTTGAGGACTATATCAGATAGTTAGATGAGTGAGTAAAGTCTCTATTTCTGTCTTGGAAATTCCGTCAGCTCCCCTGAAGAAGAAACAGATTCTGATTCTGAAGAATCGAAAGACGATTCCCTCCCCCCATCCTGCAGACGACGTAAGTAGTTTGCAATTGTGTATTTAAAAAAAAAAGGGACAGAAAAGAAAACGATTCCTCCTTGACTGAGACAATTGTTTAATCGGTGAAACATACTTTGACTGAACTCCCTCCCCCTTACCATACGTAAGCATGCGTACATTTAATTGAGAAAGAGAGAGGTGTAATATCCAATCGTACATTTGGAAATGACAACAGTTATCTCCCTTGCACCATAACAATAGTAATGTGTAATTATCCCCCTTTGTTCTTTCTGATTGTATATATAAACGACCCTGGACACGTCATCACTCTCTTGATCGACCGGGCGAACTACAAGTAACACGTTGTTGATTGTTGTCCTTGCTTTGACCTCTGTTTCTCATTGCTTCGTATCACTTCTTGCTTTCAGTGTATAACCAGAACACAACACACACAAGCGCATGAAGGTGTCTTAAATTCCTAAATGTCCTAAATACAATCAATAAAGAACATGTGTTTCCAGGGTAAACGAATAGAGAAAGACATGCATGGATACTAATCACGTAAATGTGACGTACATTTTCAGAGCCTACAGACAACTGCAGCCATAGTTTGTATTAGCCATGTTGGAATTGCCAGTCGATCGGAGCTACGACCGATCACTTACGCGTTGAAGCAAGAAAGAGAAAGATATCCGGTTTCTAAATTCGCACGTGGGTAGAATTAGATATATTTTTTCATTTTCAGAAATAGCATATTCTCTCGTTGGCTAATAATGATTCAGGGGAGATAACTTGGATCTGGGTAAAGGGAAATCTCTCTATAATTCAAAAGCCAACATGCATATAAAAGAAACAGATAACGAACAATTTTTAATTATTTTTTTACAGTTTTAACCTGAAGAGGTGACGGTGGTTAAGTGGATAACGACACGGACCTGGGTGTGCCGAGTTCGAATCCAGTCAATTCCATAATACCACTTTCACTTAATGGTCCCTCCTGCAAGAATGCCGACAACAGAATCAAACCGGTCAACAAAGTTGTACCATTCTGATTCCTACGAATTCTCTTTACCTGGTATGTAAATGCGACACTCTTAATATTATCCCATATTTCGCGGATCGGAAAGGATGCATGAAGTCCATATTTACTTGCCTCCTTATCAGATCGTTTTTTTAATGAAGAAAAATATTAATGTCCAGAGTAGAGCACTCTTTATTGGGACAAAATAAAAATAAAGATCATCTCAGTTTAGAAAGATTTCTTCTTTCCTAATCGAGGACAGAACAGATACTACACTTTGATTCAAGCCCGTAAAACATACAAAATTGCACAAAGTTAAGCACGGGGGACAAAAAATAAAAAAAATTACCTCAGTTCAGTAGGATTTCTCTGTTTCTAACAGAGGACGGAATAGATACTACACTTTTACCGAAGCCCAAAGACCGCCCCAGAGTCCGTATTTACTTTTATACCTATGAGGGAAAAGTTAGACATAAGGTCAGTTTTTAAAAAAACCCTGAAAAATCTATCTCCTTAAAAATGGACACTATGGATTAAGAAAGAAAATTGCCTCAGTTGAGAAAGATTTCTTCTTTCCTAATCGAGGACAGAACAGATACTACACTTTGATTCGAGTCCGAAGAACATACAAAGTTGCACAAAGTTAAGCACATTTTTAAGAAATATATTTCTATGTCCGAAGGACGAAAAATAAAAATTACCTCAGTTCAGTAGGATTTCTTTGTTTCTGACAAAAGACGGAATACATACTACACTTTTACTTTACCTGGATTGTTTTAATAACATCAATTGTAAAAATAAAGGTGATGATTTATTAATTAATTCAAGTTAAAAATAATTATCCCATATTTTTTCAGTTTGAGTAAAAATCGAATATTTTTTTGTAGAAAGAGAACGTTTATATATGAATAGAATAAAAGAGTTGAAGCATTACTTACCATGTTAAGTTCATCGATGGAATCGAACGAATTGAAGTCCAAAGAAACATTCACTTTTGTGGGAAGATCTACGAAAAGACAATCAAGAAAAAAACAGGGTTTCATAAAAAGTGGCGATCAGATTCTTTGTTATTCTCTCCCACGAGTTAATGTTTCCATTAGCCAATAGCAAGGCTTCTCACCAACAAAGGTTCAGCTGACTTTTACTTTGTATAGGGGTGACTCATCCTTTTTTATATAGAACTAGTGGAACCCGTCGCCCGGCGTTGCACGGGAGAAAGTACTACCTATTACATGACGTCGAATTAAAAAAAGGAAACGGCCTATTGTTTTTCTCCCCCGCCCCCAAATAAGGACGGACTGTTTTGTGAAAATTAAACTGTTTATTAGTTCCCGGTGTCGATGAGTGGAGTGGCAGTACAGAAGTGTTAGGGAGGAAAGTTTTTGCTACCACCTATATGGAGTTGGATTGTCGGAGAGTCGGAGATGGTGGGCCAAATGTAATATTTAGTGTTAGCTGGTAAAAAAATAATAACAATTTTACTAAAACACGCTCGAGTGAATAAGTGTAATATAATGGTGAGTTTAGTAGCCTATGATGCATGTGGTTATTTTCCTATTCTCTGAGAAGGTACAGGGGAAAAATCGTCTCTACTTTATATATATATATATATATATATATATATATATATATATATATATATATATAAGAGAGAGAAGATATATATATATATATATATATATATATATATATAAGAGAGAGAAGATATATAAATATATATATATATATATATATATAAGAGAGAGAAGATATATAAATATATATATATATATATATATATATATATATATATAAGAGAGAGAAGATATATAAATATATATATATATATATATATAAGAGAGAGAAGATATATATATATATATAAGAGAGAGAAGATATATATATATATATATATATATATATATAAGAGAGAGAAGATATATATATATATATATATATATATATATATATATATATATATATATATATATAAGAGAGAGAAGATATATACATATATATATATATATAAAAGAGAGAGAAGATATATATATATATTATATATATATATATATATATATATATATATAAGAGAGAGAAGATATATATATATATTTATATATATATATATATAAGAGAGAGAAGATATATATATATATATATATATATATATATATATATATATATATATATATATATATATGTGTGTGTGTGTTTTTTAACTGTAGACGTAAGGGGCTACATAATAGGCTACTGCATGTGTGTGTCTGTGTCTTCTTGTGCATTAATATAGCATTAAAATAAAATATTTAACTCCTGTATGACTTACGATCGAGCACTTTGTGATGTTTTTTCTGCTAACACAAGACAATGTTATATATATATATATATACAAAAAAAGAGTGAGTCACCCCTATACAAAGTAAAAGTTAGCCGAACTTTTGTTGGTGAGAAGCCTTGTCATTGGCTAATGGAAACATTAAACTGTGGGAGGGAATAACAAAGAATCTGATTGGTTAGCTAGCTAGACCAAACACTACGTGTATATATAAAAACACCAGATCTTGACTCAAATTGCTTTAGAAACGAAATAAGGGTTTTCTTTCCACGGTTAATTTTAAAAACAGATTTTCTTGTTTTTGTTCATCTATTGTACACCAATTTCAGTAAACATTTTTCTTCCTCTTCTCTTTCAGATCCATGAGATAGAAAACGGGTGGCCTTGAAGAAGATGTTGTTTTTTTTGGCTACGTGGGTAAAACAGACGCACACATATCCGAGAAAATGATTGTATCCTTAGAAAGTGACCTCCAGTCTGTACTTGAATGGGGTCATAAATGGATAGTGACATCTAATGTTGCTAAGACAAAGCTCCTTTCTTTCAACAACTACAAGAAACCTCTTCAACCATGCATTGCCATGGCAGCTAGCACCCTACCTGAGAGTCCACCGTTCAAACTCCTCGGCCTAACATTCACAGGTAACATGAATTGGACCAAATACATAGAAGACATTGCCAAGGCTGATGCAAAGAAAGTGGGCTCCCTCTACCGTGTTAGAAAAATTCTCACAACTGACAGTATCCTATATCTCAACAAAGCCATAATCCGCCCATGCATGGAGTATTGTTTTCACATCTGGACTGATGCACCATACACCAGTCTCTCCCTCTTAGACAAGGTCCAAAACTAGTGTCTAATCTAATAGGTCCCTCACTATCCACCAAGCTCCAGCCCCTGTCCCATCGCCGCAATGTTGCATGCTTGTACTTGTTTTACACGTATTTCAATGGAATGTGCTCCGATGAACTTGCTGCTCTGGTGCCCCTCGACGTAAATACACTCGACCAATCAGACAATCAGCTAAATCCCATCCATTCGCTGTGGAGGTCCCCCAGCTGCCAGAGAGCCTTCTACTCCAATAGCTTTTTTTCTTTGAGCTGTCGGCCTTTGAAACTCCCTCTTTGCTCCCTGTTTCCCCAACTGTACCGACATTCAGAAATTTAAAACTAACGTGAACAAGCATCTCGCTGCACTGTTCCCAATTTAGGATAGCCCCCCTACACTTTCACCCTAATTTTCAGTAGCCCTTACGTCTACAGTGGCAACTTGCCTTGTTTGGAGTTGACTAAGTAAAAACAAAATTTTTCATAAAAATACTATATATATATATATATATATATATATATATATATATATATATATATATATAAAGGCCGGCCACTCTTGAGTGACTTTAATAACAAGCAGTGCAAATAGCTACATGCACGATCCGAACGCCGTTCGTAGATCACTCTAAGCTGCTTGGTAGATCTAGCCGCCGACTCGCTATTTACATTTAAATTCCTCTCTATTTACTAACTATTTTGCTATGGCCGAAGGGATAAGACTCTCGACTACGAATCAGTGGCGATTTGTGATCGGGGTTCGCGCCCACCGACCGTTGACAATTAGTTCCTACACTGAAGATTGTGTTAGCATGAAACATCGATGTCTGTAGGTATTAAAATAATTAATAAATATTTATTTATAAATATTATTATTATATATATATATATATATATATATATATAAAAAAGGGTGAGTCACCTCTATACAGAGTAAAAGTCAGCTGAGCCTTTGTTGGTGAGAAATCCTGCTATTGACTAATGGAAACATTAAACCGTAGGAGGGAATAACAAAGAATCTGATTGGCTAGCTAGACTAAACACCACGTGTATATATAAAAACACCCGGCAACACAAATTCCATGCATTTTAGCCTGACGATTCCCTACGCGGATGAAACGCGGAAACCTCCGTGTAGCTTAATTGCCATAAATATAAAATATATTTTCATAAACTTACTATATATATAATGATAATTATGGAAATAATATTCCGTGATGGAAAATGGAAGAGGAAAAAAAGAAAATTATTTATATATTTTTATCAACATTTCGTCTTTATCTGACTGATGACTGATTTGAAGAAATAACACAGAAGTCCAGAAGTCCATATTTGAAAATATGTGCTGTGTTTGTGATGTTAAAATAATTCATATTTTGAACGAACCATAGACGTTAGAATTCAAAATATGTGGTGCGTTTGAAAACAAACAAACACTCATTCCACTTCCTAAACGCACCACATAATAATCAGTGTCCGGTCTAGCTCTACGTTTTCACATGATTTTACGTCAATGATGCAAGATCGTCAGATCTCGCTTCTATGGTACAGTTTAGACGGGACTTGACGGACAGCTTGCCATCTCAGCATGGAACTTTTCTTCTGATCATAGAAATATCGGGCAGAATAGTTCCAAAACATCATAAAAGTAAGTTGTATTTATTTTACATATCCCATGCATTCTCTACAATTCATTTGCCCCTGGCAATAGATGCATTTCAATTGTGTTTGGGACATTTACATAGAATTACCTTTAGTAATCATGATTGTTGTTTGCACCCTCCTGTTTATGTATCATATTTTATTATGTCCCCTTCACGTTTGTCTTTGACGAACCTTCTCCGTGATAAATATATATATATATATATATATATATATATATATATATATATATATATATAGTGTGTAGATTTCAATTTTGTGTTGAGAATCCGAATAACAGAGCTCAATGTAATTTAAACAGAGCAAAACAGAATTATAAAAAAGAAAAAACTATACACACATTAAGGTTGTATACATTATAACTTATTTCGACCCCTTAATTAGGTCTCCTCAGATGTATAAACAACCACGTCAAAAAAAACAAAAAAACATATTTTTTTTTTGTTTTTTGACGTGGTTGTTTATACATCTGAGGAGACCTAATTAAGGGGTCGAAATAAGTTATAATGTATACAACCTTAATGTGTGTATAGTTTTTTCTTTTTTTATAATTATATATATATATATATATATATATATATATATATATATATATATATATATATATGAAGAGACAAAATGGTACCACACTACAAAATGAATAATGAGGAAAACTTTATATAAGATGAAATAGAAAAAAAAAAAAAAAAAGAGAAAATAATTTTATATAAAACAAATTAAAAAAAAAACTGTTTTGTATGGTTTTGGAATTTACGAATAAAAAAATTCACGAATAAAAACAAAGTTCTCACATTAGCATAAAAAAAAACAAAAAAAAACAAAACAAAAAAAACAGCTTAAAGTTCCCAAGGCAGCCTTTCGTCCGACTCTCGTCAGGGGAATCGTCGGTAGAGTGATTAAAATACACGAACGACCATAAACTGGTGTAGAATAAAGTTGCAAGCAGGTGGCATAAGGTTGTATACATGCGAAATAATATACATAAATAAACGCAAGTAAAGAATATATATATATATATATATATATATATATATATATATATATATATATATATATATTTTTTTGTTTTTATTCGTGAATTTTTTTATTCGTAAATTCCGAAACCATACAAAACGGTTTTTTTAAAAATTTGTTTTATATAAAATTATTTTCTCTTTTTTTTTTTTTTTCTATTTCATCTTATATAAAGTTTTCCCCATATTATTCAATATATATATATATATATATATATATAAATTCAACCATGTTTTTATTATTGCTGCTTATGTTTCATTGTCTTTTTGCGCTTTATATTCTGAACTCATGTTATCCACAACAATCCAACATATTCTATATGGCGGCCACGTGTTGGAGAAGGGGTTACAACATGTGTGCTGTTGTAAAATAGTAAAAAAAAGAATAACAAATATTCCAATTTTGTAAAGGAACAAGAAGAAAACCCGTCCCAGGACGAGTAAAATGAATTCCCCGAACATAACAAAACAGTTTTGCACCACTTTTATATATGTTACCTTACAAAGATTAAAATAAACCTATAATGATACTAAACCTTATGTCTAGAATCCTTATACCAATTTTGATCAAATGATTTTAGTTCTAGAAAATTTCTGAAATCTAAATTTAATTTAAATCAAATTAAGGAGTCTTAGGAAGAAATTGAAATTCATGGAATCTTGCTTAATTGGTGTCTAACAACTATGGATCAAATTTAATGCAAATCTGAAATATTTGAATTTTCAAATGGGAGGTTGTGCCCATATTATGTCCATTAAAAACCCTTTAAAATACTCTAAAGAAACTGAAATTTGGGGAATATTTATTAATTGATGTCTAATACCTATTGTTAAAATTTCACAAAATCAGAGATATCTGAAATTTCATAAAAATTGCATAAAACTAAATTAAACTAAATAAAGCGTACATTACCTACCCTTCCGCCTAGTAGATGTGTTCCAAAATTCATAATGATCAGTTAATTAGTTTATGAGTGAATCCTATACGTACACATATGAACACATAAACACATATACACTTACCTGTATATAAATAGTGATTGACGGTTGGTGATACTAGGTTTGATAGACCGCGTTTGTTTAAGAAAAAGGCAATTTTACGTCAAAATTAGTGTTGGGACGATTAATCGGAATCGGAGCAGTTGCTCTACCAAGGCTTGAGAGTTTTGTTTATCTTGCTTCTGTTGTTGCAGCTTGTTTGACTCGTTGGTCTAGTGGAGGGAGAAAATGGGTCTGTTTATGACCGCTACAAATCTCTGTACCATTTGAGGGTTCTTGATAGGGTGCAGAAACGTATCTGCAATTTGATTGGACCTAACCTTTTTATCTTCTCTGCACCCTCTCTCTCACAGATGTGATGTGGCTAGTTTCAGTCTTTTCTATAAATACTATTATGGCATGTGTTCTTCAGAATTGTCTGATATATTCCCTGCTTCCTTTGTTCCAGCTCGTTTGACTTATTGGTCTAGTGGTCTCCATCAATTCGCTGTTTTGATAACTCATTGTAAAACAGCTTCCTATTCCAGTAGCTTCTTTCCAAGAACTGCAGGCTTGTGGAACTCTCTTCCTGCTAACTGTTTTCCTCCTACCTATAGCCTTGGTCTTTTCAAGACTAAGGCCAATAGGCATCTCCTGTCTTTGCGATAATCATATTTCGTTCTTGTTAGCTCCTTATATCAATTGGCTTCATGTCTTGTCTAGAGCTATTTCAATAAAAAAAAAAAGAAATCCTACTATTTTGCCCCAGATGACCAGTATAATAGAAATTACATTTTGAGTAATTGTGTGTATTTTTTTTTTTTTTTTCAGCTCCAAAGTCTCAAATTGCGGCAAAATTTTCAACTTACCTTTGTCAAAATTTGGTGGAAGACGTTTGTCATAATCCTGTTCCCGTAGCAACATTTGGATCAGTTCAGATCTGGAAAAAGAAAGAGGAAAGAAAAGTTTTATTATTAACTGCGACAAGGGTATAAATTAAAATTTATATACAGTTGTTCTTATCTACTTGCCTCCCCACGAGGGCAAGGTTAGACGCAAGGTCGGTTTTTAATGTAGAAAATCAAGCCCTCCAAAAGTAATTGAAAAAAATCCCCTCAGTCTAGAAGGACCTCTCCTTCACCAACCAACGACAGAACAGATGACGTGCAGCATCAGAACACATACTACACTTTGCTCCTCAGTTATGTACAAAAAATTGAATTGCCTCAGTCTAGAAGGATTTCTCCATCACTGACCGAGGACAGAATAGACTAAGTGTAGCATCAGAACAGATACTACACTTTGTTCCTAACCAAAAGACCAAGGAAAGTTGTTATCTTCGTCATGATTATTATTTACTCACTAGGAGTTCTCACATGATCGCTCACTGGTAAAAACAGACATTTAATTGCATCATTATATAGAATGGTGAGTCGGGATAAACATAATGTGAAAATAGAGTTCAAGAATTAGCATAGGAAGTCACAAAAGAATTAGCAAAGAATTTTTAGGTTTTTTGATGGAGAGGTTATGTTTTTTGATGGAGAGGTTATGTGGTTGGTTGGTTAGGAAGAAAGTCAGGATGAAGAACGTAACATGGTAGAGTTAGTTGCATCTCACGGCATCTGATTGAAATAGACCTAGTTAACTATATTACGATGGCCACGGGTCGACCGTGGCCGTCGTAGTATATTACGTAGGTCACAGTTGACTTGTAAAAAACAAAAGCGACCAGCGACATACCAAACTGTCCACCGCTGCTCCTACTGCTATTTTCTGTCAAAATCAAACATCGCCCCTCCCCCCTTTTCTAACTGACGCATGTAAACTAATAACAGTTGTGATGGGATACCTGACTCCCCTCAGTCACTAAATAAGTGAACTAGTCTGGACAATAAATACGACTATGAACAGTAGTATGGAGGATTCGATTGTATTTTGTTAAATCCTATTGGATTACTTGCAGTTACTATTGTTTGTACAAGATATATACGTTGGAATAAGCCGTACTATTTTAAGTTATATCGAAAAGCAATAGTCAAGTATTATGGTTTATTTGTGCTCCGAAACAAAACAGAAAACATTTGTTTTCTCACACGCCCCTGTCGTACAAAAAGCACCGATTTGTATGCATATCTTGTTATTTAAGAAAGGACTATACACCTATGTTTTCGTCGATTGCGTTAATACTTACCAAGTTATATATATATATATATATATATATATATATATATATATATATATATATATATATATATGGCTTTCCTCAGTAACTGAATATGTGAACAAGTCTGGACAATAAATACGACTACAAACAGTACTATGGGGGATTCGATTGTATTCTGTTAAATCCTATTGGATTATCTGTAGTTACTTTTGTTTGTACAAGATATATACGTTGGAATGAACCGTACTGTTTTCAGGCCTTTTACACTCTGGGTTATTTTGTTATTTATAACTACTTACCAAGTTTTATCAATACATATTTTTCTCTCTTTTTAAAATACAAGTAATCACCCATACTCATACATTTCCTTGTCTTTTCACATAGACACATACAGAAAATCCTCCCTGTCGAAAGAGACATTTTATTAAAACAGTGAAAAATTCTATTACGAACAAATAAGAATTC
>OY744548.1:23840492-23862992 GCA_963556195.1 Sepiola atlantica | reverse complement strand
TCAGCCCCACTCACTACCTTTGCGATCAATAGATTTTTTACTACAAGCTATATAAAATAATCTATTTTGTCAGTCATATAAGGCAAATACGAGTCTGTGTTGTTAAAAACAAAATGTCATTTTCAATCTATTTCATCGAATTTCATATGTAATCCAATCAGTAGGTTTTGTTTTGATTACTAATATAATAGAGTGAGTCGGAGGAGTTAATCTTCGAACAATCCCAAGTCGCAATATTACTATCTAAATCACAAGGTATTAATTAAATAGCAGATAACTTCTCCAGTATTCATCGGTGAAAAAGAGAACGCCTTTTTTTTATCTCCTTTCTTTCATTGCCTTTGCCTGACTTTCGACTCTAAAGAGAGAGAGAGAGAGAGAGAGAGAGAGAGAGAGAGAGAGAGAGAGAGAGGGGGATTGAGAGGCGGAGGGAGTCTGAATCATAATTTCGTACCTGCCATCAAGCAGTTATCTCATCATACTTAGGAACATAAATCGTTAAGAATTTCCAACAGGAAAAAAGGGGTTAAAAAACAAACAAATAGTCAACAAATAACTGTTACCAAACGAAAGAAAATTTAATCTTCTATTAATCTGCATAGCTTTTAAGTTTCGGAACTGTTTTAAAATATTTGTTTTATTTGATTTTCTATCGCTATCATCAAGGCTGTGAAAAACAACATGCCCACTAAGTGCGACCACATGAGATCGGATTGCTCGGTAGAGTGCAAAGTATTTGGAAATAAAGAAGAATTTAAAACCAGTTTCAGTAAGTAAAAAAATATACACATCTGTCGAAAATGAAATCTTTGACCGATTGGTGATATTAATTAGTTGTAATTTTGTTTAATTTTCGATTTTTCACTTGTAAAACAAACGACATCGAACCTTCACATTAAGTAAAGAAACGACGCCATCTTGAATTTCATTTTTCAAAGCCTTGTAAATAGCGATAGAAAATCAGATAAAACAAACACTTTAAAACAGTTTAAAAACGTACAAGCTACGCAGATCGATAAAAGATTAATGGTTCTTTTGTTTGGTAAAAGTTATTTGTTGAATATTTGTTTTTTGCACCCCTCTTTTTCTGTTGGAAATTCTTAACAATCGCTCATAAATCGGTGCTTCTGTAATAAAAAGCCGAAAAAAGTTTTTATTGTCTTATAGTGTTGGAGAGGTAAGTAAGGGGCAGGTGACTCTTACTGCGATTTTTAATCAAGATTTTCTCTGAAATTAGGAACATGGATGTTAACACTTTTAAGTTCGAAGATATACTGTATTTTACCGCAGACAGTTAGGGTTAGGGTTTAGGGTTATTATTAATTAAATTTATTTAAATTAAATTTTATAAAAATATATTATTTGAAAGCTAGAGCTGTTGTGAAGAGTTACCTGCCCCTTATTTACCTCTCCTACACTAAAAGACAAAAAACTTTTTGTTCGGTTTTTTAATACAGAAGCACCCATAAATCTGTAAATTTGAACGTCACCCGAGGCATAATTAGTTTTACTCTGTTTTGTCCTGTTCGGATCGAGGGTCGTGTCCCCCGATTATTTACGTGTTCGTATAATCAAGCAATTGTTGCATGCAAAGACAGAGTAATAATTAATAAACAAAAATGAAGTAGTTCAAATAACGTTTATTGAACGTGTGTGTACGTGGAATGATGAAGTGTGTGATGTATGCATGTGTGTCGATGGAAAAACAGTTCTTGAAAAAGGTATAAGAAGAAATGAATCCGGCGAGAGGAAAGTCTTTGAAAGTCGTACACAAAGAAAACGAGTTGAGAACTCTTACCGTTGTTTGCCCACGTGTTGACGGAAGAAACGTGTGTTGGTAGTTGTTTTGCTGAGACCAGTTGGAGAGAAAAGCGTGAGACGAAGCGCTAGTATATTAGCGTCATTCTGCCGAGGCCAATCGACCAGAAGAGAAAAGTGAAACGGAACGCTAGTGTCAGCGTCGTTCTGTCAAGGCTGGTCGGTGAACAAGAGAATTTCCGTTTGCACCGGGTTTTATAGTCCGAAGGGCAGATAACTCTGGTGTCGCTTTACAGCACCACCTGTCGGTGAAAAAGCGCCACCTACCGGCAAACCGGTGTAGTTATGTTTTGAAAGGAGGAGGTAACTGCTACAGTCCCAAAATGAACTACAATATTTTGCCAAATCAAGTCATACGAATGAAAAAAGTTTACACTTACCTTTTAACCTGTCGGTCTTTTCGTGTGATGTTATGTTGTGCTCGGGTATTAATAATTGAACACAAAATGTAACAGGCGGCCATTGTGGCGGCCATTTTCCATCTTGCCATTTCGGATAAATATCCGATTTACTTGAACACCGTTTGATAATTTGTTCGGCATTTGATGAAGCATAAAAATGCTTCCTGTTTTCGGTTCGTTAATCCAACATCTTTCATTGTTTTTATCTTGGAAAAATCGAAAATTGAAGCAACTCGCTGAAAAAATAAAGAAAAGAAGTAAACGGAAGTTGATAGAATCATACCGGAAGTAGTGCAGAAATGAATGATCATCTTTAAAACAAAACAAACTAGCGAAAATAACCACCAAAGCCGCCTGTGAGATTTCAACAGTAATAATAAAATTATACCCCTTACATTTCTTGATGAAGCCATTTCGTTTCATGAAGCCAATAGGGTAATTCGGAAGTTGAGCACGGTCATCAAAACAGAGCATTTGTACGTTAAGCTTTTGTATGGATGTTCGAAAAGGCTATAATCTCAGTAAAAATCTAAAATCTAGGTCAATAACTGTTTTTTAAGATATTACATAAAATTAACAAAATGGATTTTTTTACATACAATTTTTATCCATAACTCGAAAGCACAGTGAAAATGATGGTGCATCAACGGGATTATGCCGTATTTAAGGGAACACTGGAACATAACGAGAATTGCTTGGTAGGCTGGCTTTTGTAATCTGGAGTTCCATTCTAGCAGGCCTCTTGTGGCTAAACGAGGAGTACAGAACAACCCATCCTATCATGAGGCGATCACTTCTGGAACTGGTTTGAATCGTATTTTTGGCGTCAAACTTTGTTGACGCACATTGATTTCGAGTCTGCGCCGACGCAGTTATAAGTCTAGGCGTGAGTGTGAGTGCGAGTAGCCAAACCACAACTCAATCTAACGCAAGATACTGCGCATACATATAAACAAAATAGGTCCCTCATGCAACTGCTACACTACCCCCCCCCCCCAACTATATTTTTCATCATCACATTTGTTACACAACCATCAAAGCCGCCTGTGAGATTTCAAAAATAATCTTAAAAATTGAGGGTGAGGGTGGTTACAGTGGGGCGATGTTTGCGGGCATCCAAATTTGGGGGGAACATTCAATCACATTGAAAATCTTTCCCTTTCTCACAATATTTCTCAGTACTCGGACTTATACTTTGGTCTTTGTGTCATACAATCAAGGAGTTGTCCCCGGGCATCATCGGGGCATCACCAGACCGTTGCATACAATTGCTTACATATCTTGATGAAGCTTTATTAAAATGAAAGAGGGGGAGTAGAATGTGACTAAATTCGGTTTACTTTCGGCAGCCTCGTAACTCTCGCTTCCCTTATTTTGTCATGTAGTCCTCACATTCCATGAGCGATGTTTCTGACAAAAGGGAGAAAATTGCTGTTTTCTGGGTCGCAGTTTATCCATCTAACAGTTATCGTTGGATAGTTTTTTTTTTCCTGTGAAGTAGTATTATTATTTTTAGCTCCTTACATCAAGTGGCTTCATGCCTAGTCTGGAGTAATTTTCATTAAAAAAAAACAACAAAACAAAAACAAATATTATTCTGGGGACCGGCAATGAAAGTGAAAGTAATTTGTTTCTCAACGACAAAAAAGAATGGGCACTTCTGCATTTTAGAGACACAACGAATTTATTTGTTTTCGTTTCAGATGAGCTACATTAGCGTCAGCGGCAGACAATCCTCTGTTTGTTTTTTACTTAATAGCAAGGGAAACAAACCGAGAATTTCTCGGGAATAATTTCTTAAGAAATAACGAACATTCAAAAATTCAAATTAATAAATAGAACATTTATTGAAGCGTGAATTTAAAAAAAAAAATTTCAAAATTAAATTTAAACAGTCATGTTATTTTTTCAATTTATGTTTTGGGGTAACACGAACAGTTTTTAAAAAATCACAATTTGTGAAAACCAACAGTTTCTTTTAAAATCTGAATTTAAAAAAAAAACGAAGTCTTTATTGACAATATACTAAAAATTTGTAATAAATTAAATATATTAAAATTATTTGAAACTTTGCGATTTTTTTCGGTAATGTAGCGCTTCTGAAATGAAAACAAATAAATTCGTTGTATATCTAAAAATTCAGAAGTGCCAGAAAATGGATACCCGTGATTGAAAAGAATCTACCAAAAATCAGAAAAGTATCAGATCTTAATGAAAATTTCAGTATTTATTAATTAATAAATTAATATTAATTTATTATTTAATAAATGAATGTTAATATAAAGAATTTATTTTATTTTTAAAAAAATATATAGATTTTCAGGTCACTTAAATTACGTTAAATATGTCTTATACCCATACTTAAAACTCAGTGACCACCTTTACAAGAAGATAACATTCTGTGTAGTAATGTTAGAGACGGGTTTAAAATTACGTAAGAGAATGGAAAATTCAATTGGAAGTAAGAGTAGAATGAGAGATACGTGTACAGAAAGTTGAATCATGGGCGGAAGTTCAACATGACACGTAGGGAAGAAAGTTTTTCTCTTTGGCAGATAAGCTGATTGTATTCAGCCGCATTTTTTCAAAGCTCCGGTTTTGTTTCTAGTTTTTTTTTTGTCGTCTTTTTTTCTATGAAAATCGCTCCAGACAAGGCATGAAGCCATTTTATGTAAGGAGTAAAAAAAAAAAAATACTACTTCAACGTAAAAAAAATAGCCAACGATAAGATATATTCTGACCCAGGAAACAGCAATTCTTTCCCCTTTGTAGAAACATCGCTTATGGAATATGCGGACTAAAATACAAAATAAGGGAAGCGAGAGTTACGAGGCTGCTGAAAGTAAACCCAAGGTCCACTTTCTACTCGGCGGGGGGGGGGGGGGAGGGGCGATGGGAAGTTTATATGTAACCATGTAGCAGTCACCAATAGGGACTACTTTTGAATGCGTAATCACTGTCCCTGTGAGCTGGCTTGTCCAATCAAATCACAGGGCGCAGTAATATCGTTAGTTCCCTAAGGGACTACTTACGTTCCCTTAGGGTTCGAGAAAAAAGATGAGACGACCTCCTGGCACCAGCTTGGACACATCGCAGAGAGCACCGGCGAGGAACGAGGAAACGCTCTCTCTCCCGCCGCCGTCGCATCACTCGATGACTACTACCATCTTCACATGAGGAAATCCACGGGCGGCCCTAAGAACTCTTATATTCTTCCTCTTCCTCAGACGGACACCGTCCCACTCTCTTCTACCTATACCAAACGGTATAGGTAACCTTGAGTTAATAAAACCCCTTTTTGTTATAGTTACAGAAATACTTTTCGTTGTTCCGTTTCTTTACGAGAAGATAAAAGGATAACCCCTTCTATCTTCTCATCATCTCCTTACAAATGGTGACCCCGACGTGATCTGAACACGCAACACAACCTTACACTACTGTGAGAGAATGAAGAGATTCAAACATCAAGGAGGTCCGAGCCATTAAGGCGACACTGTTGTTGAAGTTCTCTCTTTTATGATGTACACAAGTGCGACTACCAGGCGTGAGAGAATGATGGTTGCCGCATCACGGCCGAAACATGACCAGTGAATCCCGTCAACGAAGTTCACGAACTATGGGTGATCGAGGAGAACGCACCTAGGGGGTCGAAGAACACCCGATTCTATTACATCTGTAGGTGTTGATGAAAACAATATTTTTTACGGCAGGAAATCATGCTCCAAATTCGAAAATTTAGATGGGAAAAAATAATATTAAATGATAATGTTTTGAAAGCTTTCAATACTAGATGGCTGATGAATGAAAGAAAACAGCAAAAAGTGGCATGCTCGCATGTGGCAGGATTCGTTTAGAGGCGAGACACAACGCACGTTTAAAAATGTAGGCCTTTAAAATTGCCAGTAGTAGACTTTGCCTCTCACTCTTTCTTTCTTTCTTTCTCTCGCTCTCTCTCTCTCTCGCTTCCTGACCCTCTCTCTCTCTCTCCATGTCTCTCTCTCCCTCTACCTGCATGAATAATGCAAAAAAGGGAGAGTACTGGAAATCTGAAGAGTCTTGTTGTCACTGTGCAACTACTACTACTACTACTACTACTACTAATAATAATAATAATAATAATAATAATAATAATAATAAATGGTTATCGAAAGAGGTGAAGAGTACTGGAAATTTGAGAAGACTTGTCACTCAGACTCCAAGGAACACCAATGGGAAACAATCACTGATGATGGCCTGTGTCAGTAATAGTGTACTCACTAGTACTCACCAAAAAAAAAAATAAATAAAAAAAAAATAATAATAATAATAATAATAATAATAATAATAATAATAATAATAATGATAATAATAATAATAATAATAATAATAATAATAATAATAATAATAATGATAATAATGATAATAATAATAATAATAATAATAATAATAATAATAATAATAATAATAATAATAATAATAATAATAATAATTCCCTGTTCTGTGATGACAAATCGTTTATCATCTTTTTCATATTACAAATTATTCAAGATACAAGATGAACTATTATTCATTGATTTTTTTGCCAACTCTTTCTTATTAGATGTGCAAATTAATTGATTTTGGTCAAGGAGATGCGCATATATAACGTCACTCACGCACGCGGGATCAAGTGCAGACGCAGCAATATGATGTTGTCGTTTATTTTAGAAATTGAAAAACAAATATTGCAAAATGGGGTTCGGGGACGGAAGCAGCAATAGGCAGGGGCTTCCTTCATTCCGACAAAACAGCGAATTATCTGCATGTATACTATCGCAGCAGCGTATCTATATTTCGATAATTCTGTATGTCTGTCCAGAGATGCATGATGATGATGATGATGATGATGATCATCATCATCATCATCACCACCACCACCACCACCATCATCATCATCATCATCATCATCATCATCATCATCATCATCATCATCATCATCATCATCATCACCACCACCAACACCAACACCACCGCCACCACCATCATCATCATCATCATCATCATCATCATCATCATCATCATCATCATCATCATCATCATCATCATCATCACCACCACCAGCATCACCACCGCACCCACCACCACCACCACCACCACCACCACCACCATCATCATCATCATCATCACCATCATCATTGTTTTAACGTCCGTTTTACATGCTGGCATGTGTTGGACAGCTTTAAGCAATTGACTTCAAACTAGCCCATCTCTGCCCAGGTCTTTATTTATCCCTCGTTCTCTCAAGTCCATTTTTATCATTTCCTCCCATGTTTTCCTTGGCCTTCCCTTGTGAATCGAACTTGCTTCCTTAACTGTTCTACATCTACTGACAAAAGAACTCTCACCCATTCTTCAATGTGGCCATACCATCAAAGTCTCCTGTTCAGGACATATCTCCCTATACTGTCTAGATGTAATGTTGCTCTGAGGTCATCAGAACTAAGCCTGTCTTTAAAACTCACATTACACATCCATTGTATCATCCTTATGTCATTTCTCTCCATGCAATGCATGTCCTCAACACTCACTGGCCAGGTTTCACTTTCATACATCATCACAGTGTATATAAATGCCTGATAGATTCTTCCCTTGGTCGACAGTTGTAACGCTCTGCTGGTTAGTAATGGCAGAGATTCCCTGAACTTACTCGTTCCACTCCTAACTCTTACAATCACACTAGCACTTACTCCACTCTGTGCTCCAATATTATCTCCAAGGTAACAAAACTTCTTAACAACCTCAATAGCTTCACCATCCAAATAAACTTTGTCCATGTCGGTTGAGTGGTTCGCATTCTTAGTCTATAGAAAACAGGCCCTAAATACCAGGGAAAACATAAACAACAACACAAGTGTGTCAACAAATAAGGAAAACATGAAGAAGTGAGTCAAAACTCATGTGTGTTTATTTAACGTTTGTTTTGACAAACGTTGGCACGATCAAAGATAAAGAGATAAAGTCCCAAAACAATTGAATGCCCATAGTTGTCATTCAAATAAAGAAGTTGCGTGAAATTCACAAAAGGGTCTACTTGTAATTGACGCTTTTGGAGTTTCTGGAGGAGCCGGCTGGAAGGATGACTTCCCTCCAAGAAGGACAGCCGAAAAGAGAGAGAGAGCGAGAGCGCCTCAGAGGAATTCCTGAAGTTTCGCGAGAACTGGGTACAAGTCACGTGTCTTCCTAGATCACGAGACTTGATTCCTTTTCTCTGAATCTATCGAGAAGTGAAATCTTATTCAAGGGAAGCAACTCTGTCGTCCCTACATCCACATCTGAGTTCTCATCCATCGACATTGCAATTGAAAACAAAATGTAAATGTAAAAACAGGATATTTTAAAACTTTTTTGACTGGAACAATTTCGTTTCGGTTAATTTGTGGTTTTTGCATTGCCTATTCCTATGGTGTTACGTTATTTTTATAATAGAGTCGAGGAGGGGGTTATTCCAACGGTAAGCAGTCTGATTAAAGAAGCTATCAGAGTAGAAAATGTTCCGGCATATAAGGACCTCTACAGTGAGGGGGTGGGATTTTGCTACTAATTGGATGGGTCAGGAATATTTTCGTTGAAAGGCTACAAATTCAGTAAGTTCATTGATTGCGTGTTTTTAGCAGAGCCATACTACCAATACATACGTACACATGTCTGGCCGAGTTTGGACCAGTGGTGTGCAGAAGAAATAGGAGACCGACAAGGCCGTTGTCCAAATTGGGAGGCGAGCATATTCAAACTATCTCTCTTTCTCATAATATTTCTCAGTACTAACTTTGAAATGAAGGAAAACACAGAAAAAGTCCCGGACAATCTTCTGACTGGGGACAGACACACGGTAAACACCGTTTTTCCAATTCTTTCAATTTCTTTCATAAACTAACAATAAATAGCACTTCTCTCACAGTCTCGTTCATTCTAACCCACACGTGAACACTCCTCGATTTTATCCGTTCGTCTGGTCGGTATGCAAATTACCTTACAGGCTTTCTTTGTCGCTTACGTTGGGGGAGATTTACTCTCTCCATTACAGTTTTCCCAGTAGAGATCATGTCGCAATTTGGCAAGGAATAGAATATAGACCAGCCTTTTTGTAGTGCCGAATGTTGTAGTTTTTGTAGATGGATATCTTGTATAGTGGATGAAGGTACTCGGCCTATATGAATGCATAGTTTGTTTAATTTATTGTAAATGGGGTTGTTATTGATGTTAACAAGTAGGACTAAATATCTGTTTAATATAGGGCTAATGGATGAATTTCCGTGATGCAAATTACCTTCCAGGCTTTCATGCATGGCACAGGCGATTCTTTGTTACTTACATTGGAAGGATTGACTCTCTCCATTACAGACTTGTACTGTAATCTTTGGAGCATACCATCAAGGAGTTTACCCGAGCATGACCAAATCCATGCACGCCACTGGTATGAGCACATGTGTAGGCATCTGGATCTGGGCCAAGGATTTTTTTAAATGCTAGATTCGTCATCTTAGTTGGAAGTGGATGCACTGGTAAAATTTGAAGCTTCTTATGCAGTATGTAGTAAGAAAATAATCTTAGTCGTTTGGTTGTTGTGCTGTACAACATATCAGCAGTTTAACATTGGTGTCCTTCTTTGCCAAAGTGGGAGTCGCAGAAGACTTAAGGGTCGATTTTCTGCTCCCAAGTATTATCATCCAGTTTTCGTATTTACGGTGATGTGAGTGTCATGTACTGCAGGGTGGGCAACACCAGGCAACGTCTGACGCCTACTCTTTATCCAAAGGGTTGATAGCAATCATGTTACATGCAGCCAAATCACTTCTTACACACTCAAGCAAGGTCTTTCTCGGTCCACCACGCTCCCTTATACTTGCGATATCCATGCGTTTTATGGAGGTAGTACAAGAGTCTATTTTCTTTTAACTTAGTTCACCCCAGATAAGTCAACAAGAAGCTATTGGAGTAGAAGGATTTCCAGCATCTGGGAACATCCATAGTGAATGGATAGGATTTAGCTGATTGTTGGGTTGGTCGAGTGTATTTACGTCGAGGGAGCACAAGAGCAGCAAGTTCATCGGAGCACATTCCATTGAAGTACTTGTAAAACAAGCACAAGGATGCAACATTGCGGCGATGGGAAAGAGGCTGTAGCTTGGTGGATAGTGAGGGACCTATTAGATTAGCGACTCTTTTATGGACCTTGTCTAAGAGGGAAAGCCTAGTGGATGGTGACCAGATGTGACAACAATACTTCATGCATGGGCGGATGGTAGCTTTGTAGAAATATAGGATACTGTCAGATGTTAGAAGTTTTTTAGCATGATAGAGGGAGCCCACTTTCTTTGCAGCAGCCTTAGCAATGTCTTCAATGTATTTGTTCCAATTCATGTTACCTGTGAATGTTAGGCCGAGGAGTTTGAACGCTAGACTCTCATATAGGGTGTTATTCGCCATGGCAAAAGAGTTGACAAATTGATACTGACAGAAGTTGCCATCGTGGCTAGGCGGACAACCCTCCACTGAGGGGGGGGGGGAGACAACGGCAGGCCCACAACCTCAGATGCCGAAAGTTCTGAGTTAGGGGATAGGCAGAGTACCTACCCCATTAAATCCGTTCTTCAACTATTATGGCAAGTCTCAATATTACTCCGAATGTTGACAAAAAAAGGCGTCTACTACCATGTGGTACTCTTTTCCTAAAATAAAACGTGTTAATTTGACTACATGGAGACTTATTTAGGTGAAAGGCTAATTTCTGCGGAATTTCTTTCAATAAGTCTTTTTTTTTTATTATCGGGGCCATTTTATCACAGAAACGCTTTTGTTTGTTATTTGAAAGATTTTACATGGAAAAGATATTTTAAGATAAAATAAAAATAATACGCTATCGGTTTCCATGAAAATGTTTAAAATCCTATTTCTTAAAAAGATATGTTTTCTGCATAACAATATATATATATATATATATATATATATATATATATATATATATATATATATATATATATATATATATATATATATATATATATATATATATATATATATATATATTCGTGTTTCTATATTACAGGGCCGGAAAAAAATTATCTTTAATTTTGAAGAGTCAAAAGACAGAGGGAGAAAATTCAAAGTGTTCCCCCAGGATTTATCTTCAAAGCGATTTTACCATAATGCATTTTAATTTTACCATAATGCATTTTAATTAACTTAACTTCCCAACTGAATACAACATGATCGTTTTCTTGTTGAGCCGTCTTCTTAAATAATCAAATTCTACCCAGTTTTCAATCCTCATGTTTTCTCACTGTCTACCTGACAAACTCATTAACCCTTGTCCTCGAGTGGCCTTTTGGCCTTGAAAAGCGGTGACTCGTTAGTATATAAGAACGTACTATACCCACTGTAAACCCTTTAAAATACTCCAAAGAAACTTAAATTTGGGGAACATTTATTAATTGATGTCTAATACTTATTGTTCAAATTTCACAAAAATCGGAGGTATCTAAATTTCCCTTTGCATAAACTAAATTAAAGTTTATGCAAAATAGAAAAAAAAGGGGTGGAAGCCTTTTGTGAAAATTTAGATACCTCCGATTTTTGTGAAATTTGAACAATAGATATTAAAGATAAATTAATAAATATTTAATTTAGTTTATGCAAAGGGGATAAAAAAAGAAGTGGAAGCCTTTTGTGGAAATTTAGATAACTCCGATTTTTGTGAAATTTGAACAATAAGTTTTAGACATCAATTAATAAATATTTCACAAATTTCAGTTTCTTTGGAATATCTTAAAGGGTTTACAGGAATTATAGTATAGGCACAATTTCCCATCTAAAAATCCAAATATTTCAGATTTGCATTGATTTTGATGCATAATCATTAGGCACGAATTAAATAAGATTTCCTGAATTTTAATTTCTGTGAGGAATTTTTTTCGTTGGCATCGGTTTCTCTATTCCTTTCTAAAGTAAGATACTCCACATGAAGGTTGCCAACGTCCGTAGTGAAAGGGGTACTTTGAAACCGACAGGATCCAGACTTGTCACACCCAGATCATCAGTCCACGCTAGTATCCACCTCACCACAGCCACCTCCGACTCTCAAACTCGTGGAATAGGAGTTGATTCGGTCAGGTTGGTGGTTACAAAAACAGGGGCCTCTACCGGAAATGCAGGTACTGTTTTCGCAACCCCACTCTAATTCGAGGTTTGATAACTATGGAAAAATCCTCAAGCAAAAAAAAAAAAAAATCCAAAACCTTTTTAATACATTTCCCATAGAAAACTGTTCATCAGATCAATTCATAGACAACCAGTCATTTTTCTCTGGAAGTGATATGGCGATCTTCTGATGAGCTGCAGGAACGAAAGGCTCTAGCAATTATGTATTTATTTCTGGTTGTTCGTTTCTGCACGAAACAGTTGTCTGGAGTTACATTGAAATTTAAAAAAATTCGGCAAGTAAAAATATGAATAAAGACTTGGTCATTGGAATTTAACATACCATTATATATATATATATATATATATATATATATATATATATATATATATATAAAAGATAAATGAAAGAAGAGAGATAAAGATGTAGGAATGACAAATCTATTTCAACTTAGATTGTTCAATGCAAGGTGTACTCGGTAAAAACATGTTTATTTTTCTTTCCTTAAGCCAAGGCTTTTCAAAGATTAAAATCGTATCATCAGAGGAATTACATAGATGAATAAGTTAGCAGTTAAAAAGCAAAAATTCAAAATTTGAAGTAATCGAGAGTAAGAGTATGCGTGTAAAAAAATATGGAGTCTGTCCAGTTGGTGAATGTCATATTTTATATATATATATATATATATATATATATATATATATATATATATATATATATATATATATATATATTATGGAGCATTATGTCTGAATTTCTGAGAATTGCTCGTGTTACGTTAGAATTAATAAATTTTATACCCCCAATTTCTGCCTTAATAATAAGAATGATTAAACAAGGTGGCGATCAAAATAAATTTAGACAATTAAATAAGGCAATTACTCGCCATCGGCCTTTTGGTCGAGATCAAAGTGTAGTATCTGTTCCGATGGATACTACACCCCATGGACTGGTATTGTCTTGGCATTCGGGGTTTGATTTACGCCGGTCTATGGGTCTGTCCTGTGCAGTTCTAGGAGGTCCATCCTCCCAGGCTTTGCCTCCCCTCTTTGTGGAGGAGTAAGTTTATTGCTTACTGCCTGAGGCGCCCCTACCGGGGAATGCCGACGGGGCTGCCCAGGCAATTTTTGATGGTCACAGTGCTCATCTCTCGAGCGCTGGCTTTTCAACCCCCATTTTCCGACCCGACCTTGGGTCACATCTTACTTGTGGGAGTAGGATAAAACTGGCCTTGTGCCTAACTCCTGGAGAGGAGTAAATAATACTCGCCATCTTTTGGCTAAGATCAAAGTGTAGTATCTGTTCCGATGGATACTGCACCCCATAGACTGGTATTGTCTTAGCCTTCGGGGCTTGATTTACGCCGGTCTATGGGTCTGTCCTGTGCAGTTCTAGGAGGTCCACCCTCCCAGGCTTCGCCTCCCCTCTTTGGAGAGGAGTAAGTTTATTGCTTACTGTCTGAGGCGCCCCTATCGGGGAATGCCGACGGGGCTGCCCAGGCAATTTTTAAACCCCACTTTCCCAACCCGACCTTGGGTCACATCTTACTTGTGGGAGTAAGATAAAAACTGGCCTTGTGCCTAACTCCTGGAGAGGAGTAAATCAATACTCGCCATCTTGACGCCTTTAAGTCATATCAAATTAATCAAGTAAATTGATAGAGCAAATTCAAAACTATCTAAAATATAATGTAGAATATGTATAAACGTATATATATAACACATATAGTATATATATATAATATAAAAAAATACATGTATATATATGTATTATTTTATAATATATATATATATATATATATATATATATATATATATATATATATATATATGTATATATATATAAATGTTTTGAGGTACAAAACTTATAAATGCATTTAAAAAGGATGCGCGAAAATCTCTCAAAGGCCCATTCGACTATCATCTCGTCAGGAGAAAATCGATAGTTTTTTAATCAATAATATAAAATAGACCGTCTTGCATAGAGCAGATTCCAAGAACCATTTGAAAATATTGAAATCTGTCTATCGCTATTCGCAAACCTTCCTTGTGCCGGCACAAGGAATTTGTCAGATCGCTAAATCTCTTTGAGGAACTTTGAACCCCCTCCCTTTTCTTTTTTTTTTATCCCCAAACGTAGTGCCTTTTAATCGTTTTTTTTAACGAAATCATTAAATTCACTTCATTTAATCGTTCCATCGTTAATTTTGGCA
Organism: Sepiola atlantica; assembly: GCA_963556195.1. Classification (NCBI taxonomy): domain Eukaryota; kingdom Metazoa; phylum Mollusca; class Cephalopoda; order Sepiida; family Sepiolidae; genus Sepiola; species Sepiola atlantica. The sequence goes on along the minus strand of OY744548.1, from coordinate 23,848,405 downwards.
CATTCAATTCCCCTTTGCTCTTTCTTTCGACGATATTATTGATAAAAAACCATATATATATATATATATATATATATATATATATATATATTTATTTATTTATTTATTTATTTATTTATAAATATTTTTAATATGAAGCTAAATATAATATAAATACATAAAACTATAAATAACCAAATAAGTAGTGTAATGGATTCGTCCGAACACTATAAAATACAGCAATTTTTTGTCAATAACGGATACATTTTCTTAGACACAGACGAACAACACAGGTAAGGAGGACATTTTTTAATAACAAAATAAGTTAGCAAAACATTTATCTGGAACAAAACTTAAATCTAATATACGGAACGTTTTTGTTCTTGTTTTTTTTAAGGGAAGTGGGGTCTGATCAACTCTGCTGGGAAGCCATGAAATAAAATACTATTTTGTTTTTAAATTCCCGAAACAGTTTTTTCATGGTAAACAACTGATGACCGCTTAAATAATGTCAAGACTAGCATAAATTCTTGGAAGCAAACTAATCTAGTGACTGTAGAAAGTTAATTGACTTATAAGTAAAGTATTTTTTCACCGAAGGACTTGGGACTAAAAGTGTTTTTCATCTAGTTTTAATGGTTGAAAAACTTCCAAGACTAAATGTAAGTTCGTAATCCGAGGCAGGAGCAATGCGATATAGGTACCGGAATTTGGAACAGATGAAGAAAAATAAATGAGAAGAGAAAATATGAATGGAATCTCTAATCAATTTATTAATATTTCATGGTTTAAATACCAAAACAGTAAATAGAAAAAGGTTTACTGTCAAGCAATTTAAAAGGTCCGGAATAGGGGGTAAACTTTAATTTTCGAGAGTGGAACCTCTCATTATCAAAAGAAACAGATAAAAAAATATGACTGAGTTCGACCACTCAGTCATATTTTTTGATCTGTTTCTTTTGATAATGAGAGGCGAGATGGACACACTATATATATATACACACTCATGTCCAATAAAAAAAAAATAACTCCACCAGAAACAAATAAAATTTTGATTCAGGATAAATATAAAAAAAAAAAATGAATGCTGAAACACCAAGCTATTTTGGTTAACCGTATAAGCCGCCCCAACTTGATCCTAAAACGAAAGGTTCATAAATTAATCTGGCAGAAATAATGGAATAATGCAGTTATCAACTATAACGACGTTAATTTTTGCCTTTTTTTGCGTGAAGGTGTTGCTGTCCTTCCACATACGACACCTGGTATTGAGCCGGCCGAACGTCACTTATCTTCGGTGATCTGACGAGAACCGGTGAGTCAACGCGATTATGCTGTATAAGCACCTCTATACAACCTAACAAATAGAAGCTGTATGTAATTAACGCTGTAACACCGAGTTATTTTTGTTAACAGTATAAGCTGCCCCAACTTGATGCCAAAAACGAAAGGCACTTAATCAATCCGGCATCAAAGATGGAATAATCCAATCATTAACTATAACAATACAAAACATCCCCTTTTGAATAGGGAGAAGGACATGTCTTTAATAATAACGTAAAAACAGTCCCCCCCCCGCATATTTAAATAGTGATGATCACAGAGGGACCACACATGCCTAACTTACCATACACCGCTTGAGTAGGTGTTGTTCACACCAGTCGAAGTTACGTCCTCGACATTCAGTTCGACAGTGGCTTTGTTGCTGTCGGGGTGGGGTATTATTCTGTTCAGTTCTAGGGTGTTCAGGCTCCCAGGCTTTACCATCTCTCTTTGAGAAGGGGTTAGTTTATTGCGAATCGTCCGAGAGGCCTCTACTCGGAAATGCCGACAGGGTGGCTCAGGCATTTTTGTAGGCTAAGGTGCACTTTTTTTTCTTCAAGTGCACTGGCTTTTCAAAACCTCACCTAACCTTGTGTCCAACCTCCAGGAGGGGGATGTAAATAAACCACACATACCTAACGTTTTTTTTTGTTTGTTTTCACATTTTTATACCAAAACATACTTTATTTTTTTGAGTTTCAACCTTTTATATTTATATGATCTGTCAAAATTTAATCATCCACATGAACATGTTGCGTCGTTTACCACTCATCAGCGTGGCTTAACCTAGCGAAATTCAAAACCTGGACCCCAGAGTCTGAAGCTGTACCACTGAGCTAATGTCGGCTAGTACTGGAATGTATCGCATTTTTTTTATAGATGTCATTTATTTGTTTATTTTGTTTGCGATACACTTGAACGAATTCAATTATTTATACGAAAGATCATTTGTACCTTAATGCTAGTTGGGAATACTTTTCTCTTCATTAATGTTATGCACTCAGATGGGGAGCGACATCTATCTATCTATCTATCTATCTATCTATCTATCTATCTATCTATCTATCTATCTATCTCTCTCTCTCTCTCTCTCTCTCTCTCTCTCTCTCTATATATATATATATATATATATATATATATAGAGAGAGAGAGAGAGAGAGAGAGAGAGAGATAGAGAGATAGAGAGATAGATAGATAGATAGATAGATAGATAGATAGATAGATTTTTAATTTCTGCGATTTATTGGTTTATAGCAATTTAGTTCTCTCAAACAATCATTATTTACACGTTATAATAAACACATATTGATTTCAGTATAATAAACACATATTGATTTCAGTATAATAAACACATATTGATTTCAGTATAATAAACACATATTGATTTCAGTATAATAAACACATATTGATTTCAGTATAATAAACACATATTGATTTCAGTATAATAGCTGTGAATTCGGTGTTCTTGTATTACTCTGTTATGTCTGGGACAATGGTAGCGAATCGGGCAATCACCAATGGACGGAGCCGAATAATATCTCCAGGACTAGCGATGTTACATCCTTTAAAGTGTATAGCATTCAGTTTCCTACTGTTTATCTTTTTTTTTTGCATCGTCTGAATTCATAATTATGTTTTATTATGAGTTAAACTTTTACTTTCACTTGTCAAAAGTTCAGTCGTCGATTTACCAGAATTCTTCTTTTATTATTTTTTTTTTCATAATCTAAGTTTTTCACGGATTCATTGTACTTTTGGTAGAAGAACCCTTGAACTATTTCATCTATTTCGCCTCTTTCCCCCCCCCCCCCCGCCTTTATTTTTGATAAAATTAAATTTTTGACTTAAATTGTATTTCTTGTTAGCTCTAATTTATTTTTTTAAAAGTTCTGGAAATCAAACTTTAATTCAATATTTTAATCGCTGTCGGCCACGTTGTTTTTATTGTTATTTATTTATTTATTTATATTTTTTTTACACTAAACATACTTTTTAATTTTTAAAATTTTTATTATACACCCAAACACTTTTAACGGAATTTGAAGAATCTAAAAGCATAAATAAATGTTTTAATAAAAACATACTAGTCAATTAAAAAAAAAAAATAATATCGTGAATAAAAAAAAATGAAAAACAAAAAAAACTTTCAATAAATGTTCAATTTTTAAATACATTTAAAAAGAAAATTATAATTTTATTTCAGACAAAAATATAATTTAAATGCAACAATTGATTTTATCTTAAAATTAGATGAACGAAAAACAAAAACAAGCGAAATGGGTGAGATATTCTCATCGCCCCTATGTTACAAATGGACGGCATTGCAATACTTTGTTGCATATAGAAAATATTTATGACACTTACCTAAATTCTAAAGAAAGGCCACGGATGTTTTGCTGAAAAAGAGAATTAAAGATAAGGATCTGTGGTTGATGGAGTGTGTGGTGGGAAGGGGACGGGCAAGGTTGACGTCTTGATCTTATTTTTATTGTCTTTCTTTTTTTGGTGGAGAATGTTTTTGTCTTGTTTTATTTATTTCTTTCTCTTTTCTACTGGTGTTAAATGCGTACCTTGTCTCTTTCTCTTCGCAGTCTAAGGTTTGAATCGATATTCAGAGAGAGAGAGAGAGAGAGAGAGAGAGAGAGAGAGAGAGAGAGAGAGAGAGAGAGAGGGGGGGAGAGAGAAGATGCGCGTGTGAGATAGAGAGTAAGTGAGAAGATGAAAGAGAGAGGGGGATATATATATATATATATATATATATATATATATATATATATATATATATATATAGAGAGAGAGAGAGAGAGAGAGAGAGAAGGAAAGAGAGAGATATACACACACAGTGTGTGTGTGTGTGTGCGCGAAAGAGATAAAGACAGAACGAAAGAGCGAAAGAGAGAGGTAGAGAGGAAGAATGTGTGTGTGTGAGATAAAGAGAGTGGGAAAGAAAGAAAGAAAGAAAGAAAGAAAGAAAGAAAGAGAGGTGAGTGAGTGCGTGAGATGCAGAGAGAAAGTAAAAAAGAGATAAAAAGAAAGAGAGAGAGAGTATTATGTGAGATAAAGAGAGAAATAGAGGGAGAGAGAGACAGACAGACAAAGAGAGAGCGAGAGAGAGAGAGAGAGAAAGGGAGAGTGGGTGAAAGAAAGAGAGTATTGCGTGTGTGTGAGAAAGAGAGGAAGGAGATAGATAGATAGATAGATAGATAGATAGATAGATAGATAGATAGATAGATAGATAGATAGATAGATAGAGAAAGAGAGAGAGAGAGAAAGCGAGAGTGGGTGAAAGAAAGAGAGTATTGCTTGTGTGTGTGAGAAAGAGGGGAAGGAGAGATAGATATGAGAGAGAGAGAGAGAGAGAGAGAGAGAGAGAGAGAGAGAGAGAGAGAGAGAGAGAGAGAGAGAGAGAGTAGCCGAACTGATACCCTCTTCTATGTACACAACCACTACGGAGATAGGGGAGGGGACAGTGGCGCCCCCTGCAGCGTGTGACAAATGCGTGTGTGCGCACGTGTCTCATGAGTAGAACTATTTCTTCATATCGCAGCAACAGTATCGTTACTCTTTGAGCTTCTCCCAGTTTTTATCTCACATTGGAAAGCGTCGACGCAATAATAGCAGTGTCGTACACCCCACTTGCCCCCCCCCCCCCTGCAACAGTAGCAGACATATTTTAATTGCCGTCCTCAATTGATCACCAAGTTCTTTATGTGACAGGGGCACGTTCGGACATGCACCCTTTCCTTCCGTTTAGGAACACAACTGAACCATATTTACTTGAATGTTACTATCAAACCATAATTTAAATCCAAAACGAGTTTTCTGTTCGTCAGTTTAAAATCTTAAAAGTCATTTTTGAATTAAAAATGGCCACAATACAATCTTGTCCATTTGAAATTCGAAACTGATTTTGAAATCTTTAAACTGTGGGTTAGAAGGTAATTGCAGGCTTGAGGTCTTAAATAAATTTTAAAAAGTATTGTGGTTCAGTCGAGCTGTTAAACCAAATGAAGTGATTCATTTTCAACAACGCCCCTGTCATATCAAAGAACCGACCGCTGTACAAAATTGCAATCGATTCATGCAGTATTTGGATCATTCGGACTACTATTCTCATCTTGGGCAGGTCAAAAGTCTGTAGAAATAAACATTTTTATAATTTGGATCATTCGGACTACTATTCTCATCTTGGGCAGGTCAAAAGTCTGTAGAAATAAACATTTTTATAATTTGGATCATTCGGACTACTATTCTCATCTTGGGCAGGTCAAAAGTCTGTAGAAATAAACATTTTTATAATTTGTATTATTCGGACTACTATTCTCATCTTGGGCAGGTCAAAAGTCTGTAGAAATAAACATTTTTATAATTTGGATCATTCGGACTACTATTCTCATCTTGGGCAGGTCAAAAGTCTGTAGAAATAAACATTTTTATAATTTGTATTATTCGGACTACTATTCTCATCTTGGGCAGGTCAAAAGTCTGTAGAAATAAACATTTTTATAATTTGTATTATTCGGACTACTATTCTCATCTTGGGCAGGTCAAAAGTCTGTAGAAATAAACATTTTTATAATTTGGATCATTCGGACTACTATTCTCATCTTGGGCAGGTCAAAAGTCTGTAGAAATAAACATTTTTATAATTTGTATTATTCGGACTACTATTCTCATCTTGGGCAGGTCAAAAGTCTGTAGAAATAAACATTTTTATAATTTGGATCATTCGGACTACTATTCTCATCTTGGGCAGGTCAAAAGTCTGTAGAAATAAACATTTTTATAATTTGGATCATTCGGACTACTATTCTCATCTTGGGCAGGTCAAAAGTCTGTAGAAATAAACATTTTTATAATTTGTATTATTCGGACTACTATTCTCATCTTGGGCAGGTCAAAAGTCTGTAGAAATGAACATTTTTATAATTTGTATTATTCGGACTACTATTCTCATCTTGGGCAGGTCAAAAGTCTGTAGAAATAAACATTTTTATAATTTGGATCATTCGGACTACTATTCTCATCTTGGATGTTATTCTCACAACGTTTCGGCCGATGTAACCTTTACCTTCTTCAAGTGCATCTTGTCGAACTCAGGAATCGGTACGGAATTTCTAACGGGACGTTTTATTTAATCCATGGGGTAGATTGTTCTCGTTCTGTCAGCCGTGACCGAGTAGAAGAATTCTTTATTGAATTCTTAGGTTCCGTTTGAAATTCAGTACAGATTCCCGAGTTCGACAAGACGCACTTGAAGAAGGTCGGAGGTTACATCGGCCGAAACATTGTGAGAATAACATCCAGAATGAGAACTGTAGGCCGAATAATCCAAATGATCCAAAATTATCAATCTTCATCTCAAAAATTCTGAAACGTAATCCCTGCGTCAATTTATTTGGATTCCAAGCCAGAACCAGACGATCCAATCTTAAGGGTGCTAACTTGAGGGTCTCTGAATGAATGAATTCATAAACTGAAATTATATCATTATGACAAACTTATTGCCTCCAGAATTATTAAGAGTGATCTATCTCAATTATCTCCCCTGAGTCATACTAGCCAATCAGCGAATACGATCTCCTGTTCTTGAAATAAAAAAAAAATCTAATTCCACCCATGTGGGAAATATAGAATGGGATGTCATTCCCTTGCTGGCTTAGACCAGGGGCGGGCAACCTCCGGCCCGCTGGCCACATCCGGCTCGCAAAGGCGTAGCATCCGGCCCACCACCCTGCTATGCTTTATTATTGCAATCCGGCCCCCGGACATCCCAGTAAAACTCATCTCATTTTGTGACATAGACGTAAAAGTAGGTTTCAATTAAGATTTACAGTTGGATAAAAATGTATAAATATCAGCGAGCGATAATGGATGTATATTTCATTTTTCTTTAACTATTAATTTCAAATCCTTGGCCTGAGATAAAAATAGAAAAAGAGAAAGAGAGAGGCAAAGAGGAAACGTGAGACGAGGAAAGGGCATGAAACATAGAACTTATGTGAGGTGTGTCAAAACGAATGCTGGATCAACTTGCTACTTCCCCCATCATTATTTTTTATGATTCCAAAATGACTCTTCTTCGGCATAACATATTATAACATCACATACAGAAGTCTCTTGAGAAAAAATATCAGATTTGTAGAGAGTTCAATGCAATTTTTGTACAATTTATTCATGTGAACAAAATATAGTCATTCTGAGATTTCGTTTTTCACTCCGGCCCGCGATCTTCTTCCAAAAGTCTCATCTGGCCCTCACTCTGAAAAGGTTACCCGCCCCTGATCTAGATAATCTCAAGATAGCACATGTGTTCTAATGGGCTGCTATCTTGACAAGCCTAAGTCTAACCCTAGTCAGAGGCATCTTAGTCTCTCTTTCTCTCTCTCTCTCTCTCTCTCTCTCTCTCTCTCTCTCTCTCTCTCTCTCTCTCTCGTTTTGTTGCAACCATAGACTCTCAGAACACATCACCAACAAAATTTAAGTAACATATTTTTAGACAATAAAACGGGTCGTTCATTTAAAAGCATTGCTGGGTTTGTATTATAAATTGAAAATAGAAGCCATTATCAATGCAAGATTAATTATTATTTTTTTTTTTACTTTAATCT
>OY744548.1:23727992-23837992 GCA_963556195.1 Sepiola atlantica | reverse complement strand
GACACAATACGGTCAACTCTGATGATGGAATATTATTCCGAAATTAATAAGGTTAAAGTAAAAAATGATAATAAATTAATCTTGCATTGATAAAGGTTTTTATTTTCAATTTTATAATACTGACCCACCAAAGCTTTGAAATGAACGACCCATATTTTTAAAACTTCGAGCATGCCAATGCTTTCTTCGTTCTACAACCAGAATTTGAATTCAGAACCGCCAACGACATCGTCGCGGATACACTATAACAAGGATATTTTATTTTAAAAAAAAAAACAGAAGGAAAAAAGTTTGTTTATTTTTTGTTTTATTCCAATACACATACAGAGAGAGCGACAACATATTTAATACATATCTTGAGAGAGGGCGAAATTAACTATTTAAGACGTATATTGAGGGGGAGAAGAGTGACAACATGTTTAATATATATATATATAGAGAGAGGGAGATTGTACAATTTATAACGGAAGGCAATAGAGTGAGGGGGAAGAGAGCAATAAATAAATATAGAGAGGGGGAAATTGTATGATTTACCACAGAGTGGGTAAGGAAGTTGAGGTATCCTAAACGGGGTTAGCTTGTCTAGATCCTCTCCCCCCCTAACCGCCCAACCCCAAACACCTTCAAATCGCCTATGAAGGCCGGAAATTCAAATTGTTCGTCTGGCGGCTGATAAATTAGTTTGGAAGTGGGAGGAAGGAAGGACAAAACTGAAAATAGATTATCAGACAATTAAGGTTAGAGACCATGTCATACACACACACACACACACACACACACACACACACACACATATATATATATATATATATATATATATATATATATAATTTCAATCTAGTCTATATCAATTTAAAATATAGCAATTCAATTTATCAATTCAATTTACCCTAAGGTCAAAGCGTTTTCTGAGAAAATATTGACAATATTATTAATAGCTATAAAAATATAAAATATATAAATATATGATTATATATATATATATATATATATATATATATATATATATATATATAGATATAGATATTTATATATATATATACAAACACACATATACACATACATACATATATACATACATACATATATACATACACACATATATATTACACACACCTACATATATATACAGACACACATATATGCATATATATACAAATACATACACACATATACACACATATACACACATGCACACACAAATACATATATATCCGCATACACACACGCACACACATATAAATAATGGAAATCTTAATACTAATAATTATAATTGTATTTAGTCATGGTGAAATAAAGAGAAACATAGAGAAAGAATCATGATGGGGATTAACGGATAAAGGATAACGGATACGAATGGTTTTGATCAGTGTGTACGTATTTCAACTGTTTAGGATGAGAAGGTCTACATATACGCAACACACGATTGCTGAGGTGGCATCGGGTAGATCTGGAAGGTAGTGGAGCGATTTAACTGTTGTTTATGTCCATCTCAGCTCCCAGTTCCATGATGCTCAGGTAAGCGATATCCTCGATGGGAGGCGCTGCCTTGTCGTTGTCCTCCTTTGTGTGTTGGAGCACGTTTTTTTAGGGGTTGCCGTCACGGACCTGTGTACGCTGTGAAACTACTTCAGTTGCTGTTAGGACGTCACCCTCCCCGCCGTGCTTGGGGGAGGATCTCGCATCTACAGTTTGAGCTGGTTGTTAGATAATGACCCTGTGAGAGATGGACGCATCTATGGAAGTCGGGGTTTGACTTGCGCGAATTAACGCGGGGCAGTCGAGTGCAGAACAGGGCTTGTTCTCACAGTCGGAGCTGGCAGACATGACAAGGTTACCGAGTGATGAGACCTCAGCTCAGAGAGGTCAGTCTGCAGCTGCGAAGGGCTCTGTGATTTTGGGGCTTTGCGTGTGAAACAAAGGGGTCTGTGACATAACTCGTTCTCGTGAGAAGCGAATTTGATTCAGTCTGTTTTCAGAGGGTGAACTGATAAGACGTGCGATTCACAATGTAATGATACGGAATATTTCCCTAAAGGGAAGACAAGCGCGAGAATCCTTCCTCCCCCTCTCTCTAGGGATAGTTAAGAAATTTCAATAACTAACTACGATAACGTGCGATGTGCTCTCTCTAGTCTCTCTCGACGTGATTAATTTACCCCCAGATCAAATAACAACGCTTGAATAAATGAATGAAAGTTAAAAGCAGAGTTTGTCTTCGAAGATTACGACATGGCTTTTATTGCAGACAAGCACGACAGCAGAGAAGAAGGAGTTCACCCACAGACGACGAGTATACGAAACGCGTACTGCCGCGGTCCAGGCAGTAGTAGTATGCAACGATTACGAGCTTACGTATTATAAATGTATTACAAACGGGTAATACAACACAGTCATCTTTCGTTAGGGTTGACTTGCCGGGTCAGCTGGCATATAACAAAGTTTTGTTGAGTGGCTATGGCTGGACCGTTTGTTGTACTTGTTGGCAGATTCCTTCAAAACCTTCGGCCACGGCAGCGGTCACCTCCCTTTTGAGCTGCAATTTCTCCAACTTCCCCCTTATTTTCAGTTCCCTGTCAACAAAGGCTAGACGTGTCTTGGTCACCTCAGCCCTTGCCCGGGCGATAGCAGCAGCACTCGTAGACCTCCTGCTCGAGGAGCGAGAGTTGCGTGAGGCATGAGGCCATGGCCGGTTAGACATGTTGTGAATCGTCGTTAAAAGGATAAAAATAGGGGTGACCGGTTGTGAGACCAAAGCTGAAAAAGTAACTGGAAAAGGACGACCTGTATGGACACTACTGTCTTTGAAGTAGCGTCCGTAGTTCAGATGGATTCTTTTTTTTTGCTTTACTTCATGGAATGACCGTAAGTCCGCAATTCTGACGGTTGGTGTAGACCATGTATTCCAGTCATTAGGAAGCCCTTCGTTTCTATTATGCTGGCGTCCGACCATTAGGAGGAATCTCCGTTATCATTATCCCACAATCTGACCGTTGGCAGGCTCTCCGTTTTTACTACGCTATCTCAGGGTTGCTTGTAACCGTCGGACAGCTAGCCTAAACTCTTATCGACAAACAAGACTCTGAGGCATAGTGAAATTTAAACCCAGGTTTTATTATTCTGTCGAAAAAGGTAAAAACGGAGACGCCTAAAATATCGGGATATTTAAGTGGATAGAAATTCCTCCATGTAGGTCCGAAACTAAGCAGCTAGGAGATAGGGGCCAGAACATCGGAAAGCCACCTGCCCGGTTTCGAGGCTAAAAAATCGCTTACAAGAAAGTGGGCCGACAAAGAGAGATAAATCTAAGGGACTTATTCTAGGCGAGACAGAACAAACAAAACATTTCTCAAAATCTCTTGTCTGTCCTTTACCTTCATTACCTCCGTCCGCCCCCCCCCGCCTCCAATGCGACCCGTCAAATAGAGATAATAACACTCTAGAAACAGAAGAGAATGCACTAAAGTCCCAATACAATAATAAAAAAAAAACATATCCGCTGTCAGGGTCAGAATATAAAGATGTATAAAAATGTATTGAAAAAAATGTGACTTGAACGAATATTACAGTATTATTTTTTTTCCTACCATAAACAGGTTGGGGTTACACTGAATCACTGACGTAAGATTCATAAGTGTATCTTATGTAGTTTCTGACTTTTAATCAGATACACATGTTGGATAGCCCTTTAATAAAATCATATCTTTGTATCTTCGTATCTTCTCGGCCGGCTCCGTCGTCCAGTGGTTGAGGACTTTCTTCTCCTCTGTACTGCAGTGGCCATCTCCGGGAGCTGTCTGCAACAAAGGACCCCATATCACCTGCTTCACAAGACAACAATCTTTTTCGTTTTAATTACTTTTATTCAGGCGCTCGTTTGTATTGCCGGGGCGCTGTCTTGCTGTTGTTGATAGGCTGAGAGAGAGATACTTACGAATTTTGTAGTTAGTTTTTTTTTTTTTCTGTTTCTAACTATTCCTAGAGATAGAGATATGGGGGGGGGGGGGAGAATTCTCGCGCCAGTCTTGCCTTTCAGAGAAATCTTAGTATCCCTACATTTTTAGCGATGTTGTCTCCTTCGCTCCCAAGTCAAGACTCAATCTAAAATCCAACTCACGTCCAAAATCTCGCTTGGAGTTTCTCACGCGGCCTACCAAGTCATGAAGTGCTTGCAGCTGCAGGGTGACTATCTCTGACCTCCGTGACCTAAGATCACATCAGCTGTCGTTCCCGGCTGTCGTTCCCGCGTGGGAAAACGTGCCCGTGGCCTCGGACGGAACTGACCCCGCCATAATCGCGCAAGTCAAACCCGTCTCGAACAGATGCGTCCAAGCCATTATATAACACACAGACAGACTAAAACGTGTTTCAAAAATTCTCGCCTGTCCTTTTCCCTTCTTATCACGCATTCACCCTCCCCCCTTCTTCTAATGCGATCCGTGAAATAAACAGAGATAATAAAACCATTCCATCATTTATTGATTGCGTTTCCAAGAGACAGGCGATAACGTTGTTTAATCGGAAACGAGTATCGCCGCTCGGTCCCTCAAGGGACGACATCATGGACACTCTCAGATCTCTCCCGGGACATTAAACTGCCATAACTGTTTTGCCGTCATATTTCAATATATCTGATGATATTTAAATGAATAAATGCGAAAGTTCCTTTCCATTTATTCTAACTATATTAACATCATAACAGGTTGTACTTATTTAATTTTATAGTGCAACATAACATTTTTTAATACCGTATATATAGTACACTGCAAACACCCACAGACACATTTAGGTCTTCTTAATTTGAATATTTATTTTACAAACAGCTTCTAATAAATCAATATTCTGTAATATACAGTTGTTATTTTGTATTGTCATATTTTCTTATATATACAGGGTGGGCAAAAATAAGGGTCCTATTTTTAAAAATTCATAACTTTTTTATTTATTGATTTTCTTAAATTTTTTTTTTAGAATAAGTAAAGGACCCCTTCCGAAGCAAGCATGAGCCGTATTAGCCCTAATGAACGTACCCTCATTTAGAAAACATTTTTTTTGCTTAAAAAACTCAAAACAGTGTAAAAAAACAATACTTTAGTTTTTGTAAGTTTTAAGAAGTGTTTTTCGGCTAAAATTTGTTTTGTTTATTTCAAAAAATCTCGGAAGGGTCAGTCTACACACACATAAAGTTTGGTGAGTTTAACTTTTATTTTGTAGAAGTTATTCAAATTCAAGTTATTCAAATTTAAAGATAGGACCCTTATTTTGGCCCACCCTGTATATACGCAATATTTTCGTCAATAGTAAAATCTCTGAAGTTGCTGTTTTCCCGAGAACAGATACTACACTTTGAATTATCTATTCGCACAAAATATACAAATTTATATTTAATACATTTTTTATTTTTATTTAAAAAACAAAACAAACAAGGCAGGCCGCCACTGTAGACGTAAGGGGCTACCGAGAAGAAAGAAAAGGGGAGAAGGTTGGGGGGAGGTCAACGTAAACTGGGATCTGCGCAGCGAGATGTCTGTTTACATTAATTTTAAATTTCTGCATGTCAGTACTGTCGGGGAAACAGGGAGCAGGGAGGGAGTTCCAGAGGTCAGCAGCATGAGGAAAGAAGCTATTTTAGTAGAAAGCTCTCCAGCATCTGGGGGCCGCCACAGTGAATGGATGGGATTTAGTTGATTGTCGAGTTGGTCTAGTGAATTTACGTCGAGGAGACACCAGAGTAGCCAATTCATCGGAGCATAATCCATCACAAGGCCATCAAAAGCGTGTGGGAAAATGGGTGTTGTTGGTCATTCTTGGTCTATAGTGATAAAAGTGTCCATCCTACTCTTAAATAGAATCATCTCAGTCATCAAATTTACACGAGGGGCTATCCTACTAAAGCCTTTTGGCTAAGATCAAAGTGTAGTATCTGTTCCGATGGATACTGCACGCCTGTCCTGTGCAGTTCTAGGAGGTCCACCCTCCCAGGCTTCGCCTCCCCTCTTTGGGGAGGAGTAAGTTTATTGCTTACTGTCTGAGGCGCCGCTACCGGGAATGCCGACGGGGCTGCCCAGGCAATTTTTAAATGGCCAGAGTGCTCACCTCTCGAGCGCTGGCTTTTAACCCCACTTTCTCGACCCAAGCTGTGGTCACATCTTACTTGTGGGAGTAAGATAAAACTGGCCTTGTGCCTAACTCCGGGAGGAGTAAATAAATATCCTACTAAAGATAGACACTTTGTCTTAGCCAAAAGGCCAAGTTATTTACCTCCAGGAGGTTAGACGCAAGGTCAAAATATTTTTATTTACCTCCTCTCCAGGGGAAGCTAGACACAAAGTCAGGTTGGAGTTAGCCAGCACACTAGGATTAGCGCGATGTGGTTTATAAAAAAAATGCACGAGCAGCCCCATTGACATTCCCCGGTAGGAGTGCCTCAGGTGATTAGCAATAAACTAACCCCTTCTCAAAAAGGTAAAGCCTGGGAGGGTGGACCTCCTAGAACTGTACAGGACAATATCTCAGACCAGCCGACTCAAGGCCTGAAGGGAAAGACGGTACCGGTCTACAAGGGGTAGCATCCATCGGAACAGATACTACACTCTGATCTTTGACCTAAAGACTAAGGAACAATAAAAATAATGTTTTTTTTTGTGGCTAAATATTTTTAAATGAATGAAAAAAAAAATGATTTAATCTATTATTATATTATCTTTTAAATGAGGGCGGGTAGTGTAGTATCGGTTCTGTTGTCATAAGACCGTCCTCCCAGGATTTACCTCCTCCTTTTATAAGAAGGTGGAAGGGGGTAATGTAGTATCTGTTATGTTGTCATAAGACCATCCTCCCAGGAATTACCTCTTCTTTTTTTAAGAAGGTGGAAGTTGGGTGGAAGGGGGTAATGTAGTATCTGTTCTGTTGTCATAAGACCGTCCTCCCAGGAATTACCTCTTCTTTTTTTAAGAAGGTGGAAGTTGGGTGGATGGGGGTAATGTAGTATCTGTTCTGTTGTCATAAGACCGTCCTCCCAGGAATTACCTCCTCTTTTTTAAGAAGGTGGGAGTTTGGTGGAAGGGGGTAATGTAGTATCTGTTCTGTTGTCATAAGACCGTCCTCCCAGGAATTACCTCCTCTTTTTTTAAGAAGGTGGAAGTTGGGTGGATGGGGGTAATGTAGTATCTGTTCTTTTGTCATAAGACCGTCCTCCCAGGAATTACCTCTTCTTTTTTTAAGAAGGTGGAAGTTGGGTGGAAGGGGGTAATGTAGTATCTGTTCTGTTGTCATAAGACCGTCCTCCCAGGAATTACCTCTTCTTTTTTTAAGAAGGTGGAAGTTGGGTGGATGGGGGTAATGTAGTATCTGTTCTGTTGTCATAAGACCGTCCTCCCAGGAATTACCTCTTCTTTTTTTAAGAAGGTGGAAGTTGGGTGGAAGGGGGTAATGTAGTATCTGTTCTGTTGTCATAAGACCGTCCTCCCAGGAATTACCTCTTCTTTTTTTAAGAAGGTGGAAGTTGGGTGGAAGGGGGTAATGTAGTATCTGTTCTGTTGTCATAAGACCGTCCTCCCAGGAATTACCTCCTCTTTTTTTAAGAAGGTGGAAGTTGGGTGGATGGGGGTAATGTAGTATATGTTCTGTTGTCATAAGACCGTCCTCCCAGGAATTACCTCCTCTTTTTTTAAGAAGGTGGAAGTTGGGTGGAAGGGGGTAATGTAGTATCTGTTCTGTTGTCATAAGACCGTCCTCCCAGGAATTACCTCCTCTTTTTTTTAAGAAGGTGGAAGTTGGGTGGATGGGGGTAATGTAGTATCTGTTCTGTTGTCATAAGACCGTCCTCCCAGGAATTACCTCTTCTTTTTTTAAGAAGGTGGAAGTTGGGTGGAAGGGGGTAATGTAGTATCTGTTCTGTTGTCATAAGACCGTCCTCCCAGGAATTACCTCCTCTTTTTTTTAAGAAGGTGGAAGTTGGGTGGATGGGGGTAATGTAGTATCTGTTCTGTTGTCATAAGACCGTCCTCCCAGGAATTACCTCTTCTTTTTTTAAGAAGGTGGAAGTTGGGTGGAAGGGGGTAATGTAGTATCTGTTCTGTTGTAATAAGACCGTCCTCCCAGGAATTACCTCTTCTTTTTTTAAGAAGGTGGAAGTTGGGTGGAAGGGGGTAATGTAGTATCTGTTCTGTTGTCATAAGACCGTCCTCCCAGGAATTACTTCTTCTTTTTTTAAGAAGGTGGAAGTTGGGTGGAAGGGGGTAATGTAATATCTGTTCTGTTGTCATAAGACCGTCCTCCCAGGAATTACCTCCTCTTTTTTTTAAGAAGGTGGAAGTTGGGTGGATGGGGGTAATGTAGTATCTGTTCTGTTGTCATAAGACCGTCCTCCCAGGAATTACCTCTTCTTTTTTTAAGAAGGTGGAAGTTGGGTGGAAGGGGGTAATGTAGTATCTGTTCTGTTGTCATAAGACCGTCCTCCCAGGAATTACCTCTTCTTTTTTTAAGAAGGTGGAAGTTGGGTGGAAGGGGGTAATGTAGTATCTGTTCTGTTGTAATAAGACCGTCCTCCCAGGAATTACCTCTTCTTTTTTTAAGAAGGTGGAAGTTGGGTGGAAGGGGGTAATGTAGTATCTGTTCTGTTGTCATAAGACCGTCCTCCCAGAAATTACCTCCTCTTTTTTTTAAGAAGGTGGAAGTTGGGTGGATGGGGGTAATGTAGTATCTGTTCTGTTGTCATAAGACCGTCCTCCCAGGAATTACCTCCTCTTTTTTTAAGAAGGTGGAAGTTGGGTGGAAGGGGGTAATGTAGTATCTGTTCTGTTGTCATAAGACCGTCCTCCCAGGAATTACCTCCTCTTTTTTTAAGAAGGTGGAAGTTGGGTGGAAGGGGGTAATGTAGTATCTGTTCTGTTGACATAAGACCGTCCTCCCAGGAATTACCTGTTCTTTTTTTAAGAAGGTGGAAGTTGGGTGGAAGGGGGTAATGTAGTATCTGTTCTGTTGTCATAAGACCGTCCTCCCAGGAATTACCTCCTCTTTTTTTAAGAAGGTGGAAGTTGGGTGGATGGGGGTAATGTAGTATCTGTTCTGTTGTCATAAGACCGTCCTCCCAGGAATTACCTCCTCTTTTTTTAAGAAGGTGGAAGTTGGGTGGAAGGGGGTAATGTAGTATCTGTTCTGTTGTCATAAGACCGTCCTCCCAGGAATTACCTCCTCTTTTTTTAAGAAGGTGGAAGTTGGGTGGAAGGGGGTAATGTAGTATCTGTTCTGTTGTCATAAGACCGTCCTCCCAGGAATTACCTCTTCTTTTTTTAAGAAGGTGGAAGTTGAGTGGAAGGGGGTAATGTAGTATCTGTTCTGTTGTCATAAGACCGTCCTCCCAGGAATTACCTCCTCTTTTTTTAAGAAGGTGGAAGTTGGGTGGATGGGGGTAATGTAGTATCTGTTTTGTTGTAATAAGACCGTCCTCCCAGGAATTACCTCCTCTTTTTTTAAGAAGGTGGAAGTTGGGTGGATGGGGGTAATGTAGTATCTGTTCTGTTGTAATAAGACCGTCCTCCCAGGAATTACCTCCTCTTTTTTAAGAAGGTGGAAGTTTGGTGGATGGGGGTAATGTAGTATCTGTTCTGTTGTCATAAGACCATCCTCCCAGGAATTACCTCTTCTTTTTTTAAGAAGGTGGAAGTTGGGTGGATGGGGGTAATGTAGTATCTGTTCTGTTGTAATAAGACCGTCCTCCCAGGAATTACCTCTTCTTTTTTTAAGAAGGTGGAAGTTGGGTGGATGGGGGTAATGTAGTATCTGTTCTGTTGTCATAAGACCGTCCTCCCAGGAATTACCTCTTCTTTTTTTAAGAAGGTGGAAGTTGGGTGGATGGGGGTAATGTAGTATCTGTTCTGTTGTAATAAGACCGTCCTCCCAGGAATTACCTCTTCTTTTTTTAAGAAGGTGGAAGTTGGGTGGAAGGGGGTAATGTAGTATCTGTTCTGTTGTCATAAGACCGTCCTCCCAGGAATTACCTCTTCTTTTTTTAAGAAGGTGGAAGTTGAGTGGATGGGGGTAATGTAGTATCTGTTCTGTTGTAATAAGACCGTCCTCCCAGGAATTACCTCTTCTTTTTTTAAGAAGGTGGAAGTTGGGTGGATGGGGGTAATGTAGTATCTGTTCTGTTGTCATAAGACCGTCCTCCCAGGAATTACCTCCTCTTTTTTTAAGAAGGTGGAAGTTGGGTGGATGGGGGTAATGTAGTATCTGTTCTGTTGTCATAAGACCGTCCTCCCAGGAATTACCTCTTCTTTTTTTAAGAAGGTGGAAGTTGGGTGGAAGGGGGTAATGTAGTATCTGTTCTGTTGTAATAAGACCGTCCTCCCAGGAATTACCTCTTCTTTTTTTAAGAAGGTGGAAGTTGGGTGGAAGGGGGTAATGTAGTATCTGTTCTGTTGTCATAAGACCGTCCTCCCAGAAATTACCTCCTCTTTTTTTTAAGAAGGTGGAAGTTGGGTGGATGGGGGTAATGTAGTATCTGTTCTGTTGTCATAAGACCGTCCTCCCAGGAATTACCTCCTCTTTTTTTAAGAAGGTGGAAGTTGGGTGGAAGGGGGTAATGTAGTATCTGTTCTGTTGTCATAAGACCGTCCTCCCAGGAATTACTTCTTCTTTTTTTAAGAAGGTGGAAGTTGGGTGGAAGGGGGTAATGTAATATCTGTTCTGTTGTCATAAGACCGTCCTCCCAGGAATTACCTCCTCTTTTTTTTAAGAAGGTGGAAGTTGGGTGGAAGGGGGTAATGTAGTATCTGTTCTGTTGTCATAAGACCGTCCTCCCAGGAATTACCTCTTCTTTTTTTAAGAAGGTGGAAGTTGGGTGGAAGGGGGTAATGTAGTATCTGTTCTGTTGTCATAAGACCGTCCTCCCAGGAATTACCTCTTCTTTTTTTAAGAAGGTGGAAGTTGGGTGGAAGGGGGTAATGTAGTATCTGTTCTGTTGTAATAAGACCGTCCTCCCAGGAATTACCTCTTCTTTTTTTAAGAAGGTGGAAGTTGGGTGGAAGGGGGTAATGTAGTATCTGTTCTGTTGTCATAAGACCGTCCTCCCAGGAATTACCTCCTCTTTTTTTAAGAAGGTGGAAGTTGGGTGGATGGGGGTAATGTAGTATCTGTTCTGTTGTCATAAGACCGTCCTCCCAGGAATTACCTCCTCTTTTTTTAAGAAGGTGGAAGTTGGGTGGAAGGGGGTAATGTAGTATCTGTTCTGTTGACATAAGACCGTCCTCCCAGGAATTACCTGTTCTTTTTTTAAGAAGGTGGAAGTTGGGTGGAAGGGGGTAATGTAGTATCTGTTCTGTTGTCATAAGACCGTCCTCCCAGGAATTACCTCCTCTTTTTTTAAGAAGGTGGAAGTTGGGTGGATGGGGGTAATGTAGTATCTGTTCTGTTGTCATAAGACCGTCCTCCCAGGAATTACCTCCTCTTTTTTTAAGAAGGTGGAAGTTGGGTGGAAGGGGGTAATGTAGTATCTGTTCTGTTGTCATAAGACCGTCCTCCCAGGAATTACCTCCTCTTTTTTTAAGAAGGTGGAAGTTGGGTGGAAGGGGGTAATGTAGTATCTGTTCTGTTGTCATAAGACCGTCCTCCCAGGAATTACCTCTTCTTTTTTTAAGAAGGTGGAAGTTGAGTGGAAGGGGGTAATGTAGTATCTGTTCTGTTGTCATAAGACCGTCCTCCCAGGAATTACCTCCTCTTTTTTTAAGAAGGTGGAAGTTGGGTGGATGGGGGTAATGTAGTATCTGTTTTGTTGTAATAAGACCGTCCTCCCAGGAATTACCTCCTCTTTTTTTAAGAAGGTGGAAGTTGGGTGGATGGGGGTAATGTAGTATCTGTTCTGTTGTAATAAGACCGTCCTCCCAGGAATTACCTCCTCTTTTTTAAGAAGGTGGAAGTTTGGTGGATGGGGGTAATGTAGTATCTGTTCTGTTGTCATAAGACCATCCTCCCAGGAATTACCTCTTCTTTTTTTAAGAAGGTGGAAGTTGGGTGGATGGGGGTAATGTAGTATCTGTTCTGTTGTAATAAGACCGTCCTCCCAGGAATTACCTCTTCTTTTTTTAAGAAGGTGGAAGTTGGGTGGATGGGGGTAATGTAGTATCTGTTCTGTTGTCATAAGACCGTCCTCCCAGGAATTACCTCTTCTTTTTTTAAGAAGGTGGAAGTTGGGTGGATGGGGGTAATGTAGTATCTGTTCTGTTGTAATAAGACCGTCCTCCCAGGAATTACCTCTTCTTTTTTTAAGAAGGTGGAAGTTGGGTGGAAGGGGGTAATGTAGTATCTGTTCTGTTGTCATAAGACCGTCCTCCCAGGAATTACCTCTTCTTTTTTTAAGAAGGTGGAAGTTGAGTGGATGGGGGTAATGTAGTATCTGTTCTGTTGTAATAAGACCGTCCTCCCAGGAATTACCTCCTCTTTTTTTAAGAAGGTGGAAGTTGGGTGGATGGGGGTAATGTAGTATCTGTTCTGTTGTAATAAGACCGTCCTCCCAGGAATTACCTCCTCTTTTTTAAGAAGGTGGAAGTTTGGTGGATGGGGGTAATGTAGTATCTGTTCTGTTGTCATAAGACCGTCCTCCCAGGAATTACCTCCTCTTTTTTTAAGAAGGTGGAAGTTGGGTGGATGGGGGTAATGTAGTATCTGTTCTGTTGTAATAAGACCGTCCTCCCAGGAATTACCTCCTCTTTTTTTAAGAAGGTGGAAGTTGGGTGGATGGGGGTAATGTAGTATCTGTTCTGTTGTAATAAGACCGTCCTCCCAGGAATTACCTCCTCTTTTTTAAGAAGGTGGAAGTTTGGTGGATGGGGGTAATGTAGTATCTGTTCTGTTGTCATAAGACCGTCCTCCCAGGAATTACCTCCTCTTTTTTTAAGAAGGTGGAAGTTGGGTGGATGGGGGTAATGTAGTATCTGTTCTGTTGTAATAAGACCGTCCTCCCAGGAATTACCTCCTCTTTTTTTAAGAAGGTGGAAGTTGGGTGGATGGGGGTAATGTAGTATCTGTTCTGTTGTAATAAGACCGTCCTCCCAGGAATTACCTCCTCTTTTTTTAAGAAGGTGGAAGTTGGGTGGATGGGGGTAATGTAGTATCTGTTCTGTTGTAATAAGACCGTCCTCCCAGGAATTACCTCCTCTTTTTTAAGAAGGTGGAAGTTTGGTGGATGGGGGTAATGTAGTATCTGTTCTGTTGTCATAAGACCATCCTCCCAGGAATTACCTCTTCTTTTTTTAAGAAGGTGGAAGTTGGGTGGATGGGGGTAATGTAGTATCTGTTCTGTTGTCATAAGACCATCCTCCCAGGAATTACCTCTTCTTTTTTTAAGAAGGTGGAAGTTGGGTGGATGGGGGTAATGTAGTATCTGTTCTGTTGTAATAAGACCGTCCTCCCAGGAATTACCTCTTCTTTTTTTAAGAAGGTGGAAGTTGGGTGGAAGGGGGTAATGTAGTATCTGTTCTGTTGTCATAAGACCGTCCTCCCAGGAATTACCTCCTCTTTTTTTAAGAAGGTGGAAGTTGGGTGGATGGGGGTAATGTAGTATCTGTTCTGTTGTCATAAGACCGTCCTCCCAGGAATTACCTCTTCTTTTTTTAAGAAGGTGGAAGTTTGGTGGAAGGGGGTAATGTAGTATCTGTTCTGTTGTCATAAGACCGTCCTCCCAGGAATTACCTCCTCTTTTTTTAAGAAGGTGGAAGTTGGGTGGATGGGGGTAATGTAGTATCTGTTCTGTTGTAATAAGACCGTCCTCCCAGGAATTACCTCCTCTTTTTTTAAGAAGGTGGAAGTTGGGTGGATGGGGGTAATGTAGTATCTGTTCTGTTGTAATAAGACCGTCCTCCCAGGAATTACCTCCTCTTTTTTAAGAAGGTGGAAGTTTGGTGGATGGGGGTAATGTAGTATCTGTTCTGTTGTCATAAGACCATCCTCCCAGGAATTACCTCTTCTTTTTTTAAGAAGGTGGAAGTTGGGTGGATGGGGGTAATGTAGTATCTGTTCTGTTGTCATAAGACCATCCTCCCAGGAATTACCTCTTCTTTTTTTAAGAAGGTGGAAGTTGGGTGGATGGGGGTAATGTAGTATCTGTTCTGTTGTAATAAGACCGTCCTCCCAGGAATTACCTCTTCTTTTTTTAAGAAGGTGGAAGTTGGGTGGAAGGGGGTAATGTAGTATCTGTTCTGTTGTCATAAGACCGTCCTCCCAGGAATTACCTCCTCTTTTTTTAAGAAGGTGGAAGTTGGGTGGATGGGGGTAATGTAGTATCTGTTCTGTTGTCATAAGACCGTCCTCCCAGGAATTACCTCCTCTTTTTTTAAGAAGGTGGAAGTTGGGTGGAAGGGGGTAATGTAGTATCTGTTCTGTTGTCATAAGACCGTCCTCCCAGGAATTACCTCCTCTTTTTTTAAGAAGGTGGAAGTTGGGTGGAAGGGGGTAATGTAGTATCTGTTCTGTTGTCATAAGACCGTCCTCCCAGGAATTACCTCTTCTTTTTTTAAGAAGGTGGAAGTTGAGTGGAAGGGGGTAATGTAGTATCTGTTCTGTTGTCATAAGACCGTCCTCCCAGGAATTACCTCCTCTTTTTTTAAGAAGGTGGAAGTTGGGTGGATGGGGGTAATGTAGTATCTGTTCTGTTGTAATAAGACCGTCCTCCCAGGAATTACCTCCTCTTTTTTTAAGAAGGTGGAAGTTGGGTGGATGGGGGTAATGTAGTATCTGTTCTGTTGTCATAAGACCATCCTCCCAGGAATTACCTCTTCTTTTTTTAAGAAGGTGGAAGTTGGGTGGATGGGGGTAATGTAGTATCTGTTCTGTTGTCATAAGACCATCCTCCCAGGAATTACCTCTTCTTTTTTTAAGAAGGTGGAAGTTGGGTGGATGGGGGTAATGTAGTATCTGTTCTGTTGTCATAAGACCGTCCTCCCAGGAATTACCTCTTCTTTTTTTAAGAAGGTGGAAGTTGGGTGGATGGGGGTAATGTAGTATCTGTTCTGTTGTAATAAGACCGTCCTCCCAGGAATTACCTCTTCTTTTTTTAAGAAGGTGGAAGTTGGGTGGAAGGGGGTAATGTAGTATCTGTTCTGTTGTCATAAGACCGTCCTCCCAGGAATTACCTCTTCTTTTTTTAAGAAGGTGGAAGTTGGGTGGAAGGGGGTAATGTAGTATCTGTTCTGTTGTCATAAGACCGTCCTCCCAGGAATTACCTCCTCTTTTTTTAAGAAGGTGGAAGTTGGGTGGATGGGGGTAATGTAGTATCTGTTCTGTTGTCATAAGACCGTCCTCCCAGGAATTACCTCCTCTTTTTTAAGAAGGTGGAAGTTTGGTGGAAGGGGGTAATGTAGTATCTGTTCTGTTGTCATAAGACCATCCTCCCAGGAATTACCTCTTCTTTTTTTAAGAAGGTGGAAGTTGGGTGGATGGGGGTAATGTAGTATCTGTTCTGTTGTCATAAGACCGTCCTCCCAGGAATTACCTCTTCTTTTTTTAAGAAGGTGGAAGTTGGGTGGATGGGGGTAATGTAGTATCTGTTCTGTTGTAATAAGACCGTCCTCCCAGGAATTACCTCTTCTTTTTTTAAGAAGGTGTGAGGTTGGGTGGAAGGGGGTAATGTAGTATCTGTTCTGTTGTCATAAGACCGTCCTCCCAGGAATTACCTCTTCTTTTTTTAAGAAGGTGGAAGTTGGGTGGAAGGGGGTAATGTAGTATCTGTTCTGTTGTCATAAGACCGTCCTCCCAGGAATTACCTCCTCTTTTTTTAAGAAGGTGGAAGTTGGGTGGAAGGGGGTAATGTAGTATCTGTTCTGTTGTCATAAGACCGTCCTCCCAGGAATTACCTCCTCTTTTTTTAAGAAGGTGGAAGTTGGGTGGATGGGGGTAATGTAGTATCTGTTCTGTTGTAATAAGACCGTCCTCCCAGGAATTACCTCCTCTTTTTTAAGAAGGTGGAAGTTTGGTGGAAGGGGGTAATGTAGTATCTGTTCTGTTGTAATAAGACCATCCTCCCAGGAATTACCTCTTCTTTTTTTAAGAAGGTGGAAGTTGGGTGGATGGGGGTAATGTAGTATCTGTTCTGTTGTCATAAGACCGTCCTCCCAGGAATTACCTCTTCTTTTTTTAAGAAGGTGGAAGTTGGGTGGATGGGGGTAATGTAGTATCTGTTCTGTTGTAATAAGACCGTCCTCCCAGGAATTACCTCTTCTTTTTTTAAGAAGGTGGAAGTTGGGTGGAAGGGGGTAATGTAGTATCTGTTCTGTTGTCATAAGACCGTCCTCCCAGGAATTACCTCTTCTTTTTTTAAGAAGGTGGGAGTTTGGTGGAAGGGGGTAATGTAGTATCTGTTCTGTTGTCATAAAACCATCCTCCCAGGAATTACCTCTTCTTTTTTTAAGAAGGTGGAAGTTGGGTGGAAGGGGGTAATGTAGTATCTGTTCTGTTGTCATAAGACCGTCCTCCCAGGAATTACCTCCTCTTTTTTAAGAAGGTGGGAGTTTGGTGGAAGGGGGTAATGTAGTATCTGTTCTGTTGTCATAAGACCGTCCTCCCAGGAATTACCTCCTCTTTTTTTAAGAAGGTGGAAGTTGGGTGGAAGGGGGTAATGTAGTATCTGTTCTGTTGTCATAAGACCGTCCTCCCAGGAATTACCTCTTCTTTTTTTAAGAAGGTGGAAGTTGAGTGGAAGGGGGTAATGTAGTATCTGTTCTGTTGTCATAAGACCGTCCTCCCAGGAATTACCTCCTCTTTTTTTAAGAAGGTGGAAGTTGGGTGGATGGGGGTAATGTAGTATCTGTTCTGTTGTAATAAGACCGTCCTCCCAGGAATTACCTCCTCTTTTTTAAGAAGGTGGAAGTTTGGTGGAAGGGGGTAATGTAGTATCTGTTCTGTTGTCATAAGACCATCCTCCCAGGAATTACCTCTTCTTTTTTTAAGAAGGTGGAAGTTGGGTGGATGGGGCTAATGTAGTATCTGTTCTGTTGTCATAAGACCGTCCTCCCAGGAATTACCTCTTCTTTTTTTAAGAAGGTGGAAGTTGGGTGGATGGGGGTAATGTAGTATCTGTTCTGTTGTAATAAGACCGTCCTCCCAGGAATTACCTCTTCTTTTTTTAAGAAGGTGGAAGTTGGGTGGAAGGGGGTAATGTAGTATCTGTTCTGTTGTCATAAGACCGTCCTCCCAGGAATTACCTCCTCTTTTTTAAGAAGGTGGGAGTTTGGTGGAAGGGGGTAATGTAGTATCTGTTCTGTTGTCATAAGACCGTCCTCCCAGGAATTACCTCTTCTTTTTTTAAGAAGGTGGAAGTTGGGTGGATGGGGGTAATGTAGTATCTGTTCTGTTGTAATAAGACCGTCCTCCCAGGAATTACCTCCTCTTTTTTAAGAAGGTGGGAGTTTGGTGGAAGGGGGTAATGTAGTATCTGTTCTGTTGTCATAAGACCGTCCTCCCAGGAATTACCTCTTATTTTTTTAAGAAGGTGGAAGTTGGGTGGAAGGGGGTAATGTAGTATCTGTTCTGTTGTCATAAGACCGTCCTCCCAGGAATTACCTCCTCTTTTTTAAGAAGGTGGGAGTTTGGTGGAAGGGGGTAATGTAGTATCTGTTCTGTTGTCATAAGACCATCCTCCCAGGAATTACCTCTTCTTTTTTTAAGAAGGTGGAAGTTGGGTGGATGGGGGTAATGTAGTATCTGTTCTGTTGTCATAAGACCGTCCTCCCAGGAATTACCTCTTCTTTTTTTAAGAAGGTGGAAGTTGGGTGGATGGGGGTAATGTAGTATCTGTTCTGTTGTAATAAGACCGTCCTCCCAGGAATTACCTCCTCTTTTTTAAGAAGGTGGGAGTTTGGTGGAAGGGGGTAATGTAGTATCTGTTCTGTTGTCATAAGACCGTCCTCCCAGGAATTACCTCTTCTTTTTTTAAGAAAGTGGAAGTTGGGTGGAAGGGGGTAATGTAGTATCTGTTCTGTTGTCATAAGACCGTCCTCCCAGGAATTACCTCTTCTTTTTTTAAGAAGGTGGAAGTTGGGTGGAAGGGGGTAATGTAGTATCTGTTCTGTTGTCATAAGACCGTCCTCCCAGGAATTACCTCCTCTTTTTTTAAGAAGGTGGAAGTTGGGTGGAAGGGGGTAATGTAGTATCTGTTCTGTTGTCATAAGACCGTCCTCCCAGGAATTACCTCTTCTTTTTTTAAGGAGGTGGAAGTTGAGTGGAAGGGGGTAATGTAGTATCTGTTCTGTTGTCATAAGACCGTCCTCCCAGGAATTACCTCCTCTTTTTTTAAGAAGGTGGAAGTTGGGTGGATGGGGGTAATGTAGTATCTGTTCTGTTGTCATAAGACCGTCCTCCTAGGAATTACCTCCTCTTTTTTAAGAAGGTGGAAGTTGGGTGGATGGGGGTAATGTAGTATCTGTTCTGTTGTAATAAGACCGTCTACCCAGGAATTAGCTCCTCTTTTTTAAGAAGGTGGAAGTTTGGTGGAAGGGGGTAATGTAGTATCTGTTCTGTTGTCATAAGACCATCCTCCCAGGAATTACCTCTTCTTTTTTGAAGAAGGTGGAAGTTGGGTGGATGGGGGTAATGTAGTATCTGTTCTGTTGTCATAAGACCGTCCTCCCAGGAATTACCTCTTCTTTTTTTAAGAAGGTGGAAGTTGGGTGGATGGGGGTAATGTAGTATCTGTTCTGTTGTAATAAGACCGTCCTCCCAGGAATTACCTCTTCTTTTTTTAAGAAGGTGGAAGTTGGGTGGAAGGGGGTAATGTAGTATCTGTTCTGTTGTCATAAGACCGTCCTCCCAGGAATTACCTCTTCTTTTTTTAAGAAGGTGGGAGTTTGGTGGAAGGGGGTAATGTAGTATCTGTTCTGTTGTCATAAAACCATCCTCCCAGGAATTACCTCTTCTTTTTTTAAGAAGGTGGAAGTTGGGTGGAAGGGGGTAATGTAGTATCTGTTCTGTTGTCATAAGACCGTCCTCCCAGGAATTACCTCCTCTTTTTTAAGAAGGTGGGAGTTTGGTGGAAGGGGGTAATGTAGTATCTGTTCTGTTGTAATAAGACCGTCCTCCCAGGAATTACCTCCTCTTTTTTTAAGAAGGTGGAAGTTGGGTGGAAGGGGGTAATGTAGTATCTGTTCTGTTGTCATAAGACCGTCCTCCCAGGAATTACCTCTTCTTTTTTTAAGAAGGTGGAAGTTGAGTGGAAGGGGGTAATGTAGTATCTGTTCTGTTGTCATAAGACCGTCCTCCCAGGAATTACCTCCTCTTTTTTTAAGAAGGTGGAAGTTGGGTGGATGGGGGTAATGTAGTATCTGTTCTGTTGTCATAAGACCATCCTCCCAGGAATTACCTCTTCTTTTTTTAAGAAGGTGGAAGTTGGGTGGAAGGGGGTAATGTAGTATCTGTTCTGTTGTCATAAGACCGTCCTCCCAGGAATTACCTCTTCTTTGTTTAAGAAGGTGGGAGTTTGGTGGAAGGGGGTAATGTAGTATCTGTTCTGTTGTCATAAGACCGTCCTCCCAGGAATTACCTCTTCTTTTTTTAAGAAGGTGGAAGTTGGGTGGAAGGGGGTAATGTAGTATCTGTTCTGTTGTCATAAGACCGTCCTCCCAGGAATTACCTCCTCTTTTTTAAGAAGGTGGAAGTTGGGTGGATGGGGGTAATGTAGTATCTGTTCTGTTGTAATAAGACCGTCCTCCCAGGAATTACCTCCTCTTTTTTAAGAAGGTGGAAGTTTGGTGGAAGGGGGTAATGTAGTATCTGTTCTGTTGTCATAAGACCATCCTCCCAGGAATTACCTCTTCTTTTTTTAAGAAGGTGGAAGTTGGGTGGATGGGGGTAATGTAGTATCTGTTCTGTTGTAATAAGACCGTCCTCCCAGGAATTACCTCTTCTTTTTTTAAGAAGGTGGAAGTTGGGTGGATGGGGGTAATGTAGTATCTGTTCTGTTGTAATAAGACCGTCCTCCCAGGAATTACCTCTTCTTTTTTTAAGAAGGTGGAAGTTGGGTGGAAGGGGGTAATGTAGTATCTGTTCTGTTGTCATAAGACCGTCCTCCCAGGAATTACCTCCTCTTTTTTAAGAAGGTGGGAGTTTGGTGGAAGGGGGTAATGTAGTATCTGTTCTGTTGTCATAAGACCGTCCTCCCAGGAATTACCTCTTCTTTTTTTAAGAAGGTGGAAGTTGGGTGGATGGGGGTAATGTAGTATCTGTTCTGTTGTAATAAGACCGTCCTCCCAGGAATTACCTCCTCTTTTTTAAGAAGGTGGGAGTTTGGTGGAAGGTGGTAATGTAGTATCTGTTCTGTTGTCATAAGACCGTCCTCCCAGGAATTACCTCTTCTTTTTTTAAGAAGGTGGAAGTTGGGTGGAAGGGGGTAATGTAGTATCTGTTCTGTTGTCATAAGACCGTCCTCCCAGGAATTACCTCCTCTTTTTTAAGAAGGACGGAGTTTGGTGGAAGAGGGTAATGTAGTATCTGTTCTGTTGTCATAAGACTATCCTCCCAGGAATTACCTCTTCTTTTTTTAAGAAGGTGGAAGTTGGGTGGATGGGGGTAATGTAGTATCTGTTCTGTTGTCATAAGACCGTCCTCCCAGGAATTACCTCTTCTTTTTTTAAGAAGGTGGAAGTTGGGTGGATGGGGGTAATGTAGTATCTGTTCTGTTGTAATAAGACCGTCCTCCCAGGAATTACCTCCTCTTTTTTAAGAAGGTGGGAGTTTGGTGGAAGGGGGTAATGTAGTATCTGTTCTGTTGTCATAAGACCGTCCTCCCAGGAATTACCTCTTCTTTTTTTAAGAAGGTGGAAGTTGGGTGGAAGGGGGTAATGTAGTATCTGTTCTGTTGTCATCAGACCGTCCTCCCAGGAATTACCTCCTCTTTTTTAAGAAGGTGGGAGTTTGGTGGAAGGGGGTAATGTAGTATCTGTTCTGTTGTCATAAGACCATCTTCCCAGGAATTACCTCTTCTTTTTTTAAGAAGGTGGAAGTTGGGTGGATGGGGGTAATGTAGTATCTGTTCTGTTGTCATAAGACCGTCCTCCCAGGAATTACCTCTTCTTTTTTTAAGAAGGTGGAAGTTTGGTGGATGGGGGTAATGTAGTATCTGTTCTGTTGTGATAAGACCGTCCTCCCAGGAATTACCTCCTCTTTTTTTAAGAAGGTGGGAGTTTGGTGGAAGGGGGTAATGTAGTATCTGTTCTGTTGTCATAAGACCGTCCTCCCAGGAATTACCTCTTCTTTTTTTAAGAAGGTGGAAGTTGGGTGGAAGGGGGTAATGTAGTATCTGTTCTGTTGTCATAAGACCGTCCTCCCAGGAATTACCTCCTCTTTTTTAAGAAGGTGGGAGTTTGGTGGAAGGGGGTAATGTAGTATCTGTTCTGTTGTCATAAGACCGTCCTCCCAGGAATTACCTCTTCTTTTTTTAAGAAGGTGGAAGTTGGATGGAAGGGGGTAATGTAGTATCTGTTCTGTTGTCATAAGACCGTCCTCCCAGGAATTACCTCCTCTTTTTTAAGAAGGTGGGAGTTTGGTGGAAGGGGGTAATGTAGTATCTGTTCTGTTGTCATAAGACCATCCTCCCAGGAATTACCTCTTCTTTTTTTAAGAAGGTGGGAGTTTGGTGGAAGGGGGTAATGTAGTATCTGTTCTGTTGTCATAAGACCGTCCTCCCAGGAATTACCTCCTCTTTTTTTAAGAAGGTGGAAGTTGGGTGGATGGGGGTAATGTAGTATCTGTTCTGTTGTCATAAGACCGTCCTCCCAGGAATTACCTCTTCTTTTTTTAAGAAGGTGGAAGTTGGGTGGAAGGGGGTAATGTAGTATCTGTTCTGTTGTAATAAGACCGTCCTCCCAGGAATTACCTCTTCTTTTTTTAAGAAGGTGGAAGTTGGGTGGAAGGGGGTAATGTAGTATCTGTTCTGTTGTCATAAGACCGTCCTCCCAGGAATTACCTCTTCTTTTTTTAAGAAGGTGGAAGTTGAGTGGAAGGGGGTAATGTAGTATCTGTTCTGTTGTAATAAGACCGTCCTCCCAGGAATTACCTCCTCTTTTTTAAGAAGGTGGAAGTTTGGTGGAAGGGGGTAATGTAGTATCTGTTCTGTTGTCATAAGACCATCCTCCCAGGAATTACCTCTTCTTTTTTTAAGAAGGTGGAAGTTGGGTGGAAGGGGGTAATGTAGTATCTGTTCTGTTGTCATAAGACCGTCCTCCCAGGAATTACCTCCTCTTTTTTTTAAGAAGGTGGAAGTTGGGTGGATGGGGGTAATGTAGTATCTGTTCTGTTGTCATAAGACCGTCCTCCCAGGAATTACCTCTTCTTTTTTTAAGAAGGTGGAAGTTGGGTGGAAGGGGGTAATGTAGTATCTGTTCTGTTGTCATAAGACCGTCCTCCCAGGAATTACCTCTTCTTTTTTTAAGAAGGTGGAAGTTGGGTGGAAGGGGGTAATGTAGTATCTGTTCTGTTGTCATAAGACCGTCCTCCCAGGAATTACCTCCTCTTTTTTTAAGAAGGTGGAATATGGGTGGATGGGGGTAATGTAGTATCTGTTCTGTTGTCATAAGACCGTCCTCCCAGGAATTACCTCCTCTTTTTTTAAGAAGGTGGAAGTTGGGTGGAAGGGGGTAATGTAGTATCTGTTCTGTTGTCATAAGACCGTCCTCCCAGGAATTACCTCTTCTTTTTTTAAGAAGGTGGAAGTTGAGTGGAAGGGGGTAATGTAGTATCTGTTCTGTTGTCATAAGACCGTCCTCCCAGGAATTACCTCCTCTTTTTTTAAGAAGGTGGAAGTTGGGTGGATGGGGGTAATGTAGTATCTGTTCTGTTGTCATAGGACCATCCTCCCAGGAATTACCTCTTCTTTTTTTAAGAAGGTGGAAGTTGGGTGGAAGGGGGTAATGTAGTATCTGTTCTGTTGTCGTAAGACCGTCCTCCCAGGAATTACCTCTTCTTTTTTTAAGAAGGTGGGAGTTTGGTGGAAGGGGGTAATGTAGTATCTGTTCTGTTGTCATAAGACCGTCCTCCCAGGAATTACCTCTTCTTTTTTTAAGAAGGTGGAAGTTGGGTGGAAGGGGGTAATGTAGTATCTGTTCTGTTGTCATAAGACCGTCCTCCCAGGAATTACCTCCTCTTTTTTTAAGAAGGTGGAAGTTGGGTGGAAGGGGGTAATGTAGTATCTGTTCTGTTGTCATAAGACCGTCCTCCCAGGAATTACCTCCTCTTTTTTTAAGAAGGTGGAAGTTGGGTGGAAGGGGGTAATGTAGTATCTGTTCTGTTGTCATAAGACCGTCCTCCCAGGAATTACCTCTTTTTTTTTAAGAAGGTGGAAGTTGAGTGGAAGGGGGTAATGTAGTATCTGTTCTGTTGTCATAAGACCGTCCTCCCAGGAATTACCTCCTCTTTTTTTAAGAAGGTGGAAGTTGGGTGGATGGGGGTAATGTAGTATCTGTTCTGTTGTCATAAGACCATCCTCCCAGGAATTACCTCTTCTTTTTTTAAGAAGGTGGAAGTTGGGTGGAAGGGGGTAATGTAGTATCTGTTCTGTTGTCATAAGACCGTCCTCCCAGGAATTACCTCTTCTTTTTTTAAGAAGGTGGAAGTTGGGTGGAAGGGGGTAATGTAGTATCTGTTCTGTTGTCATAAGACCGTCCTCCCAGGAATTACCTCCTCGTTTTTTAAGAATGTGGGAGTTTGGTGGAAGGGGGTAATGTAGTATCTGTTCTGTTGTAATAAGACCGTCCTCCCAGGAATTACCTCTTCTTTTTTTAAGAAGGTGGAAGTTGGGTGGAAGGGGGTAATGTAGTATCTGTTCTGTTGTCATAAGACCGTCCTCCCAGGAATTACCTCCTCTTTTTTAAGAAGGTGGGAGTTTGGTGGAAGGGGGTAATGTAGTATCTGTTCTGTTGTCATAAGACCGTCCTCCCAGGAATTACCTCTTCTTTTTTTAAGAAGGTGGAAGTTGGGTGGATGGGGGTAATGTAGTATCTGTTCTGTTGTCATAAGACCGTCCTCCCAGGAATTACCTCCTCTTTTTTAAGAAGGTGGGAGTTTGGTGGAAGGGGGTAATGTAGTATCTGTTCTGTTGTCATAAGACCGTCCTCCCAGGAATTACCTCTTCTTTTTTTAAGAAGGTGGAAGTTGGGTGGAAGGGGGTAATGTAGTATCTGTTCTGTTGTCATAAGACCGTCCTCCCAGGAATTACCTCCTCTTTTTTAAGAAGGTGGGAGTTTGGTGGAAGAGGGTAATGTAGTATCTGTTCTGTTGTCATAAGACCATCCTCCCAGGAATTACCTCTTCTTTTTTTAAGAAGGTGGAAGTTGGGTGGATGGGGGTAATGTAGTATCTGTTCTGTTGTCATAAGACCGTCCTCCCAGGAATTACCTCTTCTTTTTTTAAGAAGGTGGAAGTTGGGTGGATGGGGGTAATGTAGTATCTGTTCTGTTGTAATAAGACCGTCCTCCCAGGAATTACCTCCTC
Organism: Sepiola atlantica; assembly: GCA_963556195.1. NCBI lineage: Eukaryota > Metazoa > Mollusca > Cephalopoda > Sepiida > Sepiolidae > Sepiola > Sepiola atlantica. The sequence goes on along the minus strand of OY744548.1, from coordinate 23,813,521 downwards.
TTTTTTAAGAAGGTGGGAGTTTGGTGGAAGGGGGTAATGTAGTATCTGTTCTGTTGTCATAAGACCGTCCTCCCAGGAATTACCTCTTCTTTTTTTAAGAAGGTGGAAGTTGGGTGGAAGGGGGTAATGTAGTATCTGTTCTGTTGTCATAAGACCGTCCTCCCAGGAATTACCTGCTCTTTTTTAAGAAGGTGGGAGTTTGGTGGAAGGGGGTAATGTAGTATCTGTTCTGTTGTCATAAGACCATCCTCCCAGGAATTACCTCTTCTTTTTTTAAGAAGGTGGAAGTTGGGTGGATGGGGGTAATGTAGTATCTGTTCTGTTGTCATAAGACCGTCCTCCCAGGAATTACCTCTTCTTTTTTTAAGAAGGTGGAAGTTTGGTGGATGGGGGTAATGTAGTATCTGTTCTGTTGTGATAAGACCGTCCTCCCAGGAATTACCTCCTCTTTTTTTAAGAAGGTGGGAGTTTGGTGGAAGGGGGTAATGTAGTATCTGTTCTGTTGTCATAAGACCGTCCTCCCAGGAATTACCTCTTCTTTTTTTAAGAAGGTGGAAGTTGGGTGGAAGGGGGTAATGTAGTATCTGTTCTGTTGTCATAAGACCGTCCTCCCAGGAATTACCTCCTCTTTTTTAAGAAGGTGGAAGTTTGGTGGAAGGGGGTAATGTAGTATCTGTTCTGTTGTCATAAGACCATCCTCCCAGGAATTACCTCTTCTTTTTTTAAAAAGGTGGAAGTTAGGTGGAAGGGGGTAATGTAGTATCTGTTCTGTTGTCATAAGACCGTCCTCCCAGGAATTACCTCCTCTTTTTTTAAGAAGGTGGAAGTTGGGTGGATGGGGGTAATGTAGTATCTGTTCTGTTGTCATAAGACCGTCCTCCCAGGAATTACCTCTTCTTTTTTTAAGAAGGTGATAGTTGGGTGGAAGGGGGTAATGTAGTATCTGTTCTGTTGTCATAAGACCGTCCTCCCAGGAATTACCTCTTCTTTTTTTAAGAAGGTGGAAGTTGGGTGGAAGGGGGTAATGTAGTATCTGTTCTGTTGTCATAAGACCGTCCTCCCAGGAATTACCTCCTCTTTTTTTAAGAAGGTGGAATATGGGTGGATGGGGGTAATGTAGTATCTGTTCTGTTGTCATAAGACCGTCCTCCCAGGAATTACCTCCTCTTTTTTTAAGAAGGTGGAAGTTGGGTGGAAGGGGGTAATGTAGTATCTGTTCTGTTGTCATAAGACCGTCCTCCCAGGAATTACCTCTTCTTTTTTTAAGAAGGTGGAAGTTGAGTGGAAGGGGGTAATGTAGTATCTGTTCTGTTGTCATAAGACCGTCCTCCCAGGAATTACCTCCTCTTTTTTTAAGAAGGTGGAAGTTGGGTGGATGGGGGTAATGTAGTATCTGTTCTGTTGTCATAAGACCATCCTCCCAGGAATTACCTCTTCTTTTTTTAAGAAGGTGGAAGTTGGGTGGAAGGGGGTAATGTAGTATCTGTTCTGTTGTCATAAGACCGTCCTCCCAGGAATTACCTCTTCTTTTTTTAAGAAGGTGGGAGTTTGGTGGAAGGGGGTAATGTAGTATCTGTTCTGTTGTCATAAGACCGTCCTCCCAGGAATTACCTCTTCTTTTTTTAAGAAGGTGGAAGTTGGGTGGAAGGGGGTAATGTAGTATCTGTTCTGTTGTCATAAGACCGTCCTCCCAGGAATTACCTCTTCTTTTTTAAGAAGGTGGGAGTTGGGTGGAAGGGGGTAATGTAGTATCTGTTCTGTTGTCATAAGACCGTCCTCCCAGGAATTACCTCCTCTTTTTTTAAGAAGGTGGAAGTTGGGTGGAAGGGGGTAATGTAGTATCTGTTCTGTTGTCATAAGACCGTCCTCCCAGGAATTACCTCCTCTTTTTTTAAGAAGGTGGAAGTTGGGTGGAAGGGGGTAATGTAGTATCTGTTCTGTTGTCATAAGACCGTCCTCCCAGGAATTACCTCTTTTTTTTTAAGAAGGTGGAAGTTGAGTGGAAGGGGGTAATGTAGTATCTGTTCTGTTGTCATAAGACCGTCCTCCCAGGAATTACCTCCTCTTTTTTTAAGAAGGTGGAAGTTGGGTGGATGGGGGTAATGTAGTATCTGTTCTGTTGTCATAAGACCATCCTCCCAGGAATTACCTCTTCTTTTTTTAAGAAGGTGGAAGTTGGGTGGAAGGGGGTAATGTAGTATCTGTTCTGTTGTCATAAGACCGTCCTCCCAGGAATTACCTCCTCTTTTTTAAGAAGGTGGGAGTTTGGTGGAAGGGGGTAATGTAGTATCTGTTCTGTTGTAATAAGACCGTCCTCCCAGGAATTACCTCTTCTTTTTTTAAGAAGGTGGAAGTTGGGTGGAAGGGGGTAATGTAGTATCTGTTCTGTTGTCATAAGACCGTCCTCCCAGGAATTACCTCCTCTTTTTTAAGAAGGTGGGAGTTTGGTGGAAGGGGGTAATGTAGTATCTGTTCTGTTGTCATAAGACCATCCTCCCAGGAATTACCTCTTCTTTTTTTAAGAAGGTGGAAGTTGGGTGGAAGGGGGTAATGTAGTATCTGTTCTGTTGTCATAAGACCGTCCTCCCAGGAATTACCTCCTCTTTTTTAAGAAGGTGGGAGTTTGGTGGAAGGGGGTAATGTAGTATCTGTTCTGTTGTCATAAGACCGTCCTCCCAGGAATTACCTCCTCTTTTTTTAAGAAGGTGGAAGTTGGGTGGAAGGGGGTAATGTAGTATCTGTTCTGTTGTCATAAGACCGTCCTCCCAGGAATTACCTCCTCTTTTTTTAAGAAGGTGGAAGTTGGGTGGATGGGGGTAATGTAGTATCTGTTCTGTTGTCATAAGACCATCCTCCCAGGAATTACCTCTTCTTTTTTTAAGAAGGTGGAAGTTGGGTGGATGGGGGTAATGTAGTATCTGTTCTGTTGTCATAAGACCATCCTCCCAGGAATTACCTCTTCTTTTTTAAAGAAGGTGGAAGTTGGGTGGATGGGGGTAATGTAGTATCTGTTCTGTTGTCATAAGACCGTCCTCCCAGGAATTACCTCCTCTTTTTTTAAGAAGGTGGAAGTTGGGTGGAAGGGGGTAATGTAGTATCTGTTCTGTTGTCATAAGACCGTCCTCCCAGGAATTACCTCCTCTTTTTTTAAGAAGGTGGAAGTTGGGTGGATGGGGGTAATGTAGTATCTGTTCTGTTGTCATAAGACCATCCTCCCAGGAATTACCTCTTCTTTTTTTAAGAAGGTGGAAGTTGGGTGGATGGGGGTAATGTAGTATCTGTTCTGTTGTCATAAGACCGTCCTCCCAGGAATTACCTCTTCTTTTTTTAAGAAGGTGGAAGTTGGGTGGAAGGGGGTAATGTAGTATCTGTTCTGTTGTCATAAGACCGTCCTCCCAGGAATTACCTCCTCTTTTTTAAGAAGGTGGGAGTTTGGTGGAAGGGGGTAATGTAGTATCTGTTCTGTTGTCATAAGACCATCCTCCCAGGAATTACCTCTTCTTTTTTTAAGAAGGTGGAAGTTGGGTGGAAGGGGGTAATGTAGTATCTGTTCTGTTGTCATAAGACCGTCCTCCCAGGAATTACCTCCTCTTTTTTAAGAAGGTGGGAGTTTGGTGGAAGGGGGTAATGTAGTATCTGTTCTGTTGTCATAAGACCGTCCTCCCAGGAATTACTTCCTCTTTTTTTAAGAAGGTGGAAGTTGGGTGGATGGGGGTAATGTAGTATCTGTTCTGTTGTCATAAGACCATCCTCCCAGGAATTACCTCTTCTTTTTTTAAGAAGGTGGAAGTTGGGTGGATGGGGGTAATGTAGTATCTGTTCTGTTGTCATAAGACCGTCCTCCCAGGAATTACCTCCTCTTTTTTTAAGAAGGTGGAAGTTGGGTGGAAGGGGGTAATGTAGTATCTGTTCTGTTGTCATAAGACCGTCCTCCCAGGAATTACCTCCTCTTTTTTTAAGAAGGTGGAAGTTGGGTGGATGGGGGTAATGTAGTATCTGTTCTGTTGTCATAAGACCATCCTCCCAGGAATTACCTCTTCTTTTTTTAAGAAGGTGGAAGTTGGGTGGATGGGGGTAATGTAGTATCTGTTCTGTTGTCATAAGACCATCCTCCCAGGAATTACCTCTTCTTTTTTTAAGAAGGTGGAAGTTGGGTGGAAGGGGGTAATGTAGTATCTGTTCTGTTGTCATAAGACCATCCTCCCAGGAATTACCTCCTCTTTTTTTAAGAAGGTGGAAGTTGGGTGGATGGGGGTAATGTAGTATCTGTTCTGTTGTCATAAGACCATCCTCCCAGGAATTACCTCTTCTTTTTTTAAGAAGGTGGAAGTTGGGTGGATGGGGGTAATGTAGTATCTGTTCTGTTGTCATAAGACCGTCCTCCCAGGAATTACCTCCTCTTTTTTTAAGAAGGTGGAAGTTGGGTGGATGGGGGTAATGTAGTATCTGTTCTGTTGTCATAAGACCATCCTCCCAGGAATTACCTCTTCTTTTTTTAAGAAGGTGGAAGTTGGGTGGATGGGGGTAATGTAGTATCTGTTCTGTTGTCATAAGACCGTCCTCCCAGGAATTACCTCCTCTTTTTTTAAGAAGGTGGAAGTTGGGTGGAAGGGGGTAATGTAGTATCTGTTCTGTTGTCATAAGACCGTCCTCCCAGGAATTACCTCCTCTTTTTTTAAGAAGGTGGAAGTTGGGTGGATGGGGGTAATGTAGTATCTGTTCTGTTGTCATAAGACCATCCTCCCAGGAATTACCTCTTCTTTTTTTAAGAAGGTGGAAGTTGGGTGGATGGGGGTAATGTAGTATCTGTTCTGTTGTCATAAGACCGTCCTCCCAGGAATTACCTCTTCTTTTTTTAAGAAGGTGGAAGTTGGGTGGAAGGGGGTAATGTAGTATCTGTTCTGTTGTCATAAGACCGTCCTCCCAGGAATTACCTCCTCTTTTTTAAGAAGGTGGGAGTTTGGTGGAAGGGGGTAATGTAGTATCTGTTCTGTTGTCATGAGACCATCTTCCATAATAATCTTATCTGTTTGGGATGGTGGTTAGTATACTATCTTTTCTGTTGTCATCATATCTTCCCAGGCATTAACTCCTCTTTTGAGGTGGGGGCGTTCGTTATGATACCATATTCTCCTTTGGTGGTCAATGTAGTATATATTTGCTTGCCATGATATTATCCTCCCAGGCTAACAATAAATATGTTCCCTCTGGTCGCATATTTATTGTTAGTTCTATAATAAAATGGAATCGGTGACAAGCAGGATGAGTCATTGCGTGCCGGATAACGGAACGATACATTTCCATATTCGTCTTATTATTTCCCAAATGTTTTTCTTTTAATGAACGCTCAAACAACTATGGACGCTGTCTTCAAATAGTCTGGATATTTGACAGCAGACCGATTAAAATAACTGATGGTGATTTTATTATATATGATGACATCTAACATATAAAGTTATCGTGTCGGGTTTTTTTAGTCAGGCCCAAAGAAGCATTTAAGTTGACAAATAAAACTTTACTTTTGACTGGACAATTTTCATCTGTTATTGTTGGACCATGTTATTTTTTTTTTTTTGTAAATAAAAGAATGACTGCTTGAGTAAATATACCTTTCATGATATTTATTTCGTTTTTCGGTACTTTTTAACTTTCTTGGCTTGACCAGTTTCGTTTCGGTTAACTTTGGTTTTTGTATTGCCTATTTCTATAGTGTTACCTTTTTTTCTTTACCTTTATAAAATGAGACCCTAATGAGAACAATTTTTCTTTTCTTTTTTCTTTTTTTTTGTACATTTGTAATTAACACCGTTCACTGCATCACGCCCCCCTCCCAAAATAAGATTATTTTTTTAGGCGATATGAAGTTATTTTCAGTCAAACCGAAATAGCATTTAAACTGACAAATAAAACTTTGTTTCTGACTAGCCAATTTTCCGTTGTTGTTGTACATGGTTATTGGCTATTAGCTCTGTCCCCTGCTCTGGATTTGCTCTGTCCCCTGCTCCCAGAGCGATGAATTTGCTACGTCATTAAATAACCCTTAAAGAGTTGACGTTGTATAACCGACAAAACAAACAATATCATGGTCTCTTTGCTATCCAACTTAGTCGTTCGTCTGCCAATTGTTTGTGTCAATGATTTCTAGCATATAGTTATCTTGTCGAAGTCAGACCCAAATAGCATTTAAGCAAACAAATCAAACTTTGCTTCTTGCGAGCCAATTTTCATTTGTTATTGGTGTACCATGTTATTTTTTTGTAAATAAAAGAATAACTGCTTGAGCAAGTATGCCTTCATATTTCACGATATTTGTTTCTTTTTTCGGTACTTTTGAACTTTCTTGACTGAAACAGTTTCGTTTCGGTTAACTTTGGTTTTTGTATTGCGTATTCCTATGGTGTTACCTTATTTTCTTAACCTTAAAAATTGTCGTTGGCCTTACCCTTTCTTCTTCTCTGCATCATCTCTCTCTCACAGACGTGATGTTGCTAGTCTCAGTCTTTTCTATAAATACTATTATGGCATGTGTTCTTCAGAATTATGTGATTTATTCCCCGCTTCTTTTGTTTCAGCTCGTTTGACTCGTCTGTCTAGTGGTTTCCATCAATTCGCTGTTTTGATACCTCATTGTAATACAGCTTCCTATTCCAGTAGCTTCTTCCCAAGAACAACTATGGACGCTGTCTTCAAATAGTCTGGATATTTGACAGTAGAACGATTAAAATAACTGATGGTGATTTTATTATATATGATGACATCTAGCTTGTGGAACTCTCTTCCTGCTTACTGTTTTCCTCCTACCTATAATTTTGGTCTTTTCAAGACTAAGGTCAAAAGGCATCTCCTGTCTTTGCGATAATCGTATTTGTTCAGGTTAGCTCCTTTCATCAAGTGGCTTCATCCCTTGTCTGGAGCGATTTCCATAAAAAAAAAAAAAAAAAACTCTCCGCTGAATCACCCGTCACCTAAATGATATTTGTTTCAGGCGATTATTTTATTTTATTATTTTAAAATTTGAAGTAGGGGATCAATTTTGTATATAAATTAAAGTTTTGTATATAAAACTCCTAGTGTGTAAAATAATAATAATAATAATAATAATAATGATAATAATAATAATAATAATAATAATAATTTAACATATCTTGTTGAATTTTCAAAGTCAGACTCAAATAGCATTTAAGCTGACAAAAAAACTTTAAGACGTGCCAATTTTCATTTGTTATTGTTGTACTGTGTTATTAGCTACAATTTATTTTTTAAATTACTTAATCTGGCTCAGACAACTGCTCAACATCAGCAAGAATGGCATAACTTATTTTAAATTAAAGAATATATTAGGAGTCAAACTTTGCTCCTAACTAGTCAATTACCATATGTTATTGTTGTACAGTGTTATTGGCAATATAAAAATGCACTTAGCTACAATTAATTTTTTTAAATTACTTAATCTGGCTCAGATGACCGCTCAACTTCAGCAAGAATGGCATAACTTATTTTAAATTAAAGAATATATTAGGAGTCAAACTTTGCTCCTAACTAGTCAATTACCATATGTTATTGTTGTACAGTGTTATTGGCAATATAAAAATGCACTTAGCTACAATTAATTTTTTTAAATTACTTAATCTGGCTCAGATGACCGCTCAACTTCAGCAAGAATGGCATACCTTATTTTAAATTAAAGAATATATTAGGAGTCAAACTTTGCTCCTAACTAGTCAATTACCATATGTTATTGTTGTACAGTGTTATTGGCAATATAAAAATGCACTTAGCTACAATTATTTTTTTTAAATTACTTAATCTGGCTCAGATGACTGCTCAACATCAGCAAGAATGGCATAACTCATTTTAAATTGAAGAATATATTAGGAGTCATCTACCTTAAGTTTAAAAATGTGCAAAGAAAAAAATAACTTCATTGCATCCCGAGCAATGCTGGGTAGGTTTTAAATATTTTTTTTTATGGAAGTTGCCCTAGACAAAGCATGAAGACACTTGACGTAAGGAGCTAAAAAGAACAAAAGATGATTATCGCAAAGACATGAGATGCCTATTGACATTCGTCTTGAAAAGACCAAGACTATAGGTAGGAGGAAAACAGTCAGCAGGAAGCACTATTTTGTAACGCACAGTAAAGTCAAAAAGTCATATTGTATATTAGTAAAACCATGCAGCGTTGCCCACGTATTATAGTGTAGGATGGAAATGACATTCTAACATTTAATAACAACTTTATTGGGTCGTCGTCTTCGTTAGTATGTGACGGGAAAGGAAAGAGGTTAGTATGCCCATACGTATGGACAGAAGGCAAAAGTAAAGGAAGTCCATAGATAAAAATTTCCATGAGTATTGATTTACTCCTCTCCAGGAGTTAGGCACAAGGCCAGTTTTTATCTTACTCCCACAAGTAAGATGTGACCCAAGGTCGGGTCGGGAAAGTGGGGTTTAAAAATTGCCTGGGCAGCCCCGTCGGCATTCCCCGGTAGGGGCGCCTCAGGCAGTAAGCAATAAACTTACTCCTCCCCAAAGAGGGGAGGCGAAGCCTGGGAGGGTGGACCTCCTAGAACTGCACAGGACAGACCCATTGACCGGCGTAAATCAAGCCCCGAAGGACAAGACAATACCAGTCTATGGGGTGCAGTATCCATCGGAACAGATACTACACTTTGATCTTAGCCAAAAGGCCAAGTCTTAATGAGTAGGGAAAAGAGAATAGTTCATAATATGGAATGTTTGCCCACCGGCCACGGTGTCAGGACGTGCCCATGTGTGTATGTAAGTATGTGTTTGTTATATTAATTCCACGTGTATAAGGCTGTAGCCATTTTTGATCCTTGTTTTCTTGTCAAAGCCGAACCTAGGGCCAAAGCCCCGGGAAGATGTCTGTTGCGTCCCCAGAGAGGGGTGACATATGTTTGGCAGTGCCAAAGAAGGAAAGAGAGAGAACAGCGGCATATTGCGCTCAAGTGTTTATATAGTTATGCTAGCTGTCCGAGATTCGCCTAAGAGAAGGCCACTGATTGGTCAAGCCAAGGAGGAAGTAGATTGCTTGAACCAATCAGCGGGCAGCTAAGAAGTCATTGCTATTCAAACAATATGGTGGCTGTGCGCCGGCTTGTAGCTTGCTGCTACAATAGTATATGATTAACATATCTTTAAATCCTATTTTTATAAACTAATAGCATGAGCATAAACAAACAAGACACACCTCAAAATTACATAACAAAAGCTATCACATTTTTTGTTCAAAAAGAGGCTCCAAGTAGATTAAGACGAAATTAGCAAAATAACAAGTCACTTGACTTGTCTGCAATTAAGTCTGCAAACTAAAATTCGTTTACCTGCCCAAAACAAATACGCTCAGTGGAGTTTTTTTTTTTTTCAGAGAAAAAGAATTCACCATAGCCATGAGAGACCAGTCACATAAAAGCCGGTCACAAAGGAGGACAAAACACACTTTCGACTGCTACTAGTTAGGGGAGAGGAAAGAATGAAACTTCTTTAAACTTCAATGCTGCACGCGCACGCGCACGCACACGCACGGAGAAAATAAGGCGAACACATTTTTTTATGACAATCTCTCCAGACAAGACATGAAGCCACTTAATGTAAGAAGCAAAAAAAAAAAAATACTACTTTAAAGTCAAAAACTAACCAACGATAAGTATTAGATAGATAGATTCCAACCCAGAAAACAGCAATTCTTCCCCCTTTTGTCAGAAACATCGCTCATGGAATGTGAGGGCTAAAGAACAAAATCAGGGAAACGAGAGTTGCGAATCTGTTGAAAGTAAACCCAAGATCCACTTTCTACTCTCTTTTGAAAATCTATCCTATATCTGTGGTGTCCATGTTCGGAGGGGGGAGTACAATTTAAAATAAAGACCTATACGAAGATCAAACAAAAATTTTCTCAAGTAAAATACATACCCTTTATACATTTACTAATTTCTTTTCTCCATTCTAGAAACTAAGAAAAACAATTCAACTGTCTGAACGTCCGAAGATGGAGTACTGCTGCCACATCTGAGCTGAGAGAAGTCGGTGGCAGGGAATGAAATTAATGTGGATGGCTGTGAGTGAAAAAGTGGAGGGGTGGGAGTGAATGAAATTAATGTGGATGGCTGTGAGTGAAAAAGTGGAGGGGTGGGAGTGAATGAAATTAATGTGGATGGCTGTGAGTGAAAAAGTGGAGGGGTGGGAGTTAATGAAATTAATGTGGATGGCTGTGAGTGAAAAAGTGGAGGGGTGGGAGTTAATGAAATTAATGTGGATGGCTGTGAGTGAAAAAGTGGTCCTGCGCTCCCAGTAGTGGCTACTACTTCTTCTCATTAACCCATCATGTCAACCCAATATTTTCATGTACTTGCATGACATTTTTCTTAAAATTATCATCCTGAGGAAGTCTTACAAATAAAGACGAAACACTGATGAATACATAAAAAAAACATCTTTTGGTTTTTCCTTTTTCATTTCCCATTATGTCGGATTACCCTCATCCTTCCTTTCTTATATATATATATATATATATATTCCATGATAAATGCCAGTATACTGAAATCATATGCCCTTAATAGGGTTAAGATGTAAATTCATATACACTAAATGTACAAAAGCAAGGAAATTCCCAAATTTTGACACTTTTATTGTCATTAAGGGTATGCGAGCACAACAGGGCTATGTATTTTACTGGTAGGAATGTTTCTTCAGTGCACCTCACACACTTCATCCACTCATGCATAGAGATGTATACTGTAGTGATGTGATAATGAAATGGTTTGGTTGATATGTAGTCATACCCTTAATTGACTAATCAAGGTATATGGTAAACTGAAATTAAAATGCCATCAACTAGACACTAAAACCTCTATCTCTGCCGAAAATCAGCTGAATCCATCAAATAGTTGATGAGATACAGGGTGGCACACACGTACGTACGTACACACGGATAACACAAAATCACTCCTGACCTTTCTGGATCTCTGGATTGCCTTGACTAATGATGCTGAAATTCTACATACTTATAGAACCTATCAAATAAAAATTTTGTACAAAGTTTTAAATAATTTGGTTTATTGGTTTTTGAGTTATGATTGATCAAAGAAATGAGATTTCTAGCATAGACCGTTTTTGAAGTCTATTAAGGGATAGAGCGCTATCGCGCCTCCCTTGATATATATATATATATATATATATATATATATATATTCCAACAGATGAGCGGGGGGGTAGTTTGTTTGGTTTTCTGAGGTCTGAGAGTGAGTTGGCCTTCTGGCCATCTCACAGTCTGTTGTGTTTGTATGCCTCTCGTAGATAGATGGGCCCTTGTGGGGGGGGGGGTGAGGGAGAAGGTTATATTCATAGAAATTCCATGCAGTTTCTTAAAGACTCAAAATTTATTAATCAATCAATACTTAATCAATAATATAACAAGAAAGTTTTCTAAAAACATCTAAATTAAAGGTAAAATATTAAATTTCATACAAAATTATTTTGACTTATCAATTTCATCATAAAATAAAAAATAAAATATTGTGACTTGCAATCACATTTTGTATATCCAGTTTTTCTTTTGAGGGAAGAAAAAAAGAAAAGATAGATGAAATAAAACAAAACAGAAAAAAATAATCATTAGTTTTATGTAGAACTAGCTGTCCCTGCCCAGAATTGCCCGGCAGTGTTCTTACTTTGAATTTGTTTTGCACTTTTTAAAAAAAACTAGGCTGTTTTTTTTTTAAATTTTAACTTGACTGTTTTTTTTAAAACGGCTGTTTTTTGTTTTTTTTAAACTCGGCTGTTTTTTTGTTTTTTTTAACTAGGCTGTTCTTTTCTTTTAACTCAGCTGTTTTTTTGTTTTGTTTTAAACTAGGCTGTTTTTTGTTCTTAAAAGAACAAAAAACAGCTAGGCTTTTTTTTTTAACTCAGCTGTTTTTTTGTTTTGTTTTAAACTAAGCCGTTTTTTTAAACTCGGCTGTTTTTTGTTAACTTGACTGTTTTTTGCTTTTTTTTTGAAGTGAGACGTTTTTTTTGTTTTTTTTTTTAACTTGGCTGTTTTTTTTTTAAAACTAGGCTGTTTTTTTTAACTTGGCTTTTTTTTGTTTTGTTTTAAACTATTGTTTTTTTTTTTTAAAACTAGGCTGTTTTTTTTTCTTTTAACTCGGCTGTTTTGTGTTTTGTTTTAAACTAGGCTGTTTTTTAATTTTTTTTATTTTCAAAATAGAATTTTTTTTTTTACATAATAATTTTGAAAGCTAAATTTCATTATTACAATATGGTTTGGTTATTGATATTATTGAACCAAATTGTTATAAAACTATAACTATTTGTTGTTTAGCTAATGTTCTTTTAATCTGCATTCATAACAATTTTTGACGTAAATAGCTTCCAAAACTTTTCATACATGATCTGATGAACATTTTAAAGCAAGTTAAAATTACTTTTTATTTAACAGTTTTAATGTTTCTAAATTGCTGTAAATTTCCAAAGAGTCAATTTGTTTCAACTAGTAACAAAATATTAAAATGGCTGACTTGTTTGAAAAGAAACAGAAATGCATTGGTTGTAGTACTTTATGCTATTGCAGTTTTGCTATAAATAATGTATTAATAGTAAATATTAGATTTTCAATAAAAACAAACAAAGAAAAAAGGCAGATGCCAAGACTCGTAATTGAAACTAGGACATTTAGATCTTCAATCTGATGCTCTCCCAATTAAACTATTTCGACTGGCGTTATCTCTTGTAATGCTCAGCATTTAATTTTGGTACTGGCTGCTGCTGCTATCTAGGTAATTATGTAAGATGGCGTCCGTTTAAAAAAATCTTCAGAGGTGGATAAATTATTTTTTAAAAGAACTTAAATCGAAATAGATTTTTTTTGTTATTAACAACATGGACCAACGTTCTGCAAAAAAGATTGAATCAGAATGTAGGAATATTATGGTTCTTTTGTGCCCCCAAACTAAATTTATTATTAATAAAATTATGGGCCCTACAGACCCAACTTCTAGTACTCCAACCCTATTGATTATTTTTACTTATTCATTTATGTTTGAATTCATGTTTTGAAACATGACATAAATAATAAATCTATGACGTCACGCCAAAGCTTTAATTATTTTGTTATGGTAATGTTTTAAACTCTATTCATAAGAAAGTCCAAATGGCTCAATTTGTAGAACATCAGACTGAAGAGCTCAAGGTTTGGGTTTCAATTTCTGGTCATGGCATCCGCTTTATTTGTTGGGAATTTATTATTTACTATTAATGCAATATTCTTCATTTCTATACGTAGTTAAGATCTGTGATATTTCGAAATGAGACAAATTCCGCAATGTATTTATTACGTTTAAAAAAAGTGTGACTGACGGACAGACGGACAAAATCCCTATTTATTCGTTTCTCGTCTTTGTGTCTCATGAGGAGGTTAAACGTTTTGTGGATGACTTCCAACTCTCCTGTTTGTTGCCATTTCGCTTTTACTGCCTGTTAGGATCAGGTAACAATCAATTGATCTCTTCAATGTCTTAAGTCGCCTACTGTGTAGGTTTGGGTCATCGACATTGACGTGGGACACATTTTGGAACATTTCGGATCATGGACGGCAGGTGACATGGTTGTACCACTTGAAAGGTTGTTGTGCGACACAATTTCTCATGGAAGCCTTTAACAGTGATTAACAGAAATGTTCTCCATCCGATGCTGCAGCCAAGATTGTGTAGTTTTCACGTTTCGGCGTCGACCACATCTTGCGGCCATACAAGAGTACAGTATTTCACAGAGGAGCAACTGTTATAGGAAAAGACACATTTTACTATTTTGCTGGCTATTTTGCTGCAAAAACAACTTTTTAGCCAAGATTGTGTAGTTTTCACGTTTCAGCGTCGACCACATCTTGCGGCCATACAAGAGTACAGTATTTCACAGAGGAGCAACTGTTATAGGAAAAGACACATTTTACTATTTTGCTGGCTATTTTGCTGCAAAAACAACTTTTTAGCCAAGATTGTGTAGTTTTCACGTTTCAGCGTCGACCACATCTTGCGGACATACAAGAGTACAGTATTTCACAGAGGAGCAACTGTTATAGGAAAAGACACATTTTACTATTTTGCTGGCTATTTTGCTGCAAAAACAACTTTTTAGCCAAGATTGTGTAGTTTTCACGTTTCAGCGTCGACCACATCTTGCGGACATACAAGAGTACAGTATTTCACAGAGGAGCAACTGTTATAGGAAAAGACACATTTTACTATTTTGCTGGCTATTTTGCTGACTATTTTGCTGCAAAAAAAACTTTTTAGTTTGCTGTTTTATTTTTACTTGCGAGACAAAAAATGCAAGTGTATCTTGTGGAACTCAAAACTACCCATGGCATAACAGATAAAGTGCTATGTAATAATCATTTTTAAGTGACAGTCTTCTGGAGGTTGAAGGTTCAATCCTCATCGCGGGCGATACTAAGAATACAATCACGAATTACTTAAGACTTCTACCCGGTCATGGCTAACGGAACGAGAGCGAGCTATCCGCGTGGATTAAATAAAGTGTTCTGTTCGAGATTCTCAAGTTTGACAGAAAGTTTCTCAGAGTTCGACAAGATACACCTGAAGATGGTCGGAGGCTACATCAACCGAAACATTGTGAGAATAACATCCAAGATTAGAATAGTAGTCTGACTAATCAAAATAATACAAATTATCAATCCTCATCTAAAAAATTCTGAAACATTAAACTATTACTTATATTATTCGGACTACTATTCTCATCTCGGTTGTTATTTCCATAACATTTTGACCGATATAACCTCTGACCTTCTTCAGGTGCATTTTTCAGGCAAAGTCGGGGAAACTATACAGAATTTTGAACTGAACCCTTTATAGGATCCCGAGTTGGATAAATATTTCCAAGTTAAAAAAGATGCAACTAAAGAATGTCGGAGATTACATCACAACGTGTTGTGGAAATAACAGTCAAGATGAGAACAATAGTCCGAATGACCCAAATTATCAATCCTCATCTAAAAACTTTTGAAACAATCTATTTTTCTATGTTTTGGAATTTTTGAGATGAGGATTGTTAATTTGGATTATTCGGACTACTGTTCTCATCTTGGATGAGCCGTGAGACAATGGATAAAAGTGTGTAGTAATATTCAGTTTGAAGTGATAGTCTTCTGGAGGTTGAAGGTTCAATCCTCAATACAGTTGATACTAAGAATATAATTAAGACTTTTATCTGATCATGGCTGACGGAGCGAGAGCAATTTACTCTCATGTTTGGTTCGAAATTCCATACATATTACCAAGAAATTCCATACATATTACCAAGATCGACATAAAGATTCCCGAGTTTGACAAGATGCACATGAAGAAGGTTGGAGGTTACATCAGCCGAAACGTTGTGAAAATAACAATCAAGATGAGAATAGTAGTCCGAATAGTCCAACCTATATCTGAAGCTTTGGTTGGATAAACAGATGTACACACATCCCAACAGAGGGTAAGTGAGGAAAAAGCATGCCGAGAAAGACTTGGAATGACTTAGTCAAAGATGACCTCAAGCAATGACATATCGAAACCAATGTAAATGATAGTTTCATGGAGAAAGTCACTTTGTGCCATCCTGGCCAACGTGAAACTCACATCTGATATGGAAGAAACGGGTTAAAAGAAGAAGAAGAAGAATTGCTGCTCCAATATTGTATCATTATTGTCTGTCTATTTAGGTCATTAAAAATAATGGCCGCCTGAAGCGCTGGGTTTCAAAAGTCATTTTAACACAGAATTTGTAGTTTATTTCTGGTAACAATTAATGTGTTCTCAATAATATTTGTAACTTTTTATCAGATAGAAAGTATTTTTGAAGCATAAAAGACCCTCAATGATGAACATGCCAAAACATGACCTTCACCTTTTTATGTTGCACGAGTTCAAACTTGGGCACAATTCCTCCGAAACTTCTGCCAATATCAATAAAGCATAGAGAGATGGGTCCACAAACGATTGGACAGTACGAAGGTGGTTTCAGAAATTCATGGAGAAAGTCACTTCGTATCGCCATGGTCAACAGTAAACTCACATCAGATATGGAAAAGACATGTTAAACGGAGAAGAAGAAGAAGAAGAAGAAGAAAGAAAAAGCATCAACAAAACAAAAAATGAATACACTTAAACACAAAACAAACAAAAAAAAAAGCGTTTTAAAATAATTTTACAAAATTTTCAGTTTATTAAATAATAAATATCAAATAATTCCGCAAAATATAAAAACAAAAAAAAACAAAAACAGAAAAACAAGAATGCGTTGTGTAATTTTAGCAATCACGAGAATAATTTAATCGAGTCGACAGGGTTAGAAGGTTCATACATTTCAGAAATTTAGGTTTTAAGGCAAACGTGAATGGAACAAGAAAACTATTCAAGAAAAGAAATTATTGACATCTTTGGGCATTTTTAACAAGAGCCAACAAAACAAAACAGGGGTGAAAAAACATACAACAAATAAATGTTACCAAAGGCAAGATAAGTTACTCTTCTGCATATCTGGATAAGTTTTTTTTGCGTTTTAACTTATTTTAAAGCATTTTTTTTTTTTAGTTTAATACAAAACTAGTGTCAACTCTTAAGTTAAAACAGACAAAAAAAAAATGGCAAACGGTCACATGGAGTCTCGAGACTCTCTCAAAAATCGAAAATTAAACAGAATCATAGCTAATAACTGTTACCAATCGTGCAAAAATGTAATGTTCAACTGAACCGTATATTTTTATTACCAGTATTTTTGTGTATTTTCGATTTTTGAGCGATTCTCGAGACTCCACGTGACCGTCTAATGCCTGTTAAGTTAGAACTAAAAAAAAAAAATGGCAGAGTTAAAGCTAGTTTTGTATTGAACTAAAAAAGCCCTTTAAAATAAGTTAAAACACAAAAAAAATTATTCGGGTAGGTAGAAGAGTAACTTATCTTGCCTTTGGTAACATTTTTTTTTTTTTTGAAATCATTTTTTGTTTTGTTGGCTCTTACTAAAAATGCTCACATCTTTAATAACAAAAAAGTATATACGTATTTAGTAAGGCGGTATGCAATGCAGAAAACAAAAACAGAACGCTGAAAGTAGAGATGAACAAAAAAAAAATAATTGAAGACAATATATGCAATATTTTTCTTCAAAAAATGTATCTATTTACTTCTTCAGTAAATCTTTTACTTACTATTAATAGAATCTGGGATAGTTGAAAATATTTCGATATTTCGGTAGGAAATCTCCCCTTCTCAAAAAAAAAAAATTTCCATTTACAGAAAAGAAACATCTCAAGATGGCTGTTATATAAAGGATGCTAGGTTGGCAGAAAATATTAGTTTCAGCAGAATATTGATAATAAAATATTGGCAAACCAGAAGAGTAAGCGACTTAAAGTCAGCAGCAAACGGTGTTCTGTCAGATTTAGTTCCTGATATTAAAGACTTTCTGTTTTGGGTCACTTACCCTTCTGGTTTGCCAACTTTTGTACTGATTTTAATTTATTAAAGTGTTAGGTGAAAGTACAGAATAGTTAACAAAGTTCCTCCCCCTCCTCATGTTAAGAATGGCTTTCTAAATAATAAAGGAAAATATAATAAAATGTTTTTATTTTTATTTTAAATAATTTCTTTTACAAAAATAAGTAAGCAGAAAGCCATTCTAAACATAGGGGAGGGGGGGTGGAGCTTTTTTTTCTTTTTTTTTTACTATTTTGTAATTTCACCTAAGAATTTAATAAATAAATTAATAAATTTGGTAAACCGAAACTCTCGCCGGCAGTTATATTACGGATGGAGTATAATAATCAGGAACTAAATCTGACAGAACACCGTTTGCTGTTTTGCCAAAATAATTTTTATTTATGTTTTGACTAATTATTTATGCTTTTTCTTATTACCTTGTAGCATTATACTCTTTGAATTAATATATTTATTTTATATAAATTAAATATTATTAAAAAACTTATCTATTTTTATTTATGAATAATAAAAAATAAAAAAAATACTTGAGTTTACATAATCATCAAGCCGAATCACATCTCACTGCCGGCAATGCAGACTGACAGAAAATAGTTGACTGATGTAACTGCTACACATATATTGTCTCTAATTATTTGTTTTTGTTCATCTCCTCTTTCACTGGTCCGTTTTTTCCGCATTGCATACAGCCTTATTAAATACCTATATATTTATTTACCAGCAATGCTTAAAGCAAACTACCATACCCTTAAAAGAATTTTCTTTCTTTCAAGAAATAAATAAGCAAATTATAAATACAGCTGTGGGGTAGGGGTAGGGGAGGGAGTTAATACACATTTGGAGACTTGCAAACATTTTTGTTTTAATTCAGTTTAATTAAGTCCAATGCCGAAATATTTACTTCAAATTTATGCAAATGACGGATTATAAAAAAGAAATAAAAATTTTTTTTATAATTTAATCACGCAGAATTAAAAAAAAAAAATGGCGGGAAAGCAAGCGTATGTACATTTTAATCCTTAGTTTCGTTTTGTAACTTCGTTTACAATTAATGTTTGCAAACTTTTCTTCGTAAACATTTGAATATATATATTTTGGAAATGTTTGCCCACATTTTGTTGCGGAAGACCTTCAAATCATCCCTGTTTCTGGACGAATCCGGTCTTTCAAGCCCGCACAGTAAATTTCTGATCTAGCCAAAAGTTTAACTCCTCACCGTTAAAAAAAATGTCCTCTGAACTAAACAAACTTAACAACGTATTTGGATCATCCGGACTACGATTCTCATCTTGGCGGTTATTCTCACAATGTATTGGACGATGTAATCTCCGACCTTCTTCAATCGAACTCAGGAATCTTTCTGTCAAACTCGGGAATCTGTACGGAATTTCGAATGGAATCCTTTATTTGATCCACAGGGGTAGCTTTCTCTCATTCTGTAAGTCATGAAATTCTGTACAGAGTCCCCGAGTTTGACAGAAATATTCCTTAGTTTGACAGAAATGTTCCCGAGTTTGACAGAAATGTTCCCGAGTTTGACAGAAAGATTCCGAGTTTGACAGAAATATTCCCGAGTTTGACAGAAAGGTTCCCGAGTTTGACAGAAAGGTTCCCGAGTTTGACAGAAAGGTTCCCGAGTTTGACAGAAAGGTTCCCGAGTTTGACAGAAAGGTTCCCGAGTTTGACAGAAAGGTTCCCGAGTTTGACAGAAAGATTCCCGAATTTGACAGAAAGATTCCAGAGTTTGACAGAAAGATTCCGAGTTTGACAGAAATATTCCCTAGTTTGACAGAAAGGTTCCCGAGTTTGACAGAAAGGTTCCCGAGTTTGACAGAAAGGTTCCCGAGTTTGACAGAAAGGTTCCCGAGTTTGACAGAAAGAAAGATTCCCGAGTTTGACAGAAAGAAAGATTCCCGAGTTTGACAGAAAGAAAGATTCCCGAGTTTGACAGAAAGAAAGATTCCCGAGTTTGACAGAAAGAAAGATTCCCGAGTTTGACAGAAAGAAAGATTCCCGAGTTTGACAGAAAGAAAGATTCCAGAGTTTGACAGAAAGAAAGATTCCCGAGTTTGACAGAAAGAAAGATTCCAGAGTTTGACAGAAAGAAAGATTCCAGAGTTTGACAGAAAGAAAGATTCCAGAGTTTGACAGAAAGAAAGATTCCAGAGTTTGACAGAAAGAAAGATTCCAGAGTTTGACAAGATGCACCTGAAGAAGGTCAGAGGTTACACCAGCCAAAACGTTGTGAGATTAACATCCAAGATGAGAATGGTAGTTCAAATAATCTGAATAATCAATCCTCATCTAAAAAATTCCGAAAATGAATGATTGTGATCGGTCTTTAACGTAACGAGTCAGGAAAAAGTGATTTTGCAAAGCCAGTTATAAATAAAGAAAAAAAAATCAAAAACTGATCTTTTTCTGCTCACTCTGTCTAGCAACATTTGAAAATGTTTTCTGATTATTATTATATCAATGTATTTACCTTCTTTTTATTCATATTAGTGGTCTGCCAAATCTAAAATTATATATTTAGTGGTCCATGAAGTTCAACATGTTGACAACTGCTGGACTATTTTGAAGTCTTGCTAAGGCAACTAATGTAGGAGAAAGAAAACTCCAAAATAACACCAGTTGCTAATTCTCCTTAAAATTTAAAAAAAAAAAAAAAAAAAAACTGTCATGAAAAGCTGTAACAATATTGGACGTGGTTGTGTTAAAATAATGTTAAAAACGGAATTTTCCACACAAGGTTAGATTAAGTAAAAAGGTGGAAAATTCCGGTGGAAAACTTTTTCAATTTTCTTATCTTTTGTTTTTGCTGGGATGAGGCATCCTACTGGATGCGAGATATTTACCTGCTATTTCAAAGACTCCAACCAAAGGATTTTATTAGAGCTAACATGTCAAGATATGACGTCATGGGCAGGAAGTTTGTAGCAGAGAAAATAGCAAAATCTTTCTAAAGTGACAGATAGCAAAGAAGAGAGCAAAATCTTTCTCTTTGGCTGGTGACCTGAACAGAATCAGACTTCTTTTTTGAAACTCTACTCCCCCCCCTTCTACAAGGGAGCAGGTATTATAATATGTAACTTTACAGTATGATCTAAGAAAAAAAAAATAAAGCAACAAAAAAACATGACACCAAAGAGCAAGAATGTTGGTGCCGTTTCTTTTCTTACTCTATTACAGAATCAAGACATTCACAGCAAGAACTCGTCTTCCTATCACAGCAGAAAAAATACTTCTCTTTTCTCCTTCCATGCGCTTAGCATCAGGCGGAATTTCCAAGGACAGAGCTTCTTTGCAAAGGGCTTCCTGCCTTTGGAACACATTACCAGGGTGCTGCTTCCTTGCTGATTACAACTTGTTTATCTTCAAATCGCATGTAAATAAATTCTTGCCCCATAAGTAATCAAAGGCAGTTCATACCATTTATCAATATTAGCCCTCCCATAGTGTTCCTCATCTCTCGGCTGACAATCATTTCATTTCATTATCCCTTATCCTTGAGTGGCTCTTAGCCTTGATATTTTTAATTTGTTATCCTATTACAGAACTGTAGTGAGAAAACTTTTACAGAATACTACTCGTAATCTGATTTTGGGATTTTCACTTCATGGTGCCCAAGTGAAATATTTTTTTAGTTATAAAACGAACAAAAGCTGCCCGTCTCCTAGCGACACCGCCTCAAACTAAACACCCGTTATCGCTAAATCTCCGTCTCAACCGAACGAGCTAGACTCTAGAGACATTCCGAGTTTGTTCTCTCCGAACAGACGAACGATCCACTTTATATGGAGCTACAAGTGACGAATCATTTGTAACCCTTACGCCGACAGTTCGAATCAGCCTCACCACATTTTGCTCCGTTATCCGAAGCTTTTATGTACATCACAGGCGATTTCGTGTCTTCTACTTCAGGGGGAATCAACTTTGCCCATTACAAGAACCGAAGGCAAAAAGAAGACAGAGAAATTTCTATTGCTATATCTTCAATACGACGATGACAACAAAGGAAAAGAAGAATAAGAAAGACATCACTACCCATTTAGCAGACTACTTACAACGAGTCATCTAGACTACAGCTGTTTCTGTTTAAAATAAAATACCATGCTAGTTCATTCGAAATTATTTGAACAGGGTAGCAACACACGTCACTAAGGTAAAAATGAAAAACTTCATTATTTTATTTTATGGAAATGGCTCCAGACAAGGTATAAAGCCACTTAATATAAGGAGATAACATAGACAATAGATGATTATGGCAAAGACAGGAGATGTCTATTGGCCTTAGTCTTTAAAAGAGCAAGGCTATAGGGAGGCGGAAAACAGTCAGCAGGAAGGGAGTTCCACAAGCCTGCGGTTCTTGGAAAGAAGCTACTGGAATAAGAAGCTGTATTACAATGAGGTATAATTGTCTAGCCCATTTTTAATTAGGGTCTTACCAAAATATGAACTATCGTTTATTGCTGGAAAACGAAATATATGTATTTATCTAATATATCTATATTCAATTCTATGATGAAATTTTAGAAATTTATTTAACATAACTATCTTTAATCCTATAATAATTGTCATCGAGTGACCCATCATTTATTAACTTTCTATTTATCCCTTTCACCCTCTCTATATTTATGTGGTGTAACCCCCTCCCACTATTATTCCATGCCGTCTACCACATTCACTCTTTGCTCTCTCTATTCATTAGTGGGTTCGAAAGAGTTATTTATCTATCTACCACAGCGGTAAGATGTGACACAAGGTCGGGGAAAGTGGGATTAGATAAGCCAGCACTCAAGAGGTGAGCAATCTAGCCATTTAAAAATTGCCTGGGCAGCTCCGTCGGCATTCCCCGGTAGGGGCGCCTCAGACAGTAAGCAATAAACTTACTCCTCCCCAAAGAGGGGAGGCGAAGCCTGGGAGGGTGGACTTCATAGAACTGAACAGGACTGACCCATAGATCGGCGTAAATCAAGCCCCGAAGGCCAAGACAATACCAGTCTATGGGGTGCAGTATCCATCGGAACAGATACTACACTTTGATCTCGGCCAAAAGGCCGAGCCCAACAAAAGAATTGTCCACATAACGTTACAAACGTTTTATTAGTGTTGTAATGTTACAAAGAACCCTTAACTTAGACAGAAAAAAATGTTCCGAGAACATAATTGATCAGAGAGGCATTGGTTGCGAACCTTTAATTGCGAAGAAGGCACAAAAAGAAAGAAAAAAAAGAATCCTTTCATTTTTATGGACATGATTTTATGCAAAGAATATCAGCAAAACAAAGTGACATTTAAATCAACAATTTTTAAATAGCACAAATCGAGGCAACACATTTGCGGGGTTTTGAAAGCAATAGGATTTTTCTTGTCAATCTCTGTATTAATAAAACTATCAGAAAAGATCTCATGTGTCTGTGTTTCTCGCTTATACGTAACTTTTATAAATATATACTGAATTGCTATTTTTTTTATTAACTATCATCTGTATTTGTATGAATTGGACTACTGTTCTTATCTTGGATGTTATTCTCACAATGACGTAACCTCCGATCTTCTTCAGGTGTGTCTTGTCATACTCAGGAATGTTTCTGTCGAACTCGGGAACCTGTATGGAATTTTGAATTGAACCCTTAATTTAATCTATAGGGATAGCTTGCTCTCGTTCTGTCAGCCATTACCGGGTAAAGGTCTTAAATAATTTGTAATTGTATACTTATATAGTGTTCACAGTCTGTGCCTAGTGTCTCTCTTTTCTGAGTGGCGGACAGGCCGCGGACGTTCCATGTACCAATGGCAAATTCCCACGGGGGAGGTTCTGCTCTGATGTGCCTGATGCATGGTCTAGGTTTCACATGGAGGGTAGACATAGTTGCTGAGGGTCGAGGGTTATTTCCTTTTTACCACCCAAAGCATATGCGGATGTTAGCACGCAAACCTGACAGCGATTGGTTTCGCAGTGTAGCTGCTACTTACAGGGAACGCCGAGTGATTATTCGCAGAAGGCTGCTGTCATCTTCGCGACTAGGACGGCACTGCACAAATCTGCTGGGCACACTACGTGCTGACCTCAAGCAGACGGGACTAGGACCACTACGTACAGCGAAACAACTTCATTGCCTATGACAACTTGTGCATGACAAGGCCAGATGGCCTGGGACTAGCATGGAGGACTGATTGCAGCTACGGGGTGTCATTTGACTACCGTAGCCGCAGAACACAGTTTTTTTTAATAAAATACTTATATCACCTGCACTGAGGATTGAACCTTCAACCTCCAAAAACCTGGCACTTAGAACCGATTATCATTTAGCACTTTTACGGGTGTATCATCATCATCATCATCATCATCGGTTGCTGGCATGTGGTTGACAGCTTTAAAAAATTGACTTCCAAACTAACCTATCTCTGAGCAGTTTTTTATTTATCCCCCTTTCTCTCAAAATCCATCCTTATCACTTCCTCCCATATTTTCCTTGGCCTTCCCCTGTAAACTCAACCTACTACCTCAACTGTTCTACATCTACTAAGCCAAGAACTCTAATGCATTCTTTCAACGTGACCATACCATCGACGTTTCCTATTCTGCATGCACCTCCCTCTACTGTCCAGATTGAATCTTCCTCTGAGGTCATCAGATCCAAGCCTGTCTTTAAGAATCACATTACACATACATTGTATCATTCTCATATCATTTCTCACTGTCCACTTTTCATTTCCGTATATCATCACACTGCGTACACATGCTTGGTCGACAGTGGTAACGCTCTGCTGGTTAGTAATGACAGAAATTGCCCGTTTTTTATTTTTTATTTACTATTAGCTGTATTTATTAAAAATAATAAAGTTTTGGCTGCTGTAACCTCCGGCCTTCTTCAGGTGTATCTTTCCGAACTCGGGAATATTTCTGCCGAACTCGACACCTGAAGAAGGCTGGAGGTTACAGGGGCCGAAATGTTGTGAGAATAACACTTGAGATGAGAACAGTAGTTCGGATAACCAAAATTATACAAATTAATATTTATTTGCCAAATAATCCGCAAAAATCAGAAAACAAATTAATATGATCAAATAAAAAAAACAAAAAAACAAATTGGCAAAAATCAAATTAATATTAAAAAAAAAAAAAAAAAAAAAAAAAAAATCAGACAACAAATGCACAAATTTGCACGGTGGATTAATTTGTCCTGTCACCACTGAGAAACAGAAAAACAAAACAAAAACTAGTCAACAGAATTTGGTAGCAATTTTGGAAGCTAACCGTTTCAATATACTCAACCTAGTTAACTATAAAATGTTACCAACTTAAATCAAAGCTATTTTTGTCTGAAAACACGCTTTCATGTCGGTCAACATTGTTTTAAGTCATCCTGAACTTGTTTAATGTCTGCGTTTTCCCCTTATCTCATTTATAAATGTAAGGAATCATGATACTTATGTTTTTTGGTCTGATGTTTCGTTTTAGTGCTTATTGGTTGGTGTTTCTAATGGAAATCGAAGGACACGACCGAACCTGGATGATAGACCTCCTCTGCCGACAACTATGCTCCAGAGTTTCACTTTCGTGTGTTCATATAAACAAACTACAAATAACAGGTACTTTCTCTTTGCCATTTTGCTAGTAGCAAAGTGTAGTATCTGTTCTGATACTACACTTTCTTGTCCCCAGTCAGTGACAGAGAAATCCTTCTAGACTGAGGCGATTTTAATTTTTGTCCCCCCCCCCACTCCCCATTTTTTGAAGAGCTGGATTTTCCTCACATTAAAAACCGACCTTGTGTCTAACTCTGCCCTCGTGGGGGAGGCAAATAGGAACAGGTACTTTCTGGCCACATGATGAAGAGTCTATAGTTGAGCAAAGGTTGTGCAATCCCCCGGCAGGACGTTCTTCCGAGCAGTGATTGCATAATTCCAGCGGCAGGGAGAAATCCAAAAACAACCGGAAGCAACGCTGGTGTAAATGGAGCAACTGCGGATGTAAATCAAAGCGTTTAACACGCAAAGAGTAACATGAATCTCTTGGCGTCATCCTGTTTTCGTATAAATTGTCGAAATACAGAGGTAATACTCCAAGGACTGTCTGAAGTTCAAAATAGATATATTGAAATCAGGCTTTACCATCTCGGTTTGAGAAGGGATTAGTTTATTGTAAAACGCCTGAGGCACCCCTACTGAGAATGCTGACAGGGCTGCTCAGGCATTTTTTGTAGGCCAGAGTGCTCTGCCTCTTGGGTGCTGGCTTTTCAATTCTCACCTCCCGACCTTGTGTCACATCTTCTCGTTGCGGTAGGAAAGAGGTAAATACTAACAAGCATGAAAACGACAAAATTTACATAAAAATATCGACGTGATGGTTTGTTGTATTTAGGTTCGAATTATCAAATTATTAAATTGTTTTCCTTTTTTTAATAAACTACAAAGAAGGTATCCATGTCCATCAAGAGATGAACAAGAAATTGATAAACATTAAAATTGCATCATTCAGACTACTATTTCAATCTTGATCGTTATTTTCACAACATTTCAACCGATGTAACCTCTGACCGTCTTCAGATGCATCTTTGGTAGTTTGGTTTGGTAGTTTTGTTTTACGGCATATCAACCCTTTTTGGGTTATTTAATGCCGAATCTGGTCTTGTTTTCTTCTCTTTTTTGTTTCTTTCCCCTTTTAATATCTGTTTCTATTTAACCCATAGTTGGGACCCTAACAGGTACTACCACTCCGGGTCAGGGTGGACCTGGGAGCAATGGTAATTAAGAGGAGGCTCCACATTCCCCAAAGTCCGTAAGCCGGATCTCACCATCGGATGTAGTTTAAGGTCATATCCAGGACCGGGAGTAGGGTAGGAAAAATAAAAATAAAAAAGGGGAGGGAGAAAGGGAGAGGGGCTGTTGTTTTTGGTTTTGTAGAACATAATTAAGTTTTACAAACAAAAAAAAAACAAAAAAAAAAAAAAAAAACGTCAATGTAGGTGAATTTCGTCTCAGGGAGCCACAGGGCAGCCTGATCTGGTATCACCAGTCAGATGCATCTTTCCGAACTCGTGAACCGTCTAGTCAAACTTGGAGAACCCTTTATTTAATCTACGGAGGATGATTGTTCTTGTCCCATCAGCCATGTCCAGGTAAAAAGTTTTAATTATTATATTATTCTTAGTTATTATTGCCTGTAGTAAGGATTGAACCATGAACCTTCAGATGATTCTCACATGGATCCATGGTGCAACAGTTAAAAGCTTTGAGTAACAATGAGTTCTGAGAGAGAGTCTTCTGGAGGTTCAAGGTTCAATCCTTACTACAGGCAATAATAACTAAGACTAATAGAATGTACATTTTTACACAGACATGGTTCATGGAACAAGAACAATTTACTCCTAAATCAAGGGTTCAGTTCAAAATTCCATAAAGATTTCCAAGTCTGACATAAAGATTTCCAAGTTCAAAAAGATGCGCCTGAAGAAAATCGGATGCTACATCGGCCGAAACGTTGTGAAAATAACAACAAAGATGAGAATAGTAGTCCGCACAATTCAACTACTACAGATTATCAATCCTCATCTCAAAAATTTCGAAACATTATATAAAATTGTTACAAAGCAAATTTTTCTTATATTCAAAAGATTTAGTTTTAATTTTATCTAAAGAAATCGGTTGGCGACATTTAAATTTTGCGGATTAATGACCTCAAGGGCAGCAATTTTTATGCCCGACACAAATTTGTCTCAATTAACAATTTGCTGTCTCATTTAGGAATTTTGGATGCAGTGTGGAGCAGTGGTGAGCATAAAACGTCGCAGCACTTTCTAATGCCCGTCACAAATTTGTCTCAATCAGGGTTAACAATAAATCAAACATCATGGGAAAAATTCTGGAAATGAAAGGAAACGAGAGATTTTTAAAAACTTTCTTTTAAATCGTTATGAAAAATTATATTAAACAAAAAATGATGAAATTGTCGCAAACAAAAATGTGGTCAATGTTGCGAAGAAATCTGAACAAAGAAAAAGATACAGATCATCAAAAACGGAAGATTTTTTTTAAAAATAATTTTAAAAAAAAATGTTATTTGGAAAAGATATCTAAAAAACAAAAAAACATTTTAAAAATAATCTTTTATATAAAACATTGACTATCAAATATATATTTACATTTTGAACCTAATTAAACTAAAATTAGTTTTGCACTGAGATTTTATTATCTGACTTTTCTTTTGTTATCTAAGAGCAATGTATTGCGGTTATCTAAGAGCAACGTATTGCGGTTATCTAAGAGCAACGTATTGTGGTTATCTAAGAGCAACGTATTGCGGCTATCTAAGAGCAATGTATTATGGTTATCTAAGAGCAATGTATTGCGGTTATCTAAGAGCAACGTATTGTAGTTATCTAAGAGCAACGTATTGCGGCTATCTAAGAGCAATGTATTATGGTTATCTAAGAGCAATGTATTGCGGTCATCTAAGAACAACGTATCGCGGTCATCTAAGAGCAACGTATTGCGGTCATCTAAGAGCAACGTATTGCGGTCATCTAAGAGCAACGTATTGTGGTCATCTAAGAGCAACGTATTGTGGTCATCTAAGAGCAACGTATTGCGGTCATCTAAGAGCAATGTATCGCGGTCATCTAAGAGCAACGTATTGTGGTCATCTAAGAGCACTGTATTGTACTTATCTAAGAGCAATGTATTTTACGAATATAAATAATTACCCTAACTATGGAATTATATTTGACAATTTATTCCAAAACAAGACAAAAGTAATGCTATGCGTCTATGGTTTGGGAGTCTTTTCCAGCTTGGGTGTGGATATTCTAAAAGAGTAATGTTTTCAAGGAGTCATATTTTCAAGGAGTTATGTTTTCAAGGAGCAATATATTCTAGGAATATAAATAATTATTCTATCTATAGAATTATATTTGACAACCTTATTCAGCATTAAATAACCTACAGATGGTTGATATACCGTAAAACAAACCAAATTAAACCAACAGGGTAATCCTAAGTGGGGAGTTGTGTGGCGAGATGTCTGTATACGCTCTGATAAATAGAAATAAATGAAACATGAATTGTCTAAAATTTAAACAATAGAAAACCGAGACGTGGTGGATTTTGCTAAAACACTGCATAAAAAAATTTATAAATGAGACAGTAAATACTTTAATCGCAACAAATTAGTAGCAGGCATGAAAAGTGCTGCCGTGACCTCGATATTCAGAGAAATTAAATTTGGGAAATTTTGATTAAATCCAAAATTAAACAAAAAGAGAAAAAGGGGGCAACTAGGGTGACATCCCACATGAGAATTTACAAGACTCTTTAATTTAAAACAAGCCGAAACTGACCAAAAGGTTATTCTTATAGACCAGTGTCTAGTCTGAATGAGGAATACTGTTTATCTTTCGTTTCAGAGTACACATGAACCATATTACTTGACTTTAGTTTATGAACTGAAATATAGGGTGACCCAAGATAAATGCCACTGATGGAATCGTTAATAAAATTCACAATCCTTCATGAAAGCTAACCATATTTGATACAAATAAACTTCAGTCTATGCCTGGCTTGTCCACCAAGTTTCAGTCATGAATGTCAAACAGTCTTTGTTTTATCGTTGTTGAATGATATTGGGGGTACACTTTGGATGTGATGGGTCTCAGTTCAGGAATAGACTAGAGATTGTTTGGATAGACATCATCTTTGAGATAACTCTACAGATAAAAAAAAGTCAGGGGGGAGGTTAAGGTACAGTAAGTGTGAAGCCCATTAAGGGTCACACTTCTTACTGATAGATCACCAGAGTGGTCACCCAGATATTTGAAGGGCGATTAAAAAAAGACTGTTGGACATTCGTCACTGAAACTTGGTGGACAAGTCGGGCACAGACTGAAGTTTATTTGAGCCAAATATGGTTGGATTGCAGAAAGGATTGTAGAAAGGATTGTGAATTTTATTATCTATTCCATGGGTGGCCACCCTCTATTTCTGGAGAAATTACATCGATGAAACTACTTTCTATTGGGCAATTTTAAGGCTTCAAAACGACATTCAAGCATTCTCAGTTTCCAGAAAAATAAAAAGAAAGACGTAACCCCATTTTTTTTTTTAAAACAAAAATGTCCGACAATGATGTTTAACGTGGCCATTGGAAATTCAATTGTGATTTTGAAGTCTTTCTAAAAGTCAATTCAGAAGTAAGATATGGCTAGAATTAAATTTTACAAGCCAAATCGTTCTCTCCAGTAAATTCCGTAGGTAAAATGTATCACGTCTTTGTAATGTTTCTCTTTCAAGTGACCACTTGATTCACTTTAATTCGTACTAGAACTTTTTTTTAAATACTCCTGGAGAAATGACATCCGTGAAATTACTTACTATCGGCCAATTTAAAATTTCTCACGTCTGTCAAAAAAATAAGTAACCCAGTTTGTCTTTAATAAATGACAAAGGAAACAAAAATGGCCGACAACAATGTTTACCATGGCCATTGGAAATTCAAATGTGATATTGAAGTCTTGCAAAAGTGTAGTATAGTTCAGAGGTCTTCAAAGTGGGGGTCGCGACCCCCAGGGGAGTCGCGTAACCATAGAAAGGGGGTCGCCAAAATTATAACTATGGAATTTTTTAAATAATATTCAAACTTATTTTTTATTTGTAAAAAATTTTGGTGGGTCACGAAAAAAATTTTTTTCCAAAAAGGAGTCGCGACAAAAAAAGTTTGAAGAGCACTGGTATAGTTAACTGCACAAAAATGGAGGACAAAACAAATATACAACAAATAACTGTTACCAAATGCAAGAAAATTTACTTTTCTACCTATCCATATAAGTTTCAAGTGTGGATACACATTGTAAGATTTATTATCTATGAATGTGTTATCATCATTTTAAGCCTGAAATTAGCAACCACCCCCCCCCCAAAAAAAAATCGAGCGCCATCTTGGAGGATGACTCTAACTATAGATTTTAATCTATAGTTAGAGTCATCCTCCAAGATGGCGCTCGATTTTGGGGGGGAGGTGGTTGCTAATTTCAGGCTTAAAAATAGTAAAAAAAAAACAAACAAATGAAAATGATTAGTAGAACTGTCAGCCTAAGTCCAGGGGTGGTTGCCAGTTGGATTAAGGTAAGCTTTATTTACTATGATCTTTTAAGCCTGAAATTAGCGACAATCTGCAAGAAATCGATCGTCATTTTGAAAGATGACTCTAACGATAGATTAAAAGTGACGAGAACAAATTTATAGATAATAACCCTTACAATCAGTACTGACACTTGAAACTTATATGGGTAGGTAAGAAAAGTAAATTTTCTTGCGTTTGGTAACAGTTATTTTCCATGGCCTTTTGGCTAGAAGCAAAGTGTAGTATCTGTTTTGATGCTACACTTAGTCACTGAAGGAGAAGTCTTTCTAGATTGAGGCAATTTTAATTTTTGTTCAAATCCAGAGTGCCCCCTTTTTGGGGAGCTGGATTTTCTCCACATTAAAAACCGACATTGTGTCTAACTTGTTTCTCTCCCCCCCCCCCCCCGTGGGTAGGCAAGTAAGTAGGAACAGTTATTTGTTGTATATTTGTTTTTTTTTCCTTTTCTTTTTTGCATTGTTAACTATAACACCTTTTTGCCTGAGGTCTTTTTTTAGAAATTTAAAGCTAGAATTAAATTTTATAAGCCAAAGTCAAGCATTACGGTTCATTTATGCTTCTAAGCCAAAGATAAACAACATTTCTCGTAGGAACAACAGATCTAGAAAGGAAACCAGATGAAAGCCGAATGCGTTATCATGCGGCTACAGACGTAAAAAAAAAATTTCATAAATAAAGCGTTCATTCTTCTTCAGAAGAGTGTAATCGATTGTATTTGACCCTTTCATGATCCAATTTGAAAGTCACATGTTTCCGCCGAGTAATATCCGAGGAGCCAGCAGATAGGGAGAGATCCGAAGAAGATCCATTCATCAGAGATTCTCTTTGCTGGTTGAGGGATAGCAAGTTGGCACGTTCATATTTCCGACGCTGATTCGAGGCCAAATTTTGCATGATAATAAAACATAAACAGCTGAGGAGACTGAGACTAAACATGACGTACATCAGAACCATCTTTTGTTTCTTGACCATGAAGAAACCCGTAACTGCAGGAATTACCATTTCTCCAAGAGCCGAGCCCATGATCAAGACAGCTGTAGCCTTGCCAGTCACGGTCATGTAATGTTCAGCCCAAGACATTCCTGTTGGGAAAATGGAAGAGAGACCGAGACCAAAGAGGAGAGTTCCAGGCCAAATTAAGTCCTCGTATTGATTGAGGCCGATCGAAAGTATAAGGGTCGCAAGAAGGACGAGAAGGATATTGGCAATCAGCATCCAAGACGGAAGCATACACCTGGCAAGAAATATCGACAGACCCCGTCCTGTAGCTAAAGCTCCCCAAAACAAAGACGTCAAAATAACACCTTTGTCTTTCGACCAAGTGAAAGACTGCACGGCAAAAGTCATGATGAACCCCCCAAACGTAACTTCCATTCCGACGTAGAGAAAAAAGAAAATAAACAGAGAGACGAGAACTTGAACTCGGAATGCTTGGTTTTCAATGAAAGATTTGTGCTTACGATCGCACGTGTAGGTGACTATCGTCTCGTACGATTTGTCGTAGCAATAAAGACACATAAAGAAAATACTAATGAAAAAAAGAAACGCTCCGATGATCATGTACGCGAATTGGATATTTGACATCGTTTTTACAGCGTGAATGGCACTGTTAAGGAATTTGTCAAAGGTTTCTGGTTTCTGCGGGTGGAAAGTTGTCGCGTTTAAGGGTAAGGCTGTCGTAGTGTTAGCCGATAAAGAAACATGGTTTCTGTTTGAATGCGTATTCCTAAAAGAATGATTATCGATATTTGATTTCGTAGAAGGTTTGTTCATCGGAGTTGTGCGTGGTAGTGTCATCAATTTTGTAGGTATGGTACTAGGGATTTGATTACTTGTAGAGACTCTGGTTATGACAGGAGGTTTTGTAGATGTAAATTGGAATGTCTTGGAGGAAGTGTTCAGCAATACAATAGTCCCATTGTTTAATAAATTGTCTGTTGTACTGTTAAGTTTGATTATAGGCTGCGGCTGCGTTGGGGTTTTCTTGGTCGTGGTTGGAACAACGGCGGCCTTCTCCTTTTGTTTTTCCTTTTTCAAGTGTTTCCCCAATTGACTGCCGTCAGCAAATGCCCCTTTCAGAAGGCTACCTTTGGCAATGTCGGGCTTTTTCGGTCGATGCATTGTTGTTGTTGGCATCACTTGAAGAGTTGTTTTGATGAGGCTTCCGTCTCCGGTTCCGTTGTTATTATCAGGAAGTTCCGGAAAGGAAACGTTGAGATCATGTAAAGAATTAGAAGCCCGTAGGTATCGTTCTTGCAGGGGTTGGTTGTGTCCATAAAGATCCTCAGCCCCAACAAACAGAGGGTTATGCTTCGAGCTCATACCTGGGAACTGGACAGGAAGGTGCGAGTGGATTGGTATTGTATCGTTGAGCAGTATTGGTGCCAGAAACGGTTTGGTCAGCAGAGGGGCAATAAATGCACCAATGCCAAACGTGAAATGCATTGCTTGCAGGTATGGGCCGCTTTGATGACCCCAGATACGGAGACAAAAAACATTCCCACCTGGAAATATAAAAGAGAAGTACATAAACTAATGACATGAGAAATATGATAATAGGTATCCCAAATAAAAATTTTATTTTCATATCTAAAAACGTTTAATATGGGCACAGGTCTTGGCAAAACGCAAACAATGATACCAAATTTATGTTAATGGCACAATGATACCAAATTTATGTTAATGGCACAATGATACCAAATTTATGTTAATGGCACAATGATACCAAATTTATGTTAATGGCACAATGATACCAAATTTATGTTAATGGCACAATGATACCAAATTTATGTTAATGGCACAATGATACCAAATTTATGTTAATGGCACAATGATACCAAATTTATGTTAATGGCACAATGATACCAAATTTATGTTAATGGCACAATGATACCAAATTTATGTTAATGGCACAATGATATCAAATTTATGTTAATGGCACAATTATACCAAATTTAATGGCACAATGATACCAAATTTATGTTAATGGCACAATTAGCCACTAAATTATGACCATTCAAAGTTTGTTGAAAATTAGAAAATTTGCCGTCTTGTGTACTATTCATCAAGAAACCAATTTTCGCAGTGTATAACTAAAAATGCAGGTTTTCAATGAGTAAAACACCTTACAATAGGGGTGGGACGTAATGGGTGAAAATTTCAGATTCATGCAGGTAGTATTTTTTTGTGTTCATTTATACATAAATAACACTAAACAATCAAACATTTTGAAAATTTTGCAAAATTCAGAAGGTGCAGGCCAATAAGTTTTGGCTATTTTACATTCATGAAAACCCTTTCACAGCCTGAAAATGGTCCTAAATTAAAGTACTATATCAGATTTAACCATCTATATCCATTCATAGCTTTTGAGGATGTTTTAGGACCTGCAATGTCGCATGAAACCACTTTTTCACTGAAAAATTATGGATTTTGAATCTTGTAGAGCCATAACGGCTATTTTTGGCCTGCACCTTCTGAATTTTGCAAAAATTTTCAAAATGTTTGATTGTTT
This sequence comes from Sepiola atlantica, assembly GCA_963556195.1. Lineage (NCBI taxonomy): Eukaryota > Metazoa > Mollusca > Cephalopoda > Sepiida > Sepiolidae > Sepiola > Sepiola atlantica. The sequence goes on along the minus strand of OY744548.1, from coordinate 23,779,356 downwards.
AGTGTTATTTATGTATAAATGAACACAAAAAAATACTACTTGCATGAATCTGAAATTTTCACCTATTACGTCCCACCCCTACTTACAAATGTCATCTCATCTTGTGGCAAATGAAAATTAATCATAATCAGAGAATCGACTTGCTCATCTTGTGGTTTTTTTTTGTGAAAGACACCGTAAAACACTATATTAAGCCGGCCATATTGACGAGTGGCTCTTTTTCTTTACGATGGGATCATCTTTATATTCATAGACACAAAATATCGACCACACCAAATTTAAAAAACACCAACATTTTATTCAAGTAGAAATAAATAACCCATCACCAAAAATAGTAGATAAACTTGATGTAACCTAAAAAAAAAAACTATTAATAACACATGGGTTATGAGTACGTCTAGAATTTAGTTCTAACTTGGAGAATCCGTCTGACTTAATTTTATATATAAGATAAACAAAAATATTTCAAGTTGGTTGTAACAGCTGATTCACTTTATTTTTCTGTATTGCAAATTGTAAACCACCTCATAAGTAGTCAAACGCAATTCTTATCTTTGATCAATGTTAGCACTCCCATAGCTGATAGTCATAACATCTCATTAACCTTTATCTTCGCGTGGCTCTTGGCCTTGATAAACAGTGACCAAAAAAAATCACAATACTCTGACACATTAGAAACCTTTCGACACACTCACCACGTAACTCTCAGCCCATCCGGGCATCTGAATTCAACCACGTCCAATTCAATGCTCAAATATTATTTTTCTGTATTGCAAATTGTAGAATCAAATTGGGCTCCAAATAGTTGATAGGAAAATTCTTGATTGAATGAAGCAATATTTTTATATGATAGATTAACCACTCATCGACTAGCAGCTAATCAGAACTCAGAGAATCGACTTGCTCATCTAAGCATAATGAAACGTCCCAACCTGCTTATGAATCAACTTTCTAGGCTTCTGTCTCATTTTTCTAGTTAAGCTCAACACACCAGACAGCTGAGTACTGACCACTAAATTCAATACAAATGACACAAGTTTCATCCAGATAGGCAAGACACAACGGACTTTCTTACAAACAAAAATTTAATTTTTATCATATCTAAAATCTTTTAATGTGAGCACGTAGATTTTTGCAAAACAAAAACAATGATACCAAATTTATTTTAGCACAATTAGTTACGGAATTATGATCGTTCAAAGTTTGTTGGAAATTAGAAGATTTACTGTCTTCTGTGCTGTTGGTCCAGAAGTTAATTTTAACAGAAAAAATGCCGGCTTTGAACAAGTAAAAAACCCTTACAAATGTAATGTCCTATTGTGGCAAATGAAAATTAATCATAGTAAAAGCAATAATTATTAGATCAAGCCAGCCAAAACATTGGGTAAAATCCCATTACCTCTCTAAAAACCTACAAACATGGTATGGAAGCACAACTTTTACTGTTTATATAAGATTCATTTCAACAGCTAACACATTGAATCTTCATAATATGATTCATAGCACTGGATTTCACAAATCAAAATACATTGTGATGTCATAAATTCTCTCTTGCTTCAACCTCTTCTATCCATTTATGTATTTCTGAAAGCGAGAATACATTGTGATGTCATAATAGACCCTCTATCACTTGTCCCCTCTCTCCTCTTTCAATTATTTACATCATTTAATTTCTCTCACCATTCTTATCATCCGCTCTTCCTCTCACGATCTAAAACATCCATGTACAGATGAAGTGTGCATGGTGGCAAGCAAGACAAAAACACCCTCAGAGTTTTAGTAGTATCCCTCACTCTATAATAAAGAGCAATTTGCATTTATTTGTATACATATATAAATATATAATGAAAATTATGGAAATAATATTCCAACCTAATGTAAAATAATTAAAAAAAAAAATAACATATTCGTCAACGTTTCGTCTTTATTTCAAGACTCTCTCAAGATGATTGATTTTAAGAAATAACACACATATTTCAAAATATTTGGTGCGTTTGTAACGTGAAAAGAATTTATTTTTCAAACAAAACTGTTATAATTGCACCACATTTAAAAAAAATTCTAACGACTGTTTCGTTTGAAAAAAAACCCAACAAAAACATCCTTTTCATGTCAAAAACGTACGATACATTTTCAAATATTGTAGTTGTATGTTATTTTTTCAAATCAATCATTTTGAGAAAGTCTTGAAATAGAGATGAAACGTTGATGAATATATAAATAATTTTGTTTTTTTCTTTTTCCATATATATATATATATATATATATATATATATATATATTCTAGAGATGAAAGATGAGAATAAAAAATTGTAAAGATACAATATTTATTAGAACATCAAAAGTTCATTTTGATGTTCTAATAAATATTGTATCTTTACAACTATTTATTCTCATCTTTCATCTCTAGAATTGATTGCTCTATTCAATATATTGAGCTTAATATTATCACAATAGATTATTAAACGATAATTCAATTATCTTTAATTTAATTCAACATTTAAAGATATATATATATATAGTTTTTCATGGTAAACAACTGATGATCCCTTAAAATAGTGTTAGAAACTAACTAATATAATAACTGTAAAAAATAAATTGACTTACATGAGTGATTTTCCACTGAAAGACTTGAGACTATAAGTTTTTTTGTTTTTTTTTATATAATTTTTTTTATTTTTTTTATATAGTTTTAATGGTTGAGAAACTTCCGAGACTATATATATAGCACCTTAGCCTGACGATTCCCTACAAGTATGAAACACAGACGCCTCTGTGTAGTGTAATTGCCATAAATATATTTTCATAACTTATATATATTATATTGATTTAATTCCAAACACCATGTAAAAGGCAATCCAAAACCATAATTCACATCAGTTCCTTCAATTCTTTATTTCTGCACTTCAGTGGAGATTTATCATTTACATTTTCATCTTCTTCATCTGATTTATTTTTAAACAAGCCTTCGATTAGTCCTCTATAAGAGGGTGAGGCCTGCCTGTCAGTCTTGATCGAAGTCTTCAACTTCAGGCTCGGCAGTCACGAGGATCTAAGTTTGTAACCCCAGGGCTCCACGGTCACATTTACACAGCTCATCCCAAGAAAGCCTCGGTCTCCCAGCCTGCCAACTTGATGCGATGGACATGTTTCTGACCCGGGAGCTCCAGCTAGAGCTTTGCTCGACATGGTCAAGCCATTTTATCCTATAAGCTATCTCATCCTGCCTAGCTTAAGGACATCAGTCATTTCCCATATACCAAGCCTAGAGAGAAGAGTCTCAGAGAGAGTGTGTCGTCTTCCAGCCTGACATGACAGATACATCAAATCATACATTAAAAAAAAAACATCAATTTTTCTATATTAATGTATTGGTAGACTTACACGTGTTTCTTGGCGGACAGAACAAAATAACAGTTGTTAGTCTGTTTGTCAGTCATCAGGGAATAATAGAAATATGTAGTGGAGTTGTAGAAACAAGTTATATCCAAAGGCAGAAGAAAAAAAACAATGACAGCACTTAAAAAAAAACGGTCCTGCGTATGACCTTAAAAGACATCCAGTGGTGAGGCCTCCACTTGGAAGCTGTTCGGAATGTGGAGTTGCCCCTTAGTTGCCAATGCTCCCAAATCCACTTTGGTCCGGAGTGGTAGTATCTGTAAGAGCCCCATATATGGGTCAAATAGAACTTACTGGCGTTACCAGATCAGGCTGTCTGAAGTTATTGACTTCCTGACTCAAAATGCACCAAACATTGATGTTTTATTGTTTTTTTTCTTTGCAAAACTCAATCATGTTTTGCAAAATCCAAAACAAAAAACAACAATTTCCCTCCCATGGTGTTTGGTTGAGGCAAAGGAGGTTTCCCTCAACCAAACACCATGAATAAATACTTGAACATATAAAGAACTTGAAGCATAAAAACTTTTACCAAAATGACCGGGTTTGGCGTTAAATAGCCTGAAAGGGGTTGATATGCCGTAAAACAAAACAACCAAACCAATCAAAAAAACCTTGAGGAGGTTTAAAAAGGCGAGATCTGATAAATTACATATATATATATATATATATATATATATATATATATATATATATATCCACTCACACAAAAGTTAGCGTGTAAAAAACTGCCGGATAAATTGATTTCAAGTATTTAGGGGAATTGAGAAAGTAAATATCAAATCATTTCCCCCTCCACACTATTTCCATAATAAAACCTTATCTTTTTTTTTTCTTCGTCTTTCTGCACCGATTTATACGTTTTTCCCCTCCTTTTTTTTTTTTAAATTTCTTGTTTGAAAAGTTTTTTTTCTTCTTTATTATTATTTTTTTTTAACACTGTCGAAGCATAATTTTTTCCTCGTCATTTTTGACGGAGGGTGTACACTCGTACTAGATAAACAGCGAAACAATGTTACATACCTGTGTCAAGGACTCCCATTGCTATGCCTTGGAAAGAGATCATAACCGCAAGTACGATCAGCGAAGTGCACCATGGTGCTGCAATGGTGGCTATGGACGTGAGGAGTAGCGTATACGACAGCTGCAACTGCTGATCAAAATGGTCAAAGAGAAAACCACCAAGAATGGAACCGAATAAATAGCCGATAGAGCGTGCAGTGAAGATATAGGATATATGTTCTATGGTGGCGCCAACCCTGTCCTTCAGATCAAGCAGCGTCGGGCCAGGCACGGCCAGGCAAAGACCCTACAAGTAAGGGAAAATAAAATTAAACATTTTTACAGCTTTAATATTTAACAAACAAAATCAATGAAAATGTACATCTGTGTGGAACCCGTCACCTGCGTTTGAAATCTTTCCTCGGGTTGGTGTTCCATTGGCATTCGCCCCTCTTGCCTGGAAGCTTTGAGTACATCTGGTTAAAATTAGGAAGTTCTAATTGGTCCTCCGACTTATAAAATCGGGGGACTTATGTTTTGAGGCATGTCCATCCATCCGTCCGTCCGTCCGTCCGGATTTTTCTCCGCAACCATCCATTGAATTTCTCCGAAATTTTGCATGAAGTTGTAACTTTGGTTAGGTTAGAAAGTGACATTCTTTGATTTTAGGAAAAAAATCTGGTTAGCCCCCCCAGGGTGTCAGAAGGCCCCGAAATGGCAAAAAAATGACATTTTTTGCCCCATAACTTTTCATCTATCCATTCAATTTCTCTGAAACTTGGCCAAAATGTGGAGGCAATTGTTCTTAATAGAAAATAAGTATCGCTGACCTTGGAAAACATCTGGTTTTCACCCCCAGGGCGTCAAAAGCCCCCAAAATGGCAAAAAATGACCCTTTTCTCCCATAACGTTTGATCCATCAATTCAATTTTTCTGAAACTTGGCCAAAATGTAGTGGCAATTGTTCTGGATATAAAATGAGCATCCTTGACCTCAGAAAAATTCTGGTTCGCGCCCCCAGCGGGTCAAAAATGCCCTAAATTTATTGCATTTTACACTCGACACATCGAGTCACATACAGAAGGGGACCACGCACACGCGGCTTGTTTAAAAGTGCTAACCACAAAGTCTCTCGTGCTCATCATTATCATCAATCAGAGCATGTGGACAAATCAGGCATAGATAAAAGCACTGGTCCCCTTCACCTCACTGGCTTGGTATCGGAAAGGGCATCCGGCTTACAAAAATTTTGCCTCAACTAAGGAAATAACTTCCGAAGAAAATCTATTGAATTTCAGGTTATGTAGTTTAAATAAAGACCTGGCCAGAGATAGGTTAGTTTGGAAGTCAATTTCTAAAAGCCGTCCAACACGTTAAACTGAATATGATGATGATTTCTAAAAACCGTCCAATGATGATCATTACCGTCCGTTTTACATGCTGGCATGTGTTGGACGGCTTTTAGAAATTGACTTCCAAACTAATCTATCTCTGGCCAGGTCTTTATTTATATCTCTTCTTCTCAAGTACATCCTCATCACTTCCTCCCATATTTTCCTTGGACTTCCCCTGTGAACTGACCCTGCTTCCTCAACTATTCTACATCTACTAACCCGAGAACTCTCATTCATTCTTTCCTCTGAAGTCATCAGATCTAAGTCTGTCTTTAACACTCACATTACACATCAATCATATCATTTCTCTCCATGCAACGCATGTCCTCAATCTTCACTGGCCAGGTTTCACTTCACATGTAAATGGAAAATGACTTGTAAACCAAAACAAGTCATATTCGAAATTTGAAACTTTCCCATACTCCGATCTTGTCCAACGTTTTTTTTTACGTTGTAGACTAGACCCAGCCTAACATACAACCACCAAAAAACAAAATGTTGCAATTTTTTTTGAGGTAGGGGTACTCTGGCAGTATTGACCCGTCTATATGCTAAGACGGCCCTTTAAGAGAATTAGGCTGTCAAAATCTAATGTCTAATGCTAAGTTTTGTCCTAACGGATCATTGAACACTGTTTATAACAACCTTCTAGATATGTCCGCTTGCATAGACATAAATAGACCTTAATTCTCTTCCTTTCGCCGTGGTTGTTATCTTGGCCGCATGGTCCTATGCGTTAAGACAAAAGTTAAAATGTTGACTTGGGTCTGAGAGTTTCGAATTATGTGAGCAGCAGAACAATCACTCTCCACACTGATGATTCTCGGAAAATTTTTAGCTCCTTACATCAAGTGGCTTCATGTCTTGTCTGGAGCGATTTCCATAAAAAAAAATTATATATATATATATATATATATATGTATATATATATATATATATATATATATATAAAGTTATAAAAATATATTTATGCAATTAAGCTACACAGGGGCTTCCGTGTTTCATCCCCGTAGGGAACCGGCAGGCTAAAATTCATTTTAGCCTGATGATTTCTACGGGGAAGAAAAGCGGAAGTCTCTGTGTAGCTTAATTGCCATAAATATATTTTCATAACTTACTATCTTGGTCTACTCACGTATTGAGCACGGTTGAAGTAAAAACTGAAAATCGATACATAAATTATTATATCTCCTTATGACATTTTATGTGAAATACATGAAATAATAATAATATATATATATATATATATATTTTTCATCATAAGAAATTAAAAATGCTGAAAGCTCACCAATGCTAAAAAAGCGGCTGAGAGTCCCAGAGTTTTGAGGAACTTTCCACACCAATTCGGTTTCTTCCTGTTCGCAGACAAAACAGGTTTGTCATGGTTGATTTCAAATATTTCTTCCTCCTCATCGTCATCGATGATTGATGCCGTGATGGCACCAGCCTCCTCCTCATCCTCATTCAACATCGTCCCATGTTCCGCTCACTATTTTACCTAACAAAGAAAACAAAAACATTCTCATTTTGATATATCCATAACAGTTTTAGTGACATAAATACAGAACTTGATTGTCAATACTAGTTTATAACCGTTCTTTCAGCGGAGTTGGTACAGTACCTGGGTATGTCAACTTCCATCTTTATCTGGCTTCTACTGCTTTGTAGCGAGTACAAAGAAAAATAGTGGTGGAATTTTGTGGGAAAAATATATTACTTAGCATTTGCATGAGAGAGTAAGTAACTACGATGAATGTTTTTACGTATTTTTTTTTTTAGAAATTATTTTTATTTAATGTTTTTTTTTTGTTATTATTAGGGGTGGGACGTAATGGGTGAAAATTTCAGATTCATGCGAGTAGTATATTTTTTTGTTCATTTATACATAAATAACACTAAACAATCAAACATTTTGAAAATTTTGCAAAATTCAGAAGGTGCAGGCCAATAGTTTTTGGCTATTTTACATTCATGAAAACCCTTTCACAGCCTGAAAATGGTCCTTAATTACAGTACTATATCAGATTTAACAATCTATATCCATTCATAGCTTTTGAGGATGTTTTAGGACCTGCAATGTCGCATGAAACCACTTTTTCACCAAAAAATGATGGATTTTGAGTCCCGTGGAGCCCTAACGGTTATTTTTGGCCTGCGCCTTCTGAATTTTTCAAAATTTTTCAAAATGTTTGATTGTTTAGTGTTATTTATGTATAAATGAACACAAAAAAAATACTACTCGCATGAATCTGAAATTTTCACCCATTACGTCACACCATTATTATTATGTTAGTTTCTTTAAATTTATAAAACATGTATCCAGTTAAAAAAAATCCTTTAGACTTACGCGAGATTCGAACTTGGGTATTGACATTGTAAAAACTACTCCCTATGATCATGACTCTTGGCCTTTTGGCTAAGATCAAAGTGTAGTATATGTTCCGATGGATACTGCACCCCGTAGACTGGTATTGTCTTGGCCTTCGGGGCTTCATTTACGCCGGTCTATGGGTCTGTCCTGTGCAGTTCTAGGTCCACCCTCCCAGGCTTCGCCTCCCCTCTTTGGGGAGGAGTAAGTTTATTGATTACTGCCTGAGGCGCCCCTACCGGGGAATGCCGACGGGGCTGACCAGGCAATTTTTAAACCCCACTTTCCCGACCTGACCTTGGGTCATATCTTACTTGTGGGAGTAAGATAAAAACTGGCCTTGTGCCTAACTCATGGAGAGGAGTAAATCAATACTCCCTTATTTATGTGTACTCTGCCTACTCCTTTTTTGTCCATCAATCAAATGTTTCTATTTGTATACGAACAAACTTCAAATTAAAAGAGATATGCAGTTTTATTTACAGGAACAAAACGAAGGTTGTACAATGAGTTGATTAATGTTGACAAGACGAAATAATATTATCATCGAGTTCTTCGATTCCTCTACCGCTAGCCCGGTAGAGAGCGTAGGGTCAGCATCTTGTCTGTTTGAGATTAAGACTGGAACAAACTTGTTTAGTTAATCACGTAGTTTAATTCTTGCACCAAGACAATTCATCGCATATGAATCTCATTGAGCGTAGGCATGTTGCTTGTTCATGCAGTAAAGAGGCGAAGGTTACATACTCACGAAACCGAATCACAACTCACTGCCGGTCACGTAGACAGATACAGAATAGTTTGCTCATGTAACTGCTACAAGACTTACCACAGATTTGAACCAGTGTATTGACATCGTAAAAACTACTGCCTTAGTAATGTGTATTCTGCCTATTCCTTTTTTGTCAACCAATCACATGTTTCTATTTGCGTACGGACAGACAGACTCCAAACACACTATAACCTTTTAATAATATAGAAATAAACTAGCAAATATATGCCTCCTCCGGTCGCATATTCTTGCTAGGCTGGTAGATCCATTCAAAATATAAGGGCCATTTTTAGAATTATATAATATTTATACAAATTATTTATTTAAAAACTATACGTTGACGCACTATATATATTTATAGATATATGTTTTGAAACGTGACGTAAATCATAAATATATGACGTCACACCAAAAATAAATTGTTTTGAAATATTAAAATAATTTCCAATGCTATTGATAATGTTTAACCATTCATTTATTTATTTTCATGATCGCTTATGTTTCAATTCATGTTTTGAAACATGACGTAAATCATAAATATATGACGTCATGCCAAAAATAAATTGTTTTGAAATATTAAAATAATTTCCAATGCTATTGATAATGTTTAACCATTCATTTATTTATTTTCATGATCGCTTATGTTTCAATTCATGTTTTGAAACGTGACGTAAATCATAAATATATGACGTCATGCCAAAAATAAATTGTTTTGAAATATTAAAATAATTTCCAATGCTATTGATAATGTTTAACCATTCATTTATTTATTTTCATGATCGCTTATGTTTCAATTCATGTTTTGAAACATGACGTAAATCATAAATATATGACGTCACACCAAAAATAAATTGTTTTGAAATATTAAAATAATTTCCAACGCTATTGATAATGTTTAACCATTCATTTATTTATTTTGATGATCGCTTATGTTTCAATTCATGTTTTGAAACATGACGTAAATCATAAATATATGACGTCACGCCAAAAATAAATTGTTTTGAAATATTAAAATAATTTCCAATGCTATTGATAATGTTTAACCATTCATTTATTTATTTTCATGATCGCTTATGTTTCAATTCATGTTTTGAAACATGACGTAAATCATAAATATATGACGTCACACCAAAAATAAATTGTTTTGAAATATTAAAATAATTTCCAATGCTATTGATAATGTTTAACCATTCATTTATTTATTTTCATGATCGCTTATGTTTGAATTCATGTTTTGAAACATGACGTAAATCATAAATATATGACGTCATGCCAAAAATAAATTGTTTTGAAATATTAAAATAATTTCCAATGCTATTGATAATGTTTAACCATTCATTTATTTATTTTCATGATCGCTTATGTTTCAATTCATGTTTTGAAACATGACGTAAATCATAAATATATGACGTCACACCAAAAATAAATTGTTTTGAAATATTAAAATAATTTCCAACGCTATTGATAATGTTTAACCATTCATTTATTTATTTTGATGATCGCTTATGTTTCAATTCATGTTTTGAAACATGACGTAAATCATAAATATATGACGTCACGCCAAAAATAAATTGTTTTGAAATATTAAAATAATTTCCAATGCTATTGATAATGTTTAACCATTCATTTATTTATTTTCATGATCGCTTATGTTTCAATTCATGTTTTGAAACATGACGTAAATCATAAATATATGACGTCACACCAAAAATAAATTGTTTTGAAATATTAAAATAATTTCCAATGCTATTGATAATGTTTAACCATTCATTTATTTATTTTCATGATCGCTTATGTTTGAATTCATGTTTTGAAACATGACGTAAATCATAAATATATGACGTCATGCCAAAAATAAATTGTTTTGAAATATTAAAATAATTTCCAATGCTATTGATAATGTTTAACCATTCATTTATTTATTTTCATGATCGCTTATGTTTCAATTCATGTTTTGAAACATGACGTAAATCATAAATATATGACGTCACACCAAAAATAAATTGTTTTGAAATATTAAAATAATTTCCAACGCTATTGATAATGTTTAACCATTCATTTATTTATTTTGATGATCGCTTATGTTTCAATTCATGTTTTGAAACATGACGTAAATCATAAATATATGACGTCATGCCAAAAATAAATTGTTTTGAAATATTAAAATAATTTCCAATGCTATTGATAATGTTTAACCATTCATTTATTTATTTTCATGATCGCTTATGTTTCAATTCATGTTTTGAAACATGACGTAAATCATAAATATATGACGTCACACCAAAAATAAATTGTTTTGAAATATTAAAATAATTTCCAATGCTATTGATAATGTTTAACCATTCATTTATTTATTTTCATGATCGCTTATGTTTCAATTCATGTTTTGAAACATGACGTAAATCATAAATATATGACGTCACACCAAAAATAAATTGTTTTGAAATATTAAAATAATTTCCAATGCTATTGATAATGTTTAACCATTCATTTATTTATTTTCATGATCGCTTATGTTTCAATTCATGTTTTGAAACATGACGTAAATAATAAATATATGACGTCACGCCAAAAATAAATTGTTTTGAAATATTAAAATAATTTCCAATGCTATTGATAATGTTTAACCATTCATTTATTTATTTTCATGATCGCTTATGTTTCAATTCATGTTTTGAAACATGACGTAAATCATAAATATATGACGTCACACCAAAAATAAATTGTTTTGAAATATTAAAATAATTTCCAATGCTATTGATAATGTTTAACCATTCATTTATTTATTTTCATGATCGCTTATGTTTCAATTCATGTTTTGAAACATGACGTAAATAATAAATATATGACGTCACGCCAAAAATAAATTGTTTTGAAATATTAAAATAATTTCCAATGCTATTGATAATGTTTAACCATTCATTTATTTATTTTCATGATCGCTTATGTTTCAATTCATGTTTTGAAACGTGACGTACATCATAAATATATGACGTCATACCAAAAATAAATTGTTTTGAAATATTAAAATAATTTCCAATGCTATTGATAATGTTTAACCATTCATTTATTTATTTTCATGATCGATTATGTTTCAATTCATGTTTTGAAACATGACGTAAATCATAAATATATGACGTCATGCCAAAAATAAATTGTTTTGAAATATTAAAATAATTTCCAATGCTATTGATAATGTTTAACCATTCATTTATTTATTTTCATGATCGCTTATGTTTCAATTCATGTTTTGAAACATGACGTAAATCATAAATATATGACGTCATGCCAAAAATAAATTGTTTTGAAATATTAAAATAATTTCCAATGCTATTGATAATGTTTAACCATTCATTTATTTATTTTCATGATCGCTTATGTTTCAATTCATGTTTTGAAACGTGACGTACATCATAAATATATGACGTCATACCAAAAATAAATTGTTTTGAAATATTAAAATAATTTCCAATGCTATTGATAATGTTTAACCGTTCATTTATTTATTTTCATGATCGCTTGTTTCAATTCATGTTTTGAAACATGACGTAAATCATAAATATATGACGTCACACCAAAAATAAATTGTTTTGAAATATTAAAATAATTTCCAATGCTATTGATTATGTTTAACCATTCATTTATTTATTTTCATGATCGCTTATGTTTCAATTCATGTTTTGAAACATGACGTAAATCATAAATATATGACGTCATGTCAAAAATAAATAGTTTTGAAATATTAAAATAATTTCCAATGCTATTGATAATGTTTAACCATTCATTTATTTATTTTCATGATCACTTATGTTTCAATTCATGTTTTGAAACATGACGTAAATCATAAATATATGACGTCACACCAAAAATAAATTGTTTTGAAATATTAAAATAATTTCCAATGCTATTGATAATGTTTAACCATTCATTTATTTATTTTCATGATCGCTTATGTTTCAATTCATGTTTTGAAACGTGACGTAAATCATAAATATATGACGTCATGCCAAAAATAAATTGTTTTGAAATATTAAAATAATTTCCAATGCTATTGATAATGTTTAACCATTCATTTATTTATTTTCATGATCGCTTATGTTTCAATTCATGTTTTGAAACGTGACGTAAATCATAAATATATGACGTCACACCAAAAATAAATTGTTTTGAAATATTAAAATAATTTCCAATGCTATTGATAATGTTTAACCATTCATTTATTTATTTTCATGATCGCTTATGTTTCAATTCATGTTTTGAAACATGACGTAAATCATAAATATATGACGTCACGCCAAAAATAAATTGTTTTGAAATATTAAAATAATTTCCAATGCTATTGATAATGTTTAACCATTCATTTATTTATTTTCATGATCGCTTATGTTTCAATTCATGTTTTGAAACATGACGTACATCATAAATATATGACGTCACACCAAAAATAAATTGTTTTGAAATATTAAAATAATTTCCAATGCTATTGATAATGTTTAACTATTCATTTATTTATTTTTATGATCGCTTATGTTTCAATTCATGTTTTGAAACGTGACGTACATCATAAATATATGACGTCACACCAAAAATAAATTGTTTTGAAATATTAAAATAATTTCCAATGCTATTGATAATGTTTAACCATTCATTTATTTATTTTTATGATCGCTTATGTTTCAATTCATGTTTTGAAACATGACGTAAATCATAAATATATGACGTCACACCAAAAATAAATTGTTTTGAAATATTAAAATAATTTCCAATGCTATTGATAATGTTTAACCATTCATTTATTTATTTTCATGATCGCTTATGTTTCAATTCATGTTTTGAAACATGACGTAAATCATAAATATATGACGTCATGTCAAAAATAAATTGTTTTGAAATATTAAAATAATTTCCAATGCTATTGATAATGTTTAACCATTCATTTATTTATTTTCATGATCGCTTATGTTTCAATTAATGTTTTGAAACATGACGTAAATCATAAATATATGACGTCATGTCAAAAATAAATTGTTTTGAAATATTAAAATAATTTCCAATGCTATTGATAATGTTTAACCATTCATTTATTTATTTTCATGATCGCTTATGTTTCAATTCATGTTTTGAAACGTGACGTACATCATAAATATATGACGTCATGTCAAAGCTATAATTATTTTGTTAAAGTAATGTTTTAAGATTTATTCATAAGAACATCTAAATAGCTTAGTTCATAGAACATTAGACTAAAGATCTCAAGGTTTCGGTTTCGATTTCCGGTCATGGCATCCACTTTATTTGTTGGGAATCTATTATTTACTATTAATGCAATATTCTTCATTTCTAAAATAATTAAGATCTCTGATATTTCGAAATTAGACAAATTCCGCAATGTATTACATTTTTTAAAAATTGTGACTGACTGATGAACGGACAGACAGACAAAAGCTCTATTTATATAAGATATGATTTACATTTTTTGCATCTAATGGTAATTTATTTTATTTTTTTCCTTTAGGAATAAAGTCATGTTTGAATATACACAATTCTCATCATTTGGCGCATCGGTATGTTTTTTTTTTTATCATCAGTAAGTGTAATTGCTTCCCTGCAGACTGCAACATAGTTGTCTTCAAATCCAATGTCAACAAATCCATCCTCATAAGTAATCAAATGTTTTTTCATTTTCAATCCTCTCATAATATTCTTCATCGTTCAACTGAAAATCCATCAATCTCATTAACCCCTATCCTCAAGTGACTTTTGGCCTTGATAAGTGGTTTCTTTAAATATATTAGCTAAATTTCTAACCTTAATTTTGAGTGGATTTCCGGTTATGGCATCCGCATTATTTGTTGGTAATTTATTATCTAAAAAAGAAGTTAATATCTGATATTTCATGAGACAAATTTTGCAATGTATTTATTACTTTATTTACAAAAATTATGAGAGAAAATGTCCCTTATATTATGAGTATTTATTTACTCCTCTCCAGGAGTTAGGCACAAGGCCAGTTTTTATCTTACTCCCACAAGTAAGATGTGACCCAAGGACGGGTCGGGAAAGTGGGGTTTGAAAAGTCAGCGCTCGAGAGGTGAGCACTCTGGCCATTAAAAATTGCCTGGGCAGCCCCGTCGGCATTCCCCAGTAGGGGCGCCTCAGGCAGTAAGCAATAAACTTACTCCTCCCCAAAGAGGGGAAGCAAAGCCTGGGAGGGTGGACCTCCTAGAACTGCACAGGACAGAACCATAGACAGGCGTAAATCAAGCCCCAAAGGCCAAGACAATACCAGTCTATGGGGTGCAGTATCCATCGGAACAGATACTACACTTTGATCTTAGCCAAAAGGCCAAGAAAGCAAGAGTAAATAGTAATTTACTCCTCTCCAGGAGTTAGGCACAAGGCCAGTTTTTATCCTACTCCCACAAGTAAGATGTGACCCAAGCTCGGGTCGGAAAGTGGGGGTTAAAAAGCCAGCGCCCGAGAGGTGAGCACTCTGACCATCAAAAATTGCCTGGGCAGCCCCGTCGGCATTCCCCGGTAGGGGCGCCTCAAGCAGTAAGCAATTAACTTACTCCTCCCCAAAGAGGGGAGGCAAAGCCTGGGAGGGTGGACCTCCTAGAACTGCACAGGACAATCCCATAGACCGGCGTAAATCAAGCCCGGAAGGCCAAGACAATACCAGTCTATAGGGTGCAGTATCCATCGGAACAGATACTACACTTTGATCTCGACCAAAAGGCCGATAATAACCCATAAATAAAAGCAGCTGAGTTTTTTTTAGTTTTTTAACTGCCTCCCCACAAGGGCAGAGTGAGCTACAAGGTCGTTTTTTTTTAATGTGGGAAAAGTCTAGCTCTCCCAAAAAGGGGCACTCTGGATCAGGACAAAAATAAAAAGTCTCCTCAGTCCAGAAGGATTTCTCCTTCACTAACCAAGGACAGAAAAGATGAAGTGTAGAATCAGAACAGATACTACACTTTGAAATATTTATTTGCACAAAACAAATTAAGCACAAGGCTATCAAAATTGTGGGGAAAATGGGGGTCGTTATTCATCCTTGGTCAAAAATGATAAAAAATGTCTATCCTACTCCTAACTAGAATCATCTCAGTCACCACAATACCACATTTACTCTAGGGGGCCATCTACTTAAGATATCCCCAAATTTCTTGAAAATTTTATTTTTCAAAATTATACTTATGTACATTGGAATACGACGGGGAGTGGGGGGGGGGGATGAAAATAACTTCAGGTAGTAAGACCTTTCAAAATAATAGACTGATTACTGTTTTCCGGTATGTTCAGAACCGAAAACAAGCAGGTCAATCTCTAAATGGGAGTGGGATCTAAGCGAGAGAAAAAAGAAAACGGGGTATGGATTTTAAAGAATGGGTGGTGTCCGTTCAAGATAAATGCAATTAGAGAGAGGTTTCAAGTGAAGAGCGGGCATATTTTGATTCTATTCTATCACTCATGTGATATGATTTTGAAAAATGTGGGTTAGGGTTAGGGTTAAGGTTAAGGTTAAAAAACGTTGCTTATCTATCTATTATATTAATGCTGAGTTCATCAATATTTTTCATAATAATACAATATAATATTTTTGAACTTTTGAGATGGGGATTGATAATTTTGTTTTACGGTATATCAACCCTTTTCGGGTTATTTAATGCCGAATCCGGTCATTTTGGTAAAAAAAAAATTATGCTTCAAGTTCAAATATTTAAAGATATAATATCTTTAAATATTTATTTATGGTGTTTGGTTTGGTTGTTTTGTTTTGTTTTACAGCATATCAACCCATTTCAGGTTATTTAATGCTGAATTTGGTCTTTTGGGTGAAAGTCTTTATACTCCAAGTTCTTTATATGTTCAAATATTTGTTCATGGTGTTCGGTTGAGTGAAAGGGTTGGAAGGGATTGGCAGTGGAGAAGAAGAAGAAAGCGAAATTGTTTTTGTTTTTTTTTCTGTTTTGGATTTTGCAAAACATGATTGGGTTTTGCAAAGAAAAAGAAAAAAACAATAAAATATCAATGTTTGGTGCATTTTGAGTCAGGAAGTCAATAACTTCAGACAGCCTGATTTGGTAGCGCCAGTAGGTTCTATTTGACCCATAGATGGGGCCCTTACAGGTACTACCACTCCAGGCCAGAATGGACCTGGGAGCAATGGCAACTAAGGGGTAACTCCACATTCCCCACAGCTCCCAAATAGAGGCCTCACCACTGGATGTCTTTTAAGGTCATACCCAGGACCTATAATTTTGGTTATTGGGACTACATTTCTCGTGTTGAATGTTATCATCACAACAACGTTTCGGCCGCTGTAATCTCCAGCCGTCTTCAGATGTATCTCTTTGAACTCAGGAATATTTCTGTCGAACGGTATCCTTTATTTAATCCACGGGGTAGCATGCTCTTGTTCCGTCAGCCATGACTGGGAGAGCTGTCCCCAGTGGATATAGTACTAAGTTAAATTCAGTTCTAAGTGATAGTTATCTGAAGGTTGAAGGTTCAATCCTTGGTGCGGGCGATACGAAGAATTGCGAATTACTGAAGACTTCTCCCAGTCATGGCTGACGGAACAAGAGCATGCTACCCCCGTGGATTAAATAAAGGGTTCCGTTCGAAATTCCGTCCAGATTCCCGAGTTCAACAGAAATATTCCCGAGTTCGAAGAGATACACCTGAAGAAGGCCGGAGATTACAGCGGCCGAAACGTTGTGATGATAACACTCAAGATGAGAAATGTAGTTTGAATAACCAAAATTTTACAATACAATCTAACATCGATATTTCTTATAGCACAAAATAAATGCTAAAATATACTTTAGTTCTGGCATTGAGTTATGTTTTTTAAAATAAAATCCATTTTAATTGTTCTAATTAGCCGTAAATTGTAATTAACTGAAAAAGTCACTCATCTGTCTTAGCTATCTATGTATTTTTCTTCCAGCTTCTAACTATGTTGATTCAACCACTCTCTAACATTTCTTAATGTCTCTTTTTCAGTGTAATCATCTAATTTACATATATGTGTCTGTACACACCACAAACAAGTATGTAAATTAGATGGTAAAATAATAAAGTCTCTTTACTTCTATAAAAGAATAATAAATGACTGCTACAATTTTTTGTTGTGTGATATTTTCTTTAGAATCATGCCAGTAACTATGAATGCAGTCAAGCAGTAAATCCACGGCAAATTGCTGCATAAGCTGCGCCTGCATTTCAAAAGTGCAACGCTACAATTACATTTCTGCACAGATTAATTAATATGGTGATAGTACAGTAAAAAAAAAAATGTCCAGGCTATTATTGACAGTCGGTCCGACAGAGACTGGGTCATTTCAGTGACCTTTTATCTGTCGCACTGAGGGGTTAAGTCCTGGGTAGTACTAGGAGATGCACCCTCCTAGGCTTTGCCTTCTCTCTTTGGGGTGGAGTAAGTTTATTGCTTACTGTCTGAAGCACCCAGACCGGGGAATGCCGACGGGGCTGTTCAGGCTATTTTGATAGGATAGAGTGCTCATTCTTTATGGGCACTGGCTTGACTCTCCCCAGCTTCCGACCTTGTGACACATATTCCTGTGGTGGGAAGAAATTAAATACATGAATCAACCCCAGTCTATACTGGCAGTCCAGACTGACGTACACTCACTCTGGTTTCTCTGTTGTACTATATTTTCTGTAATATACTTGTTTTCTCTAAACACAGAGTTCGTGTTTTCATTCCGGCCACTTTACAGCATTGGCCAGGATGCAGTGGAGTCTAGGAAGATCTCCATAATCCCAGTAATTATCGGAACAACCGGACTAATGAAAAAGAATTTCAAAAACTACCTGGCGAATATACCCTGTGAATCAAGTGCAAGAGAGATACAGACAATTGCACTTAAAGGGACGGTTAGAATCTTAAAAAGATCTCTTGGCTGGAGTTTCTGAAATACCCGGTAAGATGCCCAATCCCCAGCAAAAACAAAAAAGATAAGAAAATTATATTCTTCAATCTAACATCTAACATCCCACTTGCTAATTTTTATTTTTAAGTGATTATTTAAAAATGTTTCATATTAGCAGTCATCTGGGCCGGACTAAGCAATTAAAAAAAAATAAATAAAATGTAGCAAAGTACATTATTATGTTGCCAATAACACAGTACAACAATAACAAATGAAAATTGGCTCGTCAGAAGCAAAGTTTGATTTATCAGCTAAAATGCCATTGGGGTCTGATTTTGAAAATCCAACAAGACAACTTTATATGTTAGATTGCCCATGAAATATAAAACCATAAATTTAAATCCCCCCCCCCAATATATTTTAAATCAATTTTTTTTTTTTTAAATCTATTTAGCTGATTAGATCACGATGAGCTGTTATTGATAATCTGTAACCCAATACAACCTGTCGCACGGTTGAGGTGTCAGCAACTAAACCAGCTCTACTTGTGTGTAGACGTGTCACAAAAGACAGAGGAGGAGCTTAGTAAGAACTAACAGCCACTTATGTGAATCAATGTTCGCTAAACGGTGCTGTATGTCACTAGAGGCGGGGGTCAAGAGTGTCGGAGTCAAAACAGTGCTAAAACAGTATTTTCCACATAGGGCTAAATTAACCAGAGAAATGGAAAATTCCATTATGAGTTAAAAATTAGCGTCAAGACTAAGCGTCGGGGTATGACGTCATGAACAGGAAGTCTGACATGAGACATGGCAAAGAACAGAGAAAGATCTCCCTCTCTCTCTCTCTCTTTGGCCAGTGAAGTTATAGGATTCAGACACTATTTCGGAACTTTGTCATCTTTCACCTCTCCGGGGAGCGGACGATGGGAATACGTAACCTTACAGTGGTGTAAAAGTATAAAATATCAAAGAGCATTGTATTATTCTCACAACGTTTCGGCCGATGTAACCTCCGCTCGTCTTCAGGTTCATCTTGTCGAACTCGGGAATCTGTACAGAATTTTCAATGTGAACCCTTTATTTAATTGCGTCAGCCATGATCGGGTAGAAGTCTTAAGAAATTCATAATTGTATTCCTGGTGTCGTCCAGACTGAGAATTGAACCTCCAACCTCCAGAAGACGGTCACTTAAAATTGATTATTACTTAGCACTTATATCCGTTGCGCCACAATTCGTTGCGGACAATTCTAGTATGAATTTTAGGAGTCTTAAATCTATTCTTGTTTCAGATGTGTAGTTTTGCTTTACGACATATATATATATATTTTTATGTAATTGTTTTTATTGGTGACTGCAGTGTTTGTTATTTATTTGCTTACTACTGTTTCGATTCTTTTACTTCCAAAGGGATTAAGATGCAGAAAATTGCATTATTAGTCGCCCTTAACTTTATAGGACTCGAAAGAGTCTAAACAGTAGTAAGCAAATAAATAACGAACAATTACATAAAAATACATTAAAAATATTTCGCTGATACATATTTCTAGGCAGGGCGTCGTAGTCCAATGGTTCGATCTTTGTCTAAGTTAGCCATGCTGATGATGCATGTGAGCCAGAAACATGTGTCCATGGATTACTTTTATGTACGTATAAAATTTTCCTTCAACAACTACAAGAAGCCTCTCCAACCACCGATTGCCATGGCAAATAACACCCTACCTGAGAGTTCATCATTCAAACTCCTTGGCCTAACCTTCACAGGTAACATGAATTGGAACACATACATTGAAGACATTGCCAAGGCTGCCGCAAAGAAGGTTGGCTCCCTCTACCGTGCTAGTGGACTCCTTACACCTGACATTATCCTGTATCTCTACAAAGCCACCATTTGCCCATGCATGGAGTATTGTTGCCACATCTGGGCTGGTGCATCATCTACTAGTCTCTCCCTCCTTGACAAAGTCCAAAAAAGAGTAGTCAACCTAATAGGTCCCTCACTGTCAGCTAAGCTCCAGCCCCTGTCCCATCGCCGCAATGTAGCATCCTTGTGTTTGTTTTACAAATACTTCAATGGATTATGCTCTGATGAGTGTGCTGCTCTGGTACCCCCTCGACGTAAATTCACTAGACTAACTCGACATTCTACTAAATCTCACTCATTCACTGTGGAGGTCCCCAGATGCCGGAGAGCATTCTACTCAAATAGCTTCTTTCCTCGTGCTGCTGGCCTCTGGAACTCCCTCCCTGCCCCCTGTTTCCCCGACAGTACTGACATGCAGAAATTTAAAACTAATGTAAACAGACACCTCGCTGCTCAGATCCCAATTTAAGCTGAACCACCAATCCTTCCCCCCCTTTTCCTTTTTTCTCAGTAGCCCCTTACGTTTACAGTGGCGTCCTGCCTTGTTTGGGGTGAACCATGTAAAAAAAAAAAAAAAAAAAAAATACACATACAAGAACGAACAATATCTAAAGAATTAAACTCCCGGCGTGCTCTGGCTTTTTCGTTCTTATTCTCACTTCCGCCTGTTACATCTTAGCGGAGAGCGTCACACCAACCCAACAAAAGTAAAAGTTTGTTTATTTTATTTAAAAAAAAAAAAAAAAGAGTTAAATATATCTCTGATGATGGAGGTTTTATCCTCCGAAATTAATTGGAAAAAAAGAAAAAAGAAATAAATCTTTCACGCATTGTTAAAAGGGCTTCTATCGTCATCTTTATTATATATATATATATATATATATAGATATATATATATATATATAGATTTTTCACTTAGAAAATAGATTATTCAGTGAAGACCGAGATTAGACCAATATAAAAACAAGCTCGATGATACTCGATTACAGGGTACAGAGCATTTATATGTGATTTTTTGAAGGCTTACTAAAGCATTCCGTTCAGGAGACCTATCATCACCACAAAAGACTTTTTCTTTCAAAGATTATTTATTTATCATATATATTCAAATTAAAGAGCTTTTTTCCTACACGTGTTTCACTTTTTTCTTCTCTTCTTAAGTGACCTCAATTAAGGCAACACCACATTGTGTATTGTCGGTTGTTGAAACCCTTATTCCAGATACTTAATTTCTCTGATGATCTGCCAAGCAAGTACCTGCTTGGTAGTGAAACATGTGTAGGAAAAAAACTCTTTAATTTGAATATATATGATAAATAAATAATCTTTGAAAGAAAAAGTCTTTTGTGGTGATGATTGGTCTCCTGAACGGAATGCTTTGGTAAGCCTTCAAAAAATCACACATATATATATATATATATATATATATATATATAATATATATATATCCACTTCAAAATTCTGTAGATTCCGAAATTTAATTCTATAGATTCCGAAATTTGACAAGAAGGCTGGAGATTACATTGGCCGAAACGTTGTGAGAATAACATCCAAGATGAGAACAGTAGTCCGAATAACCCAAATAACAGACTTTTGACCTACTCATTTGGCATAATGGTTAGAGTGCTTGCTAATGGGGTTCAATCTTTGCTCGAGTAATAATACCAAAAACTAAAAAATAGTACTTGCTGCCACCCTTGCTAAACACTCAGCATTATAAGGTGAAGGATCAAGGGTAAGTGGAGTAATCCTTGGAAAGGAGTGGCGCCCTCCCCTACATTTCGGTGTAGTAGCTAATGAAAAGGGAGCCTTTGGGTCGCCCTTGACTATGATCGCCCACTTTACTTTCTTTACAGCTCTACTAATGCGGTGCAAGAGGATGGCAGATGTGATGAGAAGATTCAAGGATTTGGAAACATTTTGAAAAAATTAATCCGTAGCTTTGTCTTGTCATATGCGATTTAACGTCTGTTTTACATGCTGGCATGCGTTGGACGGCTTTAAGAAATTGACTTTCAAACGATCTCTGGTAAGGTCTTTATTATTCTTCAATGTATATCACTTCCTCCCATGTTTTTCTTGGCATTCCCCTGTTAACTGAACCTGCTACCTCAACTCTTCTACATCTGCTGACCCAAGAACTCTCATCCATTCTTTTCAAAGTGGCCATGTCATCGAAGTCTACTCTTCTGCCCATACACCCTCGATACTGTCGAGATTTAATCTTCTTCTGAGGTCATCAAAACTAAGCCTGTATTTAAGACTCACATTACACATACCGTATCATTCTCATACCATTTCCTGCCATGCAACGCATGTCCTCAACCCACATTGGCCAGGTTTCACTTCCATACAATGCGTACACATGCCTAAAATAAAGTACACGATTACCCGTGATCCGTTGGGTCAAAATTTGTACGTTGTAAATTAGAATATAGATCTAGACCACTTCCCAGGGCTAAAAGCCATCCGAGGATAAGGGTTAGTGAGATTTACAGTTGGATGATGAAACAGTACTATGAAAGGATTGAGAACTATGATTGGTTCACAGGACGACTCGACAGATATTTGTTGACATTGGACTTGAAAACGACCATGAATGCAAATACCTCCGTGAAAATTCAGATACTTCCGATGTTTTGAAAATTTAAACAATAGGTATAAGACATCAATTAATAAATATTCCCCAAATTTCAGTTTCTTTGGATTATTTAAAAGGGGTTTTAGGGGGCATAATATGGGCACAATTATTCAAATATTTCAGATTTGCATTGAATTTTATCATCATCATACTGAGTAGACATACCTGATAGACTCTTCCCTTGGTCGACAGTGGTAACACTCTGCTGGTTAGTAATGATAGTAATATACTTTATGAATTTCTAATGATCAAGTTTATAAAATAATTATGCTCTCTGTTATAGATCGAGCACTTTTATTTTTTATTTATTATGTTTTGGATTGGATTTCTTCTCACCAAAACAGAATGACATTTATTCAATTCGATCTTTGTTCCAAATCACTGATGAGTGGGAAGGAGCGGCAGAGAAGGAAACTGATCAAAATTACTAATTAATTATATTTTATCAGCCCATATCATTTTACATTTCCACACGCTGCGGGTTAGCTCATATCATTTTATATGTCCACGTGCTGCGGGTTCCCAAACAGACTCTGCTGTTCTCTAGCACACCCTCTCTTTGCACCATGTGATGTCAGATTCATTTCTATTATCTTTCCACAGCCTATCAATTTTAACCTCGAGATCACCAAGTTGACCCCGGCTGACCTTTCATTTCCTGTTATTCTGTTTTATTATTCATCAGACCAACGTGGCCTAGAGAAGAATGATTTAGGAACCACTGGGTTTAATGGTGTCACAAAATGCAACTGCAAACCACCAAGTACTTTTGTAAAGAAAATCAGGAATAGCCTGTAATTGAAGGAAGAGGACGAGTTGTCTACCCTTTCAACGATCGAATCAGAGGTAGGTGACATCAACAGATAGGAGAAAACCCCTACATCAAAATGACAAGAAAAGAAAAAGTTGTCCTTACAAGACTCCAAATAGGACACTCCAACATCACCCACTCCCATCTCCTCAAAGGGGAAGAACCCCCTTACTGCATACCCTGTCAGGAACCATATACTATAAAACACATACTATCAAACTGCGTGGACCTGAAACGGATCCGACAAAAGTATTACAAAGAAAACAAACTAAACAACATTTTTCTCCCAACAAACCTAAATAAAATCTTTGAATACCTAAAAGAAACCAATATCTACAACAAAATTGAACCACTTTCTCCCTACTCATGCCCCTCATCCTCAAACATAAACATATACAAACTCTAAAATGAAAACAAACTAAACACTCTTATACTATAAAATAACTCTCAACATATCCTTGTGGACAATTCTCCCTCAATAACAACCAAGAAAGAAAAAAATAAACAAACACATTTTCTGGCATTAAATAACCAAGTAGTTGATATGCCGTAAAACCCAATCAATCAATCAGAGCCTGAAGAGGGTAAGGTGATTTTTTATTCTGTCATGCTCTCTCTCTTTTCTCTGTGACTTCGAAGGAGTCGAACGCGTTTGCCCACAGATGGTGTCGACACCGCTGGGGGGCGTGCTTCCCCTCTCCCTGGGGTACTTAAAACAACCATGGTTTGCTGGCTTTTAGAATGATAATAACTGAGGTAATCGTAAAAACAGGCGTTGTTGGTTATTTGAGAGCAATTTATTCTACGGATAGACCAGCGTGCTTCAAATCCAAGATGGCAGACTGAAAGAGTCATATTACAATTATGATCATTACCATCACCATCATCAGACAAGAACCAAGTCATGTCAGCAAGAGGCCAATTTATAAGTGGCTCCCTGACAGTTATGTAACAGCCAAAAACCTTGTATTGAGATAAACAGTGTGAGGAATACGGTTCAAACTCACTCGAATACGTTGCTCGTTAGGGACCACCTGATCATCGTCCCTATAATTTACTCTAGTTACAGAGAATTGTTATCTAAGGAAGGGCCTCCTTAAAAGATAAAAGCAAAGATACAACACTAACAATAATAGATAAATACATTAAATAACTAAATACACGTGTAGCAACATGGATTGTAGCTTTGCTAAGATGTTGACTTTTGTTGTGTCTTAGAAATGATGATGATGATGATGATGATGATGATGATGATGATGATGATGATGATAATGATGATGCGATTTACAACATAACTGAGACAGACCAATAAAAATTCTCAAACTTGACCATGACAGATAAAAAAAAATGGTATTTCAAAATTGACCCGAGAAAATGCTATTGAAAACTTAAAAGAGACAAACCAAAAAAAAGAAGTGATTTCAAACTTAACCGGGATAGACCAAAGAAAATGCTATTTCAGATTTAAACATGAGAGACCAAAGTAAATGCTAGTTTAAACTTAACTGGGGAAGTCCGAAGAAAATGCTGCTTCGAACTTAACCAGGGCAGACAAAAGAAAATGCTATTTCAAACTTTAGTATGACAGACCTAAGAAAATTTTATTCTAAACTTGACCAGGGTAAACCAAAA
Source organism: Sepiola atlantica (assembly GCA_963556195.1). Classification (NCBI taxonomy): domain Eukaryota; kingdom Metazoa; phylum Mollusca; class Cephalopoda; order Sepiida; family Sepiolidae; genus Sepiola; species Sepiola atlantica. Next base: position 23,753,571 of record OY744548.1, on the reverse strand, counting down.
AAATGCTGTTTCAAACTTTACCAGCATAGACCACAGAAAATGAGATTTCAAACTTAACCGAAACAGACTATTAAATTATTAATAAATATTCACTCGCTGCTTGAAGCTCACCAACCTGAACAACCTGCATCTTCTCACTGGCATTGGCCCTTCAGATGTGAGACGGGAAGTTGCCAGCCGAGTAGAGATCATAAAGGCTATCAGTGATGAACGGCATCTCCTTTATGGACGTGAACCAACGGTTCAACGACTGAGGTCAAGGAGAAGCTTCCTCAGCCATGCCGAACCCCTAACAACATCTCAGGAAGAAACCAGACTCTAACTGTGGACCAGACAGCTAGAAGATGCCCCTCCCCCTCATAATGACATGGGAAATCCTGCTTCTGAGGAACTCCCTCCTGGTTCAGAGGCACCCTGGCTTCAGTGGAAAACACTAAACTGTCTGAGAACGGGAATGGGGCGATCAAAAGTTTCTATGACTAGATTGCGCTACAAAATTGACCCAACCATCTGTTAATGTAGAGAGGGGGACCATACGATGCAACACTATCTGGTCATCATGGCTTCAATGCGATGTTCCTTTCAATAGTAGAACTGCCTTTAAATAAGATTAATCTTTCGCTAATTTACCAGGTTATTGGCAACGGCCGTGTGCGCTAAGACGTTGGAATTCTAGTTTGAAACATAACTCGTGTTCTGGGGTTTGAGTCTGGCGACCGGTGTGAATAATTCTTCTCTACACTGACGATTCCCATAAGGATGAAACATATACGTATGTAGATAAAAAGCAAATATTTATAATTAATTATATATATATATATATATATATATATACAAAATTACAATTGGTTGAAAGTTGTTTTTGTGCAAAGGGAGAAAAGACATGAGTGTTAGAAACGAATGTATGTATACGTTTGTTTCCCCATACAAGGCATGCTACCACTGTAGACTTAAGGGTCTACTGAGAATTAGGGTGAAAATTTTGGAGGTCATCCTTAATTAGGAGCTGTGCAACGAGATGCTTGTTCACATTAGTTTTAAATTTCTGCATGTCGGTACAGTCAGGGAAACAGAGAGCAAGGAGGGAGTTCCAAAGGCTGGCAGCTCGAGGAAAGAAGCTATTGGAGTAGAAGGCTCTCGGGCATCTGGGGACCTCCACAGTGAATGGATGAGATTTAGCTGATTGTTAAGTTGGTCGAGTGTATTTATGTCGAGGGGGCACCAGAGCAGTAAGTTCATCGGAGCACATTCCATTGTAAAACAAGCAAAAGGTTGCAATATTGCGGCATTGGGACAGGGGCTGGAGTTCGGTGGACAGTGAGGGACCTAGTATTAGATTAGCGACTCTTTTTTGGACCTTGTCTAAGACAGAGAGACTAGTGGATGGTGCACTAGCCTAGATGTGGCAACAATACTCCATGCATGGGCGGATGGGTGCTTTGTAGACTTGCATAGCTTTTCAATTTTGACACTTTTTGAAAGTGTTGTTTTTTTCAGATTTTGTATCGTTGCATCAGAGGCTTGTAAAAATAGGGATTCAAGATGGTGCCGTATTTTACTTGATGTAAAGGTTCGCTGCCATATGTTTAAGAACTGAAAAATCTTAAATTAAACAAAAATACACTAACTGTCACCAATAGGTCGAAAAATTTCACCATCGCTGATTTAAAGTATGGAGTTGCTTGGCGTTGTTCGGTACATCACAAGTATTTATTTGTAAAGACTCGTTTCGGAAAGTGGTACATTTTTCCTACACTGACATTCACATCAAGATGTCAGTATTAAAAATCATAAGAAAACACATGCCATTCCTTAACCCTATGCATGGGTTGTAATACGAAATTAAAAAAATGTAATCAAAAAAATTCTTCACTGCCTGTCTGCCATATTACTTTTTCGTGTGTTGTGAGTCGGACATTTTTTAGCGACCCTTAAATCTCAATTTCACGTAAGACAAGAAATACAATATGAGATAAACAATCAATCTTTATATTAAGAAAATTGTGTGACCCCCCCCTTCTCATGTTTGTGTGTTTTGCACCTCTACGTAACTTACACATTATTATTTATTGAAAAAAAAAAATGCAATAGCATAAAGTACCACGCCTTTCTTTACCTTACCATTAACCCTAAGTCCTGGTGGCAATACAAAAAGTAAATTTCTTAGTCTTGAAGCACACGGTTAATTTCATTATTTTTTTTTCGTCAGACACACGGGGACCAGAATCGTTCTTCCTTAGCTAGCATCTTTTTCGACTCTTTTATAAAGATAACGACTATATTTTTCCGGTCGAGGTTTCGTTTTGACGTTTCACGTGTACAAGGAAACTCGCTATATAACTTTCTGTTTTAAAGTTTTTTTTATTTTTGTTTTACTAAAGGATGGTTGAAGTAAAAATAAGGTGTTTAAGAATAATGCCGAAAGCCATTTCAATCTAAATAATTTAGGTGACTAAAATAGGAATTTAGTACCCCAAATTAATGGATTCTTCGTTAAAATTGGATCCTAGTATAGAGCTTAGTTTTCGATTGCATCTCTGGATTGACAGATAGACAAGATCGGAATTTTTTTTTAGATGAGGATTGATAATTTGTATTATTTATATTATTTATACTACTTCCATCTTGTTATTTTCACAATGTTTCGGCCGATGTAACCTCCGCCCGTCTGCAGGTATATCTTTTTGAACTCAAGAACCTTTAGGGAATTCCATGAAAAATGCCAGTATATTGAAATCATGTGCCCTTAATAGGGTTAAGATGAAAATTCATATACACTAAATGTACAAAAGCAAGGAAATTCCCAAATTTTTACACTTTTATTGTCATTAATTAAGGGTATTACTACATATGAACCAAACCATTTCAGTATCACATCACTACAGTATAAATCTCTATGCATGAGTGGATGAAGTGTGTGAGGTGCGCTGAAAAAAAATTCCTACAAGTAAAATACATAGCCCTGTTGTGCTCGCATACCCTTAATGACAATAAAAGTGTAAAAATTGGGGGATTTCCTTGCTTTTGTACATTTAGTGTATATGAATTTTCATCTTAACCTATTAAGGGCATCTGATTTCAGTATACTGGCATTTATCATGGAATGTCACTACTTTTATAAAGGCTATGCCTCAATACAATGCCTCCTCATAACTGATATAGTTGGTAGTTTGACTAATCAAGGTATATGGTAAACTGAAATTAAAATGCCATCAACTAGAACCTCTATCTCTGCCAAAAATCAGCTGAATCCATCAAATAGTTGATGAGATACAGGGTGGCACATACGTACGTACGTACACATGGATAACACAAAATCATGCCTGACCTTTCTGGATCTCTGGGTTGCCTTGACTAATGATGCTGAAATTCTACACACTTATAGAACCTATCAAATAAACATTTTGTGCAAAGTTTTAACTAATTTGGTTTATTGGTTTTTGAGTTATGATTGATCAAAGAAATGAGATTTCCAGCATAGGCCATTCGTGAGTCTATTACGGGATAGAGCGCTCTCGCGCCTCCCTTGATTTCGAACTGAACCCTTTACTCAATTTATGGAGTAAATTGCTCTTGTTCTGTCAGCCACGAGGGGCAAACGTGTTAATTATGTTATTCTAGTTATTACCGGTGTGAAAATAACAACCAAGATGAAAATAGTAGGCAGAATAATACAAACTAACTACATTTATAGATTTGGGAGGAAATCAAACGAAATAACCGAGATATTCCAATTGTACCTATACTACAATTGGTACTTATGCAGTTTACGGACCGGGCTGAAATAATAACGTTATAATTTAGAAACACATTTTTAACACGAGGAGGTGGGGCTTTATTAACTATTCTGTACTTTCACCTAACAATTTAATAAACAAAAGATACCGTAAAAATAGGATTTTCTAGTTAAATTCTATCTAAAAAAAATAGCCCGGTCCGTAAACTGCATTAGCACCCTACAATTGAATAATAATAATAATAATAATAATAATAATAATAATAATAATAATAATACGTTAGTTAATGACACTAGTAATAATATTAGGGTACAGACGACACTAAGCATGTGAAGAGTAAAATTAGGGTTTAAAAAAAAAAAAAGAACCCTCAAAAAGAAAAGATGGCTTTCAAATTGTAAACTGCTTCGGTCATTTCCGGGACTGACTCTGGAGTTTCCGTCGATACTCGAGACTGACTGGGTAAGTACTGAAATGTTCTGCATACGCATTCCGTACAAGTATTAGTCGTAAAAATAAATAACACTAGTAACAATAAAACTAGTAATTACAATGGCTATCTTGAACTTTTCAGCTTTAAGACAGTTGCAATTGAAACAACATAATTTTAACCAAATTAGTTCTAATTTTATAACAATTCGGTTGAATTAATAATTTAATGACCAAACAATACCATAATACACGTTGTTTCAATGGTAGCTATCTGAAAGCTGAAAAGTTCAAGATAACTAACACTAGTATTAATAATAAAATAATACTAACAACACAAGTAATAATAATTATAATATAAATAATAATAACACTAATATCAATAAAAACACTAATATTAATAATAATACTATATAGTCATAATCATAAAAATGGTGATGTTTAATCTTTTTAATTGTCAAAATTTGATCAAATTTCAATTCATTTATTCAACGATCGAATTTGACAAAATATCACTTTCCGTTTTTTTTGAAGCGACAAAAATCGTAAAAATTCGAAGAAAAAAAAATGAAATAAATTGTATTGTTTTTGAATTTCGCTGAAGCAAAATCCAGTTGAGAAATTGGATCAAATGTAGAAAGAAGTTTTACTGCATTAAAAACTCCATTTGATTACTTACTTTCGAAGAAGCCGACAAAAATGTTTTCAATTTCTTGTTTTTTTTCGAGTCGAAAACAAATCGAAGACGAAACGGAAGTGACGAAATAGAAACCCTACAAACTTCCGGTTTTCCTCATCGAAATGCACAGGGGCGGATAACTCGTGATCTTTTATTTGCGCATTTTTCTGAAGAGGAAGTGTTGAGTTATCCGTCCATGCGCAGTTTTCTGAAGACGGTGCGTTCAAAATTCACCCAAATATTTGTTTTTATTTTGAACATAGATTAAGGCGAGAGGCAAGGAAGGAAATATGACATCTTATCAACACAGCGCTCAAAGTATGACTGTTCGTAAAAGGCACAAAATGGTTTGGGCAGAACAAAAGTGTTTTGGCTTAACAAGGCATAAATCACTCCGCGAGTGAGAACGTGCAAGTGCAACAACAAAAAAAAAAGATTGTAATTATTTAAATGCTACACTTGCAAACAACTTAGTATTTCTTAAAACTATGTGTTAAGCTTTGAGGTGTAGAGCATAACATCGTGGTAGACTATGAGTCACGAAGACATAGAAGAAAAGACAAGAATAGAATGGGGTAACAATAACACGTGCGTATTGCACAACTTTTATTCTCGGACTGAAGATACAATTTTGAAAGAACTAGTGAAAATAAATCTGAGAAAATACTTAGAAACAATCCCGGGAAGATCAAACTGTAGGGAAGTACAGATAGCAGCCCTAAAAGGAACAACATCTATCCTTAAGAGAGCCCTCGGATATACATTTTACTCATAGGGAAATCAAGTGTTAGCCTCAAGAGGGGGGCTCTTGATCTCTTTAGATAAACTAAATTAAAATGATAAAAAAAAATAAGAAACAAAAATGTACATAAATCTCCTTTAGCATAATAAGGTCACAGTGACCTCGGAGGAACTCCTCTTCATACAAGGATATAGCAACACTGACAAAATTACCAAAACCAATGCTCTCTCTCCACTTCCTAAATTGGTCTGCCTTGTCTGTGTTTATTCTGTGTTTTAAAGTCGGTTGTTGTTGATGCATATAAATTAGATTCCTAATTATCAGGGCAGTCTATAATACAAGCCTGGCAAACATTCGACTGGGGTCCACGACTGGGGATGGACATGTGAAGACCAAAATTACTACTATATTTTTGTACTTTTTACATTTGATTTGATGGAAATAAATCAATTATTGTATGCTGCTTCTTAAATAATATGTATAGTTGCTAATTACTGGACATTACTAAGAAAATTCTTACTAAAACTTTTACTTGTAATTATTATTTAGTAGTAATTTTGGTCTTCACATGTCCACCCCCAGTCGTGGACCCCAGTTGCATGCATTATGGATCGCCTTGCTATGTATGCAAATTAGTAACAACTCTAAAATCCACAAATTTGAGCATGAGTTTTTTTCCACCTTGGCAAACAGTTGCTTGACACTCAAAACATCTGGCATGCTTTGAAGTTGGTGAGTTTTTGTCTCTATTGTTAAACACACTCGGCTGAGGAAGCAGGGGAAAAGCCGGAGAGAAGGCTCAAACATTATGGCACAAGCAAAGAGTTGAAAAGCCTTAGTATAGGCAACAATATCCACATCTAGCAATCCCAGCCACGTGTGAGAGAGAGAGAGAGTGGCGACAGTCAATAGACGATTGACTGGCAGATCGTATGAGATAGTGACTTAAAAGGGACAGTGATGTCGTTGAAAACGATTATTCCTACACTAATCGGCGCTCTTGTAGAAGCAGTAACCGATCTGAGGGAGATAACTCTATTTTTCTTAGCCGCCGCTATTCCGAATTCGCTTATACTTTGGCAAGGGAGATAACTTTGTTTATTAATAAAAAACATGTTACGGTTTTGAAATGCGTTAAAAAACCCTAACCCTAAACCCTAAACCTAACCCTAAACCCTAACCCAAACCCGTTCAAAATAACTTTTAAGCACTTTTATTTACATGCCACAAATTGTATACACTTTATATAAACATAAAAAGAAAAGTTATTTTCTTTCATGCTGCGATAAACAAAGTTATCTCCCTTGCCAAAGTATAAGCGAATTCGGAATAGCGGCGGCTAAGAAAAATAGAGTTATCTCCCTCAGATCGGTTACTGCTTATACAAGAGCGCCCACTAATCCCTCAACTCATTGTCAGAACAGCAACAACACAAACCTGCAACTGATGTTCAGGAAGAATAGCATGTGGAAAGTCCCACACCACTGGTAGAATATATTTCAAGAAGAAGAAGAAACAATAACAACAACAACAACAACAATAATAACAATAATAATAATAATAATAAAAATTTACCGTCCGTCTTGCAGCTATTAGAAATTGGCTTTCAAATTAACATATCTCTTAGTTATCCCTTTTTCTCTCAAGCCCATTCTTATTATTTTACCTATATTTAGTTTTAACTTGTAATTTTATTTAATTCTATTTTTTCATCATTATTTTTATTATAATATTCTATTATTATTATTATTATTATTATTATTATTATTATTTTTTTTTTTTTTTTTTAGTAGTCTCAACTTTTGGATGTTTTTAGTTGGGGGTTTGTTTTTTTGTTTTCTTTGAACATCAAGTCAATACCCTTGACCTTAGATATTCAAGCTGTATCTTAACACTTTCGCCGTTTCTAACAGGCAAGTCTTTTGCAGAATTGGAAAAGAAATTGTCTCGTCAATTTGTTTAAGCCATTTATGGTGGCTTTTCGTTATGGTTCCAAGCGCTCCAATTACAACGGGGATCACCTTTACTTCTTTACATTTCCATATTCTAACTAATTCCCATTTTAGATCTTGATATTTATTTATTTTTTTCGTGTTCTTTCTCCTGCACTCTGGTATCGAAAGGGCAGGCTATATCAATGATTAAACAAGTTCTCTTGGTTTTGTTCAGAAAGACTAAGTCGGGTTTAGAATGCTCAAGAACCTTGTCAGTTTGTATGCGCATCTCCCAAAGAAGTTTGACATTGTCATTCTCCTGTATCACTTCTGGCTTATGCTCATACCACTTTTCATTGTGGTCCAATTCGTAAAGTTTGCATATATTCCAGTGTAGTACCTGAGCGACTCTGTCGTGTCTCCATTTTTTATACTGATTTTGTGCCAGCATTGGGCACTCAGCTACAATATGCGCCAAGGTTTCTTCCCTTTCATTATTATTATTATTATTTGTACTCACTAGGAGTTCTCACACAGATCATCGTCAGTGATTGCTCACCGACAACAACCAGTGGTATTTCCTGGAGTCTGAGTGACAACAAGCCTCCCCAGATTTCCAGTATTCTTCACCTCTTTTCGATAACGATGTGGTATCGCAACAGCCTCTTACTATTGATTTCTCGCTGGTAAGGACAATTTTCTTTTCGTAGGGAGGCGAGTAACTAGCGAAGTTTTATTTATTTGTTTATAATTGTTGCTTAAAGAAAAAAAGGAAAAAACTTCACGAGGGCAGAAATGGGGGGGGGTATGAAATATTTATCACCGTACTTAAGTAATCTTTCGTTTTGTAGGGAAAAATCAAGCTTCCCAAAAAGGGGCACTCTGGATCTTACCTCAGTTTAGAAGGATTTTTCCATACTACACATTGCTCCTAGCCTGAGGAGGCAAAACGGATGATTACGCAAGTTATTTTAATAAATAAACGAAATATATACGCTTTTTAAAAAATCGGCTGACTTGTAATCTTTCGTTTTGCCTCCCCACGAGGGCGGAGTTAGACTTCAAAAATCAGTTTCTAAACGGAAGCAATTTAAAATTTATGAAGTTTTTTCTTTTTTTTTCTGTAAGCAACAATTATAAACAAATAAATAAAACTTCGCTAGTTACTCGCCTCCCTACGAAAAGAAAAAAAAGTATCCACTTTTTCTTAAAATACACAACACGAAATATAGAATTGCGTTTAAAATTTGTTTTTTATTTAGTAAATAAAAAAAAATTCCGAAATATACTGCATAAATATATAACATAAATAAAAGATCTATTTACAAGTGTTTTGTAAATAGAGACCACGTGTATTGCGAGGTCAACCGGTGACTTCCAAAATATGTCCCGCGTCTTGTGTTAATGATCTGGGGTCCCTATTCTTCTCTTGATCCGGATACCCAATAAAGATTTGTTTAATGTTAAAAAAAAGCGTTGAGTTTTTCCTCGTATGACTACCGTCTACCGTGCTTATACTTGTAGTGAGGCTACGACTACTAGTCTTAGCTATTATAGCTGTATTACAACGAGGTACATGAACAGCGACTTGATGTAGACCACTAGACTAACGAGTCAAACGAGCTGGAACATATGAGGCAGGGAATAAATCAGACAATTCTAGAGAAGACATGCTATAATAATATTTATAGAGCAGACCGAGACTGTCAACATCGCGTCTGTAAGAGAGACGAATAAAAGATGGGGGCCATTAGAAATAATATGAGAAAAACATTTTTTCTGTTTTTATTAAACGTGGTATTTTTAAAGCAAATGTTTTTACTTTCTTAAATGTCACACCGAAACAAACGGGCCCCCAAAATGGAACTTTTATTTGAATGCCTTCAGATTTATAGGATCAACCATTAGATGTGCTATTATAAAGGTCGATAACTCTGCAAAGATAGTTATCAGAGTTATCTCCCGTGAATGTATTTTATTATTACCTCCCTTGAATTATATTTCATCGTTTCAAAGTGCATAACTTTCTGACTTATGGTTGGTCGCTCGGTCTGTCACGTTTAAGGTTGAAATAGAATTTTTACATGCGTACACGTATCTCGATATCAGGCTCTGTCCGTCCGTTTGTCTGAAATAGAATTTTAACCGATAAATTTTTGCTTTTACGGTAAAAGTACTCTCTCTCTCTCTCTCTCTCTCTCTCTCTATATATATATATATATATATATATATATATATATATATATATATATATGTAACTTCTTTGTAATATAGTAGGAAAAATCCCAGCAGAGTGCTCGATTACTTAAGAATTAAAGTTAAACATTAAGAGCGTAATATTTATTTATTTTGGTACAGAAAAATTAGTACAACATTCGTACAGTCGGTTTCAAGCACGGAAGTCCTTCCGTGCTTGAAACCGACGGTACACATATTTTACTAATTTTCCTGTACCAAAATAAATAAAGATATATATATATATATATATATATATATATATATATATATATATATATATATATATATATATATATATCGGGTTGAAACATATCGTGTAACTAGATGTTTGTGTAAATAAAACTATTATATGTATTTATACATATAAAACTCAATGTCTGTGAGTGTGAGTGTGTTCCCTATAGAATGGAAGGTTAGAGAATCTACATAAAATGTAAAAGTGTATTCTTATGTAAAATTTAATGGGGAAGTAATAGAAGTGTTCAAGAATCTCTAAGTGAACTCCTAAGGGGGCTATGAGGGCATAACCCCCTTAAAACTTCAAATATATCCTATTTTTATAAAATTTGCATCCTATGTACCTCGAATTTCTAAGTGCCTTTCGAACCTAAGGAAAATATGATGGCCGAGCTTCCTTTTTAAAGGAAGCTCGGCCATCATAGTTTCCTTCAAATATATCCTATTTTGATGAAATTTATATAATATATATTAAATTCTCCGGGAATGTAAGTGGTCTCGAATCTATGTTACCCTCGATATGACAAATCTCTACGTGCCCCGACCTCTAAGAGACCCATGAGGACAGAACCCCCTAAAAACTTCAAATATGTATATCCGATATTTTTATGAGTGTTATTTTTTAAAAATCAATTTAACAAATGTCAAAATTGTTTAGTTGGGAAAGTCTCAGACTGAAAACATCGAGTGTGCGATTTCGATTCTACCCCCCCCCCCCATCCCGATTATTTTTGAATAAAATTATATGAAATCAAAGAATATATTTTTTACTTTTTTTTAATATAATAAAATATAAGTAAAGAATTTTGGTGTATTTAGTTGACAGAATTCAAATTTGTTTTCCATAGCTTGTTGGGTAAATAATATTTTGAAATTTGAATTTTTTTCTTCTTTGTCGGAGTTTACACCACACATAAAACTGTGGAAGCTGAAGGATCCAATCATCCGGGCTGAGTTTGCTGAGAGAATCTTTTAATCATATCAGGATACACAAGCAGTAAGCGTGTAGGAGCACGGGAAGAGGCTCAAAGATGGGTTGAATGATGCAGCAACTGAGGTGTGTGGAGTGTCATCCAAGCACAATTGGAAGAAACAGACTTGGCGGTGGAATGAGACTGTTGATCAAGCTGATAGAGAGAAGAGACGATGCTACAGAGCATAGAAAACGGGTGGTAGTAGGAAAATGTACAACGGAGCCAAGCGTGCTGCTAAAGTTGCTGTACACCACGCTAAGTCAGAGGCCGATAAAGAGATTTTCCTCAAAATAAATCCCAAGTCAAGTGACATCTACAAGCTTGCAAAACAGATGTGCTGTGACAATCAAGATGTCTTGGGTGAAAAACTTATAAGGAACGACTCTGGTGAACTCTGATTGGATGATGAAGCAAAAAACAGTCATGGAAACAGCACTATGAACGCTTATTGAACGTTGAATTTCCATGGAACCCTAATGAGCTGTCCTATGAGTCTTCTGTAGAGGGTCCTAGTACCCACGTTACTCAGGATATGATCACTAAAGCAATCCGTAAAATGGAAGCTGATTAAGCAGCTGGACCATCTGGTATAGTTGCTGAGATACTGAAATCAACCGATGAAGTAGGGGCAAGTCTGCCGCATGAACTGTTTGAAGCCGTTATCAGTGAAGGACACGTACCTGAGGAATGGGAAGACAGCTTTATAGTAAGTCGGTACAAAGGTAAAGGTGATGCGGAACTACCGTGGACTCAAACTTATTAATCAGGTCATGAAAGTCTTGGAAAGAGTGGTTGAGCAACTGATGAGACAATAAGTACAGATTGCTTGGAAAGAGTTGTTGAGCATCTGATGAGACAATAAGTACAGATTGCTTGGAAAGAGTTGTTGAGCAGCTGATGAGACAATAAGTACAGATTGCTTGAAAAGAGTTGTTGAGCAGCTGATGAGACAATAAGTACAGATTGCTTGGAAAGAGTTATTGAGCAGCTGATGAGACAATAAGTACAGATTGCTTGGAAAGAGTTGTTGAGCAGCTGATGAGACAATAAGTACAGATTGCTTGGAAAGAGTTGTTGAGCAGCTGATGAGACAATAAGTACAGATTGCTTGGAAAGAGTTGTTGAGCAGCTGATGAGACAATAAGTACAGATTGCTTGGAAAGATTTGTTGAGCAGCTGATGAGACAATAAGTACAGATTGCTTGGAAAGAGTTGTTGAGCAGCTGATGAGACAATAAGTACAGATTGCTTGGAAAGAGTTGTTGAGCAGCGGATGAGACAATAAGTACAGATTGCTTGGAAAGAGTTGTTGAGCAGCTGATGAGACAATAAGTACAGATTGCTTGGAAAGATTTGTTGAGCAGCTGATGAGACAATAAGTACAGATTGCTTGGAAAGAGTTGTTGAGCAGCTGATGAGACAATAAGTACAGATTGCTTGGAAAGAGTTGTTGAGCAGCTGATGAGACAATAAGTACAGATTGCTTGGAAAGAGTTGTTGAGCAGCTGATGAGACAATAAGTACAGATTGCTTGGAAAGAGTTGTTGAGCAGCTGATGAGACAATAAGTACAGATTGCTTGAAAAGAGTTGTTGAGCAGCTGATGAGACAATAAGTACAGATTGCTTGAAAAGAGTTGTTGAGCAGCTGATGAGACAATAAGTACAGATTACTGACCTACAATTTGGTTTCATGCCCAGTAGGAGCACCACAGATGCAATTTTCATCATACACCAAGTCATGGAGAAACATATAGCAGCAAACCACTGTACATGTCTTTTGTAGATTTGGAAAAAGTTGTTGACCGTGTCCCAAGAAGAGTTATCTGATAGGTTCCCCGGAAGTTGGGTGTTATAGAGTGGCTGGTTCAAGTGATGATGTCCATGAACACCAATGTATGTAGTCAGGTACGATTCGGTAATAGCTACAGCCACGAATTTGATGTTAAAGTGAGCGTCCATCAAGGATCTGTCTTAAGTCCCCTTCTATTCATCGTTGTACTCGAGGCTCTATCACTAAAATTTCGTACCGGCTGCCCGTGGGACCTTCTCTATACTGACGACCTGGCGATCATTTATACTTAACTTCAATCACCCAAAGAATGTCTGTAGCAGACTGAAATAGGATCTATGTCTTCTCGCCCCCTGTGAGAAAATTGGTTATACGCTGGCCAATCGACTTGCAGGGCGTATTGATATCAACTGTCCCCTCATGGACTATTTTCTACCACCTGGTCAGTTGAAGAATTCAGCAGAGAGAAATCGGCCAGCAATGAAGAAACATCTGTCCTGCCTTTCCCCTGCATCGTTCCAGCAGCAGCCATTTCCACTGGGAATATATTTGCTGACGACCCGGCAGCCTCTTTTCTTCACTGGGACACAGTTCCAACCCTCTGTTAAATAAACCCTTTTTTGGTGCCTGTTACTCGGTTGTTGTTGGTTCAATTCATTTCGTGCGATAAATGTAAGGAAGGGCCAACACCCCCCTTTTATTACACGTCTAGATAGATGGAAGAGAAGCAGAGAAGACAAAGGTTTCAGAGTAAACATGGGTAAAAGCAAGGTCATGATCGCTGACTTTACAGACTTCAATTTACTTCATAAATCTTATTCTTAACTCTAAAACAGGCTTAATCATCCACATCAGTAATTATTAATTTCATAATAAATTGATACTCCATTATAAATTTATATTTTACATTTTCATATTATACCTTAAATATAAAATTAATAACGATTTCTAGAGTTGCTTCCCTTAGGCCGGTTTACCGTTAGCGATAACTGACTTACGAGATTTTAAATTATTTTTTGTTAAATAATAAAACATTTTTTTAAATATTGAAATTAAAATTTTTGGATTTGAATTTTAAATTTAATTTCTAAATTTTAATCTTTATTAAATATTCCGTCTTTTTGATGTTCAGCCACAGACCAAACTGCGCCAGCCTGTCGTTTCAGGACTGGACTTGTTGCCGGTCAAATTTTCTCTTTGATGCGAGCAGAACATCCACTGCATACAGGAGTTTTCAGAGCACGTGCCAGTGCAGGTCCTTAGTCATGCATCCATGATAATAATGAATAGCAGCGGGGAGAGGGCTAAGCCTTAATTGGGAAGTCCTTGGACATACCGGCGGCAGTTCGCACCGGACTCTTCGATGACTTTTTTTTAATGTTTTGGCAGGGGTGACTATCGAAAAAATATAACCTCAAAATAGCCTAATACAATATCAGATTTGCTCTTATATGTGCAGAAAGTTCTTTTCCAATTATCACCGTCCCATTTATATAGTGAACTGAATATGGCCCATCTCAATGCCAAAACTTGAAACCAGTAAATTACATCACAAAAAAAATAATCTTTTTTCCGGTTGCGAGAAAAGACCCCTTTTTCATGGTACTAAAAAACTAAGCTTACACACTGTCTAATCCCTAGACAGACTTCAATTTACTTCCTAAATCTTATTCTTAACTCTAAAACAGGCTTAACCATCCACATCATTAATTATTAATTTCATAATAAATTGATACTCCATTATAAATTTATATTATAAATTTATATTTCAAATTTGCATTTTATAAATTTATATTTTAAATTTGCATTTTTTACCTTCAATATTAAATTCAATAACGATTTAGAGAATTGCTCCCCTTAGACCGTTTTTTACCGTTACTGCGACACACGAGATTTTTAAATGATGTTTTTAAATAATAAAATATTTTAAAAACTTTTTAAATTTTAAATTAGAATTTAAATTTCTTAATTTTTTATTTTTTATTAATTTAAGTTTTAACCTCACATATCTAATTTTTAACCTCACATATCTTTCTTTAACACATAATTTGGACGAAACCAATTTAACCCTTCAAAACAAATAACGCCTCAGATAAAAACAGCAGTAAGCAAATACTGACTCACGGGATTTGTAAAAAATATTTTAAATTTTAAATCTTAACTTTTAAATTTTATCCCCCTGTTTTGGAATTTATTAAGCTTTTTAATCTCACATATTTTTCTCTAACACAAAATTTAGACGATAGTGATTTAACACGTCAAAATAAATAACGTATTCGATCGTGGCTTATAAGAGCCCCTCCATTTTCTCTATCAAGTATCAACAAAGTTGAAGATAGCAGCGAGGTTAACACCATCTTAACTTGAAACCAATGGTACTGATGTTGTACTGATTTTCTGTACCGAATGATAAATAAATATTACGCTCTTAATATTGATTTTCTCAATTAATTGAGCACTCTTACAAAAGAAGTTATAATATATATATATATATATATATATATATATATATATATATATATATAGCAATAGATAATATGAAAGCATAAAATTAGGTACGAATCAAATTTTATTACAATTCAAAGTTCAGGCAAAGTTCTTGCAAGTCCTTACCTCATGAGTTTTCAAAGAAAATCTTCTCCTCAGAGGACCATTACCACAATGATATTACTGCAGGTAATAAAAATTAAACTTTGAAAAATATATAAAAATATATATATATATATAGAAAAATACATAAAGGTATATACAACATCAAATATATCGGCCCAAAACATATTATTTAGTGAAACTATACAATTCATCCAAGTCAAAAAGTCTAAAATAGCTCCAGGCAAGACATCAAAGGTGTTGATTAAAGAATAATCCAAATGGTGAATGGTAGTCCAAGAGCGAAAAAAGCGAAAAAAAGTTATCCAGGCTGGAAGTTCATTTACTGTCGATGTAGTAGATAATAGTGAAAATTGTATTCAAGGTGCTCTCGCCAGTATATTGAGCTTTATTCTTACCCGGATGTTCACTAATTGAAGATATTAGTTGCCTCTTATATCTTTTGTTGTATTAACCTTATATATATATATATATATATATATATATATATATATATATATTATTATTAATGACAATCGTAAAAAATATATCTCACAGAAATGTTATGTTTTTTGGAAATGTGAAAAATAAAAAAATAAAATAAAAAATAATAAAATAAAACCATGGTTATTGGAATATAATATGAACTGACTTATATATATATATGGCCGAGTGGATATGGCGACGTACCATCTTACAAAAGAAGTTATATATATATATATATATATATATATATATATATATATATATATATATATATATATATATATATATATATATAACTTCTTTGTAATATAGTAGGAAAAATCCCAGCAGAGTGCTCGATTAATTAAGAATTAAAGTTAAAAATAAAAAATAAAAAATTAAGAGCGTAATATTTATTTATTTTGGTACAGAAAAATTAGTGCAACATTCGTACCGTCGATTTCAAGTACGGAAGGACTTAGCCATCCGTTTCTCTTCATCTTCTGTTGTCATCTGTTTTGGAAATGTGAAGTCACGTGTCACTCTCGTTTGGACGCGTTATTTGCTTAGAGTGTTGTGTATGTTTGTTTAAATTTAGTGTAAGAAAGGTTTCATAAGGTTTGAAAAAAAAGGGGGGGGGTGAAAAGTAACAGTTGAGATTTAAACCGGAAGAGATTTAAAGAGATATAAAAAAAAAAATAAAAAAATAAAAAAATAAAAAAAATATTTCTATATAATTCCCGTGAGTCAATATTATGAGTATCGTATATTTGGCCGTTACTGTTTTGGGGCTTGATGATGTGTGTTCTAAAGGAATTAGGGAGAGAAAATGGGTTTAATGATTAAAGAGGTTAAAAGGAACAACATTAATTACATTCGTGTTTAAATCCTGGATTAAAGGACTTTAAATCAATCCCGAAGGAATTTAAATAAAGGTATCATCTGGGCGGTCTAAGGTCAGTAACTCTGTAGGGTTTTTAAATGGTTTGAAACCATTTATAAATTTGGGAGGTGATGAAATTGGTATACTGATTAAAACCGGTTTAGAGATAACAGTAAGGATTGGGTCGGCAAGATTGGATATGTTTGGGGGATATGGGAGATTAGCATTATGACCGAGAAATGGTGGGACTTATGAGAGTAATAATAATGTTGTGAAATGGGGGTGTTACCCTCTTAATGACTGGAGAAATATTTTTAGGAAAGTTGAAATTATTGCTCTTGAAAAGTAGTGTAGATATGGGTTGATTAAGGTATTTGTTTATATTTTTTAATTTTATTTATATTTATGAGGGGTGATAGTTGGAGTGGAAGTCGGTATTTAATGGGGCAATTATGGGGTTATGTATTTGGCAGGAGGGTGTAGCTAGGCTTTTATGTGTGTCGGTAAGTCCAGTTTATGAGTAGTGCTTGTCTCCTGTGGATGCATCCCTTAAAGATTTCATCTCGAATATTCAAACAGACTGTATGTGGGTCAATGATATATATATATAAGTTGTTGGAACCTCATACGTCGCAATCGACAGGAGAGTCCATCATATATATATATATCAGTACTTCTCCCATTGCACAAACGGACCAGTATAGGATCAATTACTGTGCCCATGGTGATGTCAAAATTGTGTAGAAGATTCAAAGGAGCCGTGATCAATTTTCCTGTTCCTGTTCATGTTTATCATAACACACCAGTTTCCTCTTCAACATTAAGAAAGACTGTTACGATTGTTTTTCTTATTGCATGGAGTCCCTGGTCATGTAACCACGGGTGGTTAACCATTGGTGGATCGAGCTGTGATTTGGACAACGCCAAAAAGCGAATGGCTTGAATAGCAACCCTCTTTCATTTCCTGGTTCGTTGAGATACGCTCTCCTCTTCACTTTCTAAAACAAGTTACAGTTTTCGCAGGAACGTGTTAACTCCATATTTTTTAACTGAAAAAGTGGAGTGCCTTTTTGACTGCAACAGTTAAGTAATAATAATGGATGGATGATTGTCATCTGCCTTCATGAAACGTTATGATGATGATGATGATGTAATCTCGCTGTGTTGATGAGTCAAAAGGTGTTGCTGTTGTATTTTGTTGTTGTTGGGAGAATTTTACTTCTGCACAGAGCCTACAAAGATGATGCCTCAGGATTATTGTTGGATAATGGCCCTATGGGAATGGACGTATCTGTTGGAAATCGTTGGTTTGACTTGCGCGAATTAGCACGGGTGGACCCGTGCAGTCGAGTTCAGAATAGAGACTGTTCTCACAGTCAAAACTCACAGACGTGACAGGGTCACCGCGTGACGAGACCTCGGATCAGGGGTCAATGTGCACCTGCAAGAGGCTCTGTGACGTCACGGGCCTTTGTGTGGGAAACAGAGGGATCCGTGACGTCACTCGTTCTTTGTGAGAAGCGAGTTTTAGTAGTGTGGGTTTTGGAGGCGAACCTATCAGACGTGATTTTGGATGTAGTCCGCAATTTAATTAAGGGATTTAATTCCCTAAGAAAATACAGGCGAGAGATCTCTTTTCCCCCCTCCACGAATGGTTAAGATTTTATTGATAAGTAACTACGATAAAGTAGTAGTTTGCTCTCTCTCTCTCTCTCGATGTTAGTGAATATCTCCAAGCCGATAGATAACTAACACCTGTAATAAAAAGAATTGAAAGTTAAAGGATTGTTTGTCGATTGAGTCGGTCATGAAGTTTTGTTGTAGCGGCGATGTTCACGGCAGTACAGAAGAGAAGAAAGAAGACAACCACTGGACGATACAGCCCCCTCCACGCGACGAGGAAAGAAGAGAGGGTACGAGAAATTTAAAGGTATGCAAACTATATGATTTTTGGTGTTAAAAAAATGACGAGTGTTTAAACGGGAACTGCCACGACCCGTTCCGGGATTAGTATACAAAACGAGTGTCGCCGCGGCTCAAGGGAGGGGCCATGCAACATTATTTGGTCTGCATGAAGTCCTCCTCATTAGCCATAACTATTCATTAGATCTATAAGAGTGCAAGTTTACTTCTTCTTTGCATGTTTTATTGCAGTCGTTTACATAATTGTTGTACTCTGCAAGATGTTTCAAGCTGGATTCGGCATTAAATAATCCCCAAAAAAGGGTTGATATGTCGTAATTTGGTCTCTCCCTTAACGTTGGTGCAACATCTCCAAGATCGACGGTAGACTGAACCCTGAAATAAACAAAATCAAAGTAAAAGATTGTTGCCTCGTGAATTTTGTGGTAAGAAGGTTTTTGTTGCAGACGACATCGATACGACATCGAGACGTACGAGGAAGAGAAGGTACGAGAAATGAATGCATATGCAACAGATGTTTCATTCACTGACTGTGGACAGAACAGATGAAGAGCAGTTTCGTCACTAATACTACATTTTTATCTCAGCGAAAAGGCAGTATGTCGTTTGATAGAGAAACCAAGTATTATTGTAACTTCTCAAGATAAAACATCATTACTTTTTTTAAACTTGTGTTGTGATTTTGTTTGGAAGCAAAATCCTTTTGTTACACTGTTGCTACCATATCAGGCTGTTTAAAAATACTCGCTTCTTGACTTAAGGTGTACCAAACATTGATGTTATTGTTTTTCCTGGCCCTCTGCAAAACTCAGTTATGTTCTGCAATGCTAAAAACGAAAACAACATTTTTCCTCTACAAAACAACTAAAGCAAATATTTGAAGAACTTGAAGCATAAAAACTTTTACCAAAATGACCTGATTCGCCATTAAATAATCCGAAAGTGTTGATATGCCGTAAAACAAAACAACCAAACCAAACACCATAAATAAATATTTGAAATGCCGTAAAACAACGAAACGAAATCAAACCGATTCAACTGTTTTCTTTTTTCTAGCTGTGAACGAGACGACCACTTTCATCGATTTAAGCTCATGCGAGGAAGAAACGCAGAAAACGAATGTTCCAAAGAAAAGTAAAAAAACAGCGTATAATCCATCCGGAATCTTCCAGCAAAGGTGAATCTGTCGAGACGGACGGAATTTTAGAAAACTCGAGCCATATGCACACTACAACAAAAATAAATGAAAATAAAGAACAGCCGAAAGGAGTTGTTTTAGATGACAAGGTGAGATTTTCTTTGAAAGATTTTTGTTTTCTTTTTACAATGATATCACTGACATGCCAGATGGTATCCCTGTTACGTTGTCAAGGTTCGGCTTCTCTCCGAAACCCCAACTCGTTAACTTTTTGCCATAAACCTTACTGTCGTCAAACTAACTTACCTTACTGTCGTCAAACTGTCGTAAAACGTTGTCACTCCTAAATGTTGTGTCCGGTATTCTTTTCTAAGTCACCTGTCCTAAACAATGGAAACTGACCACTCCCGCATTTTCTTTTGTCTCTGTCGATGAGTCACTTCCTATCCTCGCGGCCTTCATTGTATCACAAAAGGGAAGACAAGGCAGTGTTGCATCTTGTGGTCCTCCTCTCCACATTTGCAGATGGTTGGGTTAAGTTTTGTAGCTTCATCTAATCATAGCAACGTTTGATCGCTCCATTCCAGTTCTCGGGCATGTTTTCCACTGGAATCAGGGATCTTCTAAACCGGGAGGGAGGGCCTCAGAAGGGGGAATTCTCATGTCAGTAGAAGGACGGCCATTCTCTAGCCGTTTGGTCCACAGCTGTAGTCTGGTCTCTTCCTGAGATGTTGTTAGAGGTTTTACATCGCTGAGGAAGCTTCTCCTTGACTTCACGTCCACGAAGAAGATGGCGTTCATCAATAATAGACTTTGTGATCTCTACTCGGCTGGCAGCTTCCCATCTCACATCTGAAAATGTTCACTCAGTTTCACCGAGAGTAGCAAGACTCATAATGATTATGAGACCTGTAAAATACAATACATAGCAATCTGAACAACATACACACTCTCTACATAAAATAAGCACTACCTAAAACAACCTGTGGGAGAAAATACACACACACTGAACTATTTGATACTCACACATCAGCAAGAGCATAACATGTGCTGAAAATATTTCAATTAAAATATTTCTGGACTCACATCAACAAACTTTTAGATCTCCTATACTTTTTAATGTTTGGTAAATAAAATGCTTATAATTTATTAGTGAGAAGACCCGAAATTGTCCGGGATTGAATTCAGATAACTACTATGTACCTTTTTATTATGCTCATAACACCATATTACTTTGTTTGTTCTTACTGTCTGCCTCCTCCTGTTTCGCCCCCTGATATAGTCTGAACTAGCTGAAATTTTGGAAAACTTTCTGAATTAGTGTCTTATGCATATGGTTTAAGTTTCATTAAAATCGGATATACATATTTGATGTTTTAAGTTGGTTCTGTCCCAATGGGTCACTTAGAGGTGGGGCACGTAGATATTCAGCACATAGAGGATAACGTAGACATTCGTGACCGCTTCCATTGTCTTCCCCCAGAGAATTTTATACATATATTATAAATTACATTAAAAATAGAATATATTTGAAGTTTTAAACCAGGTTCGGCCCCCATAGCTCCCTTAGATTAGGAGGGCACTTGGAGATTCAGGACCACTTCCATTTTTTTTTTCACCATATAATTTTATACATATGATTTAAATTTCATATAAATAGGATATATTTGAACTTTAAAGAGGGTTATACCCTCAAAACCCCCTTAGGGGTTCACTTAGAGATTCGGGAATACTTCCATTGTTTTCCTCAGTAAATTTTACATAAGAATACATTATTAGATTTTATGTAGATTCTCTAACCTTTCTTTCTATAGGGAACACGCAAACATCACGCATACACGCATACACGCATACACACAGACATTGAATTTTAAATATAGAGATTTGTATGAATTACGTTAGTTTATTTAATTTGTGTTAATTCCTTTGTATGTGTATGGGCTTACGATTGGCTGTTGGGTTTTATGGCATATCAACCGTTGTTGGGTCATTTTATGCTCAAGCCAGTGTCTCAGGCGATCGGCAATTAACCAAACCCCATTCGTGAAGGAGGAGGTAATGCCTGAGAGGATGCCTCTCCTAGGACGGAGCCAGACCATACCTCATGCAGACAAAACAAAGTCTAGTGGTTCGGGACAGTTCCTAGATTGTCACATGGTGCTACCAGATCCGGCTGTCTGAAAATACTGGCTTCCTGACCTAGAATGCACCAAAAATTGATGTCATTGTTTTTTCCTTTCTCTTTGCAAAACTCAATCATGTTCTGCAAAGCTAAAAACAAAAACAACCATTTTCTCTACAAAACGACTAACAACGTGAATAAATATTTAGAGATATAAAGAACTTGAAGCATTAAATCTTTTACGAAAATGACCGGATTTGGCATTAAATAACCTGAAAAGGGTTGATATGCCATAAAACAAAACAACCAAACCAAACACCATGAATAAATATTTGAAGATATAAAGAACTTGAAACATAAAATCTGTTAGCAAAATGACCGGATTTGGCATTAAATAACCTGAAAAGGATTGATATGCCGTAAAACAAAACAACCCAACTAGATTGTCGGAATGATTACCAAAAATGCACCCCGGCCGGTATCAAAAACCTCTCATTCTTCTGTCTGGGAAAGCAGTTAAACCTAAGGACCATAAACTACTTTTTATAATTGGGGTCTTTTAATCCTATAATTCTTATGTTTCTAATGTTAATATTATATCCCAATTCCCATGTCTGACTAAGTATTAACTTGCTCGTCACAAGACCGAAGGGTGGGGGGGGGGGAATAAATAACGAGCCAGTACAGACTTTTTATTATATATTCTTTATTAATTCAGTAATTACCCATCAGTCATCAGATAGCAACACCCATGCACACAGCTAGATCTCAATTGGATCCTCATCAAAAGAATATACAGCGTTTAACATTACGACAAGACAGGCTGATTCAAGAAAGCGCAGGACACCTTCATGTGTCAGTTCAAATGAGAAAAAGCCTCCATAAAGTGGAGCATCCAGAACTTTGAGAACTATGGGACAGTGGAAAAGCCATTCAATACGCCCCAAGAAGTGTACAGCAGGATTGGTTGATTATGCGAGAGAGTCAGTTCAGCAGAAACACTGTCTGCAAGAATGAGCTGCAGACCCTGCAGGGCCGGCGGGACAGTTATAAAAGTGTGGGGGGGGGGGGTCTCCTAAAAAGTGGGGGGCCCGGCCCACATTGCGCCCAGAATGCCAAATATGGGAATAAATTCAATATCTTGACTAAAAATGATCGTCCGATAGTGGGTGAGAGCTTGTTAAAAGCGAAATGGAATTCTCTTGGTGATAGAAAAAGAAAAATTCAAAATATTTCAATTTTTTTGGCGTCTGGGCTCAAATGACCTTATTCGGGCATATTGGGGAAAAAATCACTGTTTGGGGCATATTTTGGTTTAAAATGATCGTCTGGTAGTCGTTGATGGCTCATTAGAAGCGGAATGGAATACTCTTGGTGATAGATAAAGAAACATTAAAAAACAATCAATTAATAGATAAGCTAATTAGATAAGATTAAACACATGCATATCAACTTAATTATTGATGACCGTAAAGTGGGGGGGCCCAAGTCAAAAAGTGAGGGGGCTTGAGCCCCCCCCCCCCCCTCCCGGTGCCGCCGTCCATGCCCTGTACCCATTGCTTATTATAAAAGTTTGATTGCAGCAAGATGGAGCAAACTCTCACACCTCAAATCTGTCGCAGGATTGGTTGAAAGGGAACTTTGAAGACTAGCTCGTTCAAGAAAGCGCAGGACACCTTCATGTATCAGTTCAAATGAGAAAAAGCCTCTGAAAAGCGGAGCATCCAGAACTGGGTGGACCACTTTGAGAACTATAGAACAGTGGAGAATCTCACTGAAGCCAGTGACAATAGTCAAAGCCATTCAATACACCCCAAGAAATGTACAGTTGAGCTCCCCCCCCCCCTCCGTGGTAAAGTTAGACACAAGGTCGGTTTTTAATGTGGGGGAAATTTAGCTCCCTCAAAAAGGAGCACTCTAGATTGGGACAAAAATCAAAATTGCTTCAGTCTAGAAGGACCTATCCCTTGCCGACTGAGGACAGAACAGATCAAGTGCAGCAGAGTCATTTCAGCAGAGTCATTTCAGCAGTCATTTCAGCAGAGTCATTTCAGCAGAGTCATTTCAGCAGTCATTTCAGCAGAGTCATTTCAGCAGTCATTTCAGCAGAGTCATTTCGGCAGAGTCATTTCAGCAGAGTCATTTCAGCAGTCATTTCAGCAGAGTCATTTCAGCAGTCATTTCAGCAGAGTCATTTCGGCAGAGTCATTTCAGCAGAGTCATTTCAGCAGTCATTTCAGCAGAGTCATTTCAGCAGGGTAATTTCAGCAGAGTCATTTCAGAAGAGTCATTTCAGCAGAGTCATTTCAGCAGTCATTTCAGCAGAGCCATTTCAGCAGAGGCATTTCAGCAGAGTCATTTCAGCAGAGTCATTTCAGCAGAGTCATTTCAGCAGTCATTTCAGCAGAGTCATTTCAGCAGTCATTTCAGCAGAGTCATTTCAGCAGGGTAATTTCAGCAGTCATTTCAGCAGAGTCATTTCAGCAGAGTCATTTCAGCAGAGCCATTTCAGCAGAGGCATTTCAGCAGAGGCATTTCAGCAGAGTCATTTCAGCAGTCATTTCGGCAGAGTCATTTCAGCAGAGTCATTTCAGCAGAGTCATTTCGGCAGAGTCATTTCAGCAGAGTCATTTCGGCAGAGTCATTTCAGCAGAGTCATTTCAGCAGAGTCATTTTAGCAGAGGCATTTCAGCAGAGTCATTTCAGCAGAGTCATTTCAGCAGACGCATTTCAGCAGAGTCATTTCAGCAGAGTCATTTCAGCAGAGTCATTTCAGCAGAGTCATTTTAGCAGAGGCATTTCAGCAGAGTCATTTCAGCAGAGTCATTTCAGCAGACGCATTTCAGCAGAGTCATTTCAGCAGAGTCATTTCAGCAGAGTCATTTCAGCAGACGCATTTCAGCAGAGTCATTTCAGCAGAGTCATTTCAGCAGAGTCATTTCAGCAGAGTCATTTCAGCAGAGTCATTTCAGCAGACGCATTTCAGCAGAGTCATTTCAGCAGAGTCATTTCAGCAGAGTCATTTTAGCAGAGGCATTTCAGCAGAGTCATTTCAGCAGAGTCATTTCAGCAGAGTCATTTCAGCAGAGTCATTTTAGCAGAGGCATTTCAGCAGAGTCATTTCAGCAGAGTCATTTCAGCAGACGCATTTCAGCAGAGTCATTTCAGCAGAGTCATTTCAGCAGAGTCTGAAAGAATGAGCTGCGGACGCTGTACCTGTCACTTTATCAAATTTATCCCAAACACCCTGTACATAGACAGATAAATAAACTACCCACCTAGCCTTTTGGCTAGGAGCAAAGCGTAGTATCTGTTTTGATACTACACTTCATCTTTCATGTCCTAGGTCAGTGAAGGAGAAATCCTTCTAGACTGAGGAAATATTCTAATTTTTTCTCCCAATCTAGAGTGCCCCTTTTTAAGGAGCTAGATTTTCCCCACATTAAAAACTGACCTTGTGTCTAACTCTGCTCTCGTGGGGAGACAAGTAAATAGAGACAGATAAATGGACCCACAGAGAGAGAGAGAGAGAGAGAGAGAGAGAGAGAGAGAGAGGGGATATTGCACAGTATGCAGCTGTTCCTATTCATTTGCCTCCCCAAGAGGGCAAAGTTAGACACAAGGTCGGTTTTTAATATGGAGAAAATCCAGCTCCTAAAAAAGGGGCACTCAGGATTGGAACAAAAATTTTAATTGCCT
>OY744548.1:23620492-23722992 GCA_963556195.1 Sepiola atlantica | reverse complement strand
TCTTATTCTATTCTTAATCTTATTCTTATTCTTATTCTTATTCTTATTCTTATTCTTATTCTTATTCTTATTCTTATTCTTATTCTGATGGTCTCCATTCATGTAAAACTAACATTAAACCGAATATTATTCGTATTCTTATTCTATTCTATTCTATTCTTTAATCTTATTCTTATTCTTATTCTTATTCTGATGGTCTCCATTCATGTAAAACTAACATTAAACCGAATATTATTCGTATTCTTATTCTTATTCTATTCTTAATCTTAATCTTATTCTTATTCATATTCTTATTCTTATTCTGATGGTCTCCATTCATGTAAAACTAACATTAAACCGAATATTATTCGTATTCTTATTCTTATTCTATTCTTAATCTTATTCTTATTCTTATTCTTATTCTTATTCTTATTCTTATTCTGATGGTCTCCATTCATGTAAAACTAACATTAAACCGAATATTATTCGTATTCTCATTCTTAATCTTATTCTTAATCTTATTCTTATTCTTATTCTTATTCTGATGGTCTCCATTCATGTAAAATGAACATTAAACCGAATATTATTCTATTCTATTCTATTCTATTCTATTTTAATCTATTGTATTCTATTCTTAATCTTATTCTTATTCTTATTCTTATTCTTATTCTTATTCTTATTCTTATTCTGAATCTTATTCTTATTCTTAATCTTAATCTTATTCTCATTCTTAATCTTATTCTGATGGTCTCCATTCATGTAAAACGAACGTTAAACCGAATATTATTCTTATTCTTATTCTTATTCCTATTCTTATTCTTATTTTATTATTATTCTGATGATGATGATGATGATGATGATGATGATGATGATGATGATGATGATGATGATGATGTTGGTGACAAATATGAATAATACAAAATCTGACTATTTTCCTACGAATCTACTAGTAAAGAATGCACTCGATTCTGGACAAACATTTACCCCCCCACCCCTTTCTCTTCCCTTCTGACTGCATTACATTGTTTTTTTCGATTGAAGATGGCCACTTTGGATTGGAACAAAAATATAAATTGCCTCAGTCTAGAAGGACTTCTATTTCACTGACCGAGGACGGAATAGATTAAGTGTAGCATCGAAACAGATACTACACTTCGTTCCTAGCTGAAAGGTTGTTTTTGTTAACCATGTTTTAATCTTTTATTCTCAATCATTTTTCCATTTTCAAAATATGCATGGTATTATCCATTTATATTCCATTGCCTTTTTATAACATTATACACGAATGTAAGTTCTTATCTTTTTAGCATCAAAGAATGACTTCCTGTCCCCTTCCCCTCATATGCACATTCGGTGTCTGTCTCTTTAACAACAACACACGGATTTCTACTACTTTCTACTAGTGACAAATATGTCACTAGAAAGAATAAAGAAAGAAAAAGAAAATGTCTTATTACACCCCTGACAAGGACGTTTTACGTAAAAAATTTAGGGGCATTTAAATAAATATATTTACTTTAAAAAAAAGTCATTGTGTTGGCCTCTAATCACTTTTGAAATTTATATATGAAAAAAAAATAATGGCCTTATAGTAGCTACAGTCAATAAAATAATTCGGCTCACTAAATGTTTTCTCCGACTTTCGCCTTTTTTGCATCTTTCTTCACCTCTGTTCTTCATAACATGAAGTTCAGAATAAATTCCAGGTATTTAATTCCCTCCTACTGCAGGGATGTGTGACACAAGGTCGGAAAGTGGGGGAAGAGTCAAGCCAGCGTCCCTAAAGAAGGAGCACTCTGGCCTAGCAAAAATAGCCTGGGCAACCCCGTCGGCATTCCCTGATCAGGGTGCCTCAGGCAGCAAGCAATAAACTTACTCCTCCCCAAAGAGGGGAGGCAAGGCCTGGGAGGGTGCACCTCCTAGGAAAACCCAGGACATTATACCTCAGCCCGGCAGATAAAGGGACACCGAAATGGCTCAGTTTCTGTCGGACTGATTGTCGAGAATCCTCGAGTGGTATGACCCCATCCCGACGTCCTCAATCAACCGAAGTTAATTAAGTCAAGTTCAGAATAAATTCCAGACACAAACTGTGAATTATCTTCTTCTTTTATCGACTTAAATCCGGTTTATTCAAAACGCTTTTATTTGCATAACTACATCTCTGTAGGGAGGTGACGGTTGTTAAGTGGATAACGACGCGGACTGACGACCTGGGTGTGCCAAGTTCGAATCCAGTCGATTCCATAGGATCACTTTCTCTTAGGGGGAGGTGACAGTGGTTAAAGGGATAACGACACGGATTGACGACCTGTATGTGCCAAGTTCGAATCCAGTTGGTTCCATAGTACCATCTTCAGTTAAGGATGTTGGTAACCATTACGTGGTCCCTCCTGCAAGAATGCCGAGAACAGAATCAAACCGGTCAACAAAGTCGAACCATTCCGATTCATACGAATTTACTTTACTGCTAAAACAGGTTTGAATAAAATGATATTCAGTTTCTGAATTTTTGAGATGAGGATTGATACTTTGTATAATATATCTACTTTTCATCCTTCCGACCTTCTTCAGGTGTATCTTCCGCAAGGAGCTGTGGCGTAACGGTGTAAAGTACTAAGTAAGATTCAGTTCTATGTGCAGTCTTCTGAAGGTTGAAGGTTCAATCCTCAGTGCGGGCGATACTAGAAATTGAGAATTACTGAAGACTTCTACCCGGTCATGGCTGACGGAAGGAGAGCATGCTACCCTCATGGATTAAATAAAGTGTTCCGTTCGAAATTCCGTACAGATTCCCGAGTTCGACAGAAAGACTCCCGAGTTCGATAAGATACACCTGAAGAAGGTCGGAGGTTAAATCGGCCGAAACGTTGTGAGAATGGAATTATAGCCGCCCTCGGCTCGGGCGAGACGAGCCTGTTGAAGATGGAATTATAGTCGCCCTCGGCTCGGGCGAGACGACCCGCTGAACTAAGCGGAGAAAAAGTAACCAGCCAGGAATTGTTTTTCCTGAGAAAAAAATGTATTTCAAGACTACATGTGCAAGGAGGTACGGCTACGACGACATGCCGGAAATATCTACTCTAAATCGAACAATGCATCCATTTGTGAGTAACAACCTGAATATCTCTTCACGGACATTCGCCCCCTAGGGCTGTTATATATGTGTATATTTTTTGTGTAGAAATGAATCCTGCTACTATAGGGATAGGATAGACAATCCCCCCCTCTTCTTAAGAATATACTTTTGTTTTGATGTTTTATTTCGTTTTGTTTTATAGATACACTCCCTTTTTTCTAGCATACAGTTTCATTAAATAAATGAATATAAATTTAAGTCCTAATGTCTTTTTGTCGTTTCTTCGTATCTTTTTGTTGTATTTCCTGACGGTGTCTTATATTGGAGAAATCCCCATCCCATATCACGTTTTATTTGAACCTGGGATAATACGAGCCACTCCGGACTTTAAAAAAAAATTTTTTTTTAAGTTTTTTTTTATCATTGTCACGTAATGTCTTTCGGTGGTCCCGACCGGCGGCATTCGTGACAATATATATGTGTATATATATATGTATATATGTATATATATATGTATATATATATGTATATATATATATATGTATATATATATATATGTATATATATATATAAAATTAAAAATGGAAAAGCGGAAGACCTTTTCGCTCAACGTTTCGCCCAAATTTCACGTGGGCTTTGTCAAGAGCGGACGAAGAATACAAAAATGACAAAAGACGAGAAAGTCTGTAAATTATGGGGAATATATATAGTGGTTGGGTTCATGTCGAGATAAAGGGTATGCAAAAAAAAAAAAAAAAAAAAAAAAAAAAATTAGAAATAAATATATATATATATGCACATAAATGTGATCGAAACATATATATAACACATATACATACATATATATCAAATATACATAGAAGTAGCATTGGAAAAGAAGAGGAGAAAATAAAGAGCAGAAAGGGGTCCAAAGGATATTTAATTTAAAGCTCAGGGAATCATCCGGTGTCTAGAATTATCTTGTTTTCACTAATGATTGCTTTTGATAGGTTGGGGGAGATATTGTAGAAGCCCATTCTTTGTTTAATTTTATTTGTGGAAAGAGCTATGAGGGCAGATTCAATTATTCGACGTGTTGACTTGTTGTGTATTATTTTGATTAAAGTGGATTTCTCAAAGTCAAAGTAATGACCATATTCCATAGTATGAGCACATGCCAGATTTTATTTTATTATTGTGGTGCGAATAAAAATGAACATAATCGTTCTTATTGGTTTGTTTACGGTAAACTTTATAAGATAAATTATTATTTTTATTTATTAGTAGAATATCAAGAAAAGGAATGGAGTTATCTGTTTCTTTTTCGAAAGTAAATTTAATGGTCGGTTCTATTTTGTTCAATTTGTTAGTAATGCTTTCTATTTTAGTGGTTTTCGGGACGAAAATTAGGATATCATCTATGTATCTATAGTAAGATACATTTTTAGGTAGTCTGTATTTTATTGGTCCGTTCTCAAGAAATTCCAAAAATAAACAGGATAGGACACCACTGAGGGGATTCCCCATAGGTAGGCCAAATTTCTGTTTATAAAAGAAATTGTTGAAAGTAAAATAGGTCATATTAGTGCATAAATCTGGCATCATAATTGGTTTTTACCTAAGAGCACTTAGGATATGCAGCAATGAATATTTAGATGACGAATTTAAATACATTGAACACTCTCTCAATACATTACAGTACCCAAAGTATTTTATACAAAATTCTAAAAGAAAAGCTCTACAGATTTACTCAAATTCCAAACAGAAAAACTTATCCACCAGCCCTATAATAAATAGATATATAGCTTTACCAACCAATTCCAACAATAACCCGATGTACACAGAACTTAATAAACTAGGCATAAACATATCCCAAATAACTTCTGCAAGTATTATAAATTTAATCAAAACACCTAAACTGAACACGACACCCAATGTCAAAGCTGGCATATACTCCATTCCTTGTCTAGACTGTAATAAGGTCTACATTGGAGAGACGCAGCGTAATCTGGACAAGCGGATTTATGAGCATAAAACAGCGATTAAAACTAACAACACACTTAACGCCTTATGTGCTCATACTATGGAATATGGTCATTACTTTGACTTTGAGAAATCCACTTTAATCAAAATAATACACAACAAGTCAACACGTCGAATAATTGAATCTGCCCTCATAGCCCTTTCCACAAATAAAATTAAACAAAGAATGGGCTTCTACAATATCTCCCCCAACCTATCAAAAGCAATCATTAGTGAAAACAAGATAATTCTAGACACCGGATGATTCCCTGAGCTTTAAATTAAATATCCTTTGGACCCCTTTCTGCTCTTTATTTTCTCCTCTTCTTTTCCAATGCTACTTCTATGTATATTTGATATATATGTATGTATATGTGTTATATATATGTTTCGATCACATTTATGTGCATATATATATATATTTATTTCTAATTTTTTTTTTTTTTTTTTTTTTTTTTTTGCATACCCTTTATCTCGACATGAACCCAACCACTATATATATTCCCCATAATTTACAGACTTTCTCGTCTTTTGTCATTTTTGTATTCTTCGTCCGCTCTTGACAAAGCCCACGTGAAATTTGGGCGAAACGTTGAGCGAAAAGGTCTTCCGCTTTTCCATTTTTAATTTCATACCGTCGGATTATTTTTATCCTTTCATATACTCATATATATATATGTATATATATATATATGTATATATGTATATATATGTATATATATATATATATATGTATATATATATATATATATATGTGTATATATATATATGTATATATATATATGTATATATATATATGTATATATATATATGTGTATATATATATATGTATATATATATATATATGTGTATATATATATATATGTATATATATATATGTGTATATATATATATATGTATATATATATATATATATATATATATATATATAATTATTTAATAATAAATATTTAATTCTCTACAGACGTATATGTTTCATCCTTGCGGGATCATCAGTGTAGAGATAACTATTCACACCAGTTGCACGATTCGAACCTCGGAACAAGAATCATCTTTAACTCCGAATCACGACGCCCTAACCAATGAGGCTAACCTGAATAGATATAGGAAGTGATGATCTTCTGAATTTGTTTTAAAAACATTTTTATTCATACAACTGTTTCTTCCTATTTAAAAACGCACATTTTTTCTATATAATAAATGCAAGATGTTTTCAAAAGGCTTTCTCAGTGAATTTCTATCTCCCATAAAATTTATCAATATTTATTATTATTTATTATAAATGGATTTGTTATCAAGAAAAAATGTGTGCTTTGAAATAGGCAGAAACAATTGTATGAATAAAGATGTTTTTTCAAAAACAAATTTGGAACATTTATTAAATTATTATACATTGAGCTCTAGTAATATATACACTATTGAGCTATTGACCCAACTTTTATGTGAATTTAAGGGAATTTAAATTATATATATAACTTCATTGTAATATAGGATTTAAACACGAAATTAATGTTGTTCTTTTTAACCTCTATAATCCTTAACCCCATTTTCTCTCCCTAATTCCTTTAGAACACACATCATTAAACCCCAAAACAGTAACGGCCAAATATACGATACTCATAATATTGACTTACGGGAATTATATAGAAATATTTTTAAATTTTTGAATTTTAAATTTTAAATTTTTTTATATCTCTTTAAATCTCCTCCGGTTTTAAATCTCAACTGTTACTTTTCACCCCTCCCCTTTTTTTTCAAACCTTATTAAACCTTCCTTACACTACATTTAAACAAACATACACAACCCTCTAAGCAAATAACGCGTTCAAACGAGTGTGACACGTGACTTCACATTTCCGAAACAGATGACAACAGAAGCTGAAGAGAGCCGGATGGCTAAGTCCTTCCGTGCTTGAAACCGACGGTACGAATATTGTACTAAGTTTTATGTACCCCAAAAATAAATGAATATATATATATGCAAACATTGTTAAAAATTCCTCTGCTTAATTATACCTTTTTTTTTATTTTTCCAATTTTTCTAATGA
Source organism: Sepiola atlantica (assembly GCA_963556195.1). Taxonomy (NCBI): domain Eukaryota; kingdom Metazoa; phylum Mollusca; class Cephalopoda; order Sepiida; family Sepiolidae; genus Sepiola; species Sepiola atlantica. Next base: position 23,715,885 of record OY744548.1, on the reverse strand, counting down.
ACTTTTTTGTGTTAAAATAAAAAACAAAATCACGTATGTTCCTATATGTATCTCGAACGATTTCGAGTCTTCGTCGAATGTTCATCAGATGAAAAAAAAAACAAATAAACAAAAAAAAAGCTAAAGAAAAGAAGATAATTCCAAAAGATAGTCAAGAAATGAGCACGTGAAGTCAGTTAGACTTCAAGCGAACGTTCTCACACTGTTCCAGGAACGTACTTTAATTTTTTTTTTTTAACACAAACAGATCATTAGAAAAATTGAAAAAATAAAAAAGCAAAAGAATTTTTTTTTTTTTAACATAGTTCACCCCAAACAAGGCAGGCCACCACTGTAGACGTAAGGGGCTACTGAGAAAAAAGAAAAGGGGAGAAGATAGGGGGCGGTCAACCTAGACTGGGATCTGCGCAGCGAGATGTCTGTTTACATTAGTTTTAAACTTCTGCATGTCTGTACTGTCGGGGAAACAGGGGGCAGGAAGGGAGTTCCAGAGGCCAGCAGTACGAGGAAAGAAGCTATTTGAGTAGAAGGCTCTCCGACATCTGGGGACCTCCACAGTGAATGAATGAGATTTAGTAGATTGTCGAGTTAGTCTAGTGAATTTTCGTCGAGGGGGCACCAGAGTAGCCAATTCATCGGAGCATATTCCATTGAAGTATTTGTAAAACAAGCACAAGGATGCCACATTGCGGCGATGGGACAGAGGCTGGAGCTTGGTTGACAGCGAGGGACCTATTAGGTTGGCGATTCTTTTTTGGACCTTGTCAAGGAGGGAGAGACTAGTAGATGATGCGCCAGCCCAGATGTGACAACAATACTCCATGCATGGGCGGATGGTGGCTTTGTAGAGATACAGGATAATGCCAAATGTGAGGAGTTTACTAGCACGGTAGAGGGAGCCAACCTTCTTTGCGACAGCCTTGGTAATGTATTCAATGTATTTGTTCCAATTCATGTTACCTGTGAAGGTTAGGCCGAGGAGTTTGAATAATGAACTCTCAGGTAGGGTGTTATTTGCCATGACAATCGGTGGTTGCAAAGGTTCCTTGTAATTATTGAAGGAAAGGAGCTTTGTCTTTGTGGCATTAAAAGTTACCATCCATTTATGACCCCAATTCACTACAGCCTGGAGGTCATTCTCCAAAGACTCAGCCATTGCCTCGGATATGATTGCGTCGGTTTTACCAACATGGCGAGAGTAAAGGGTGGTGTCATCAGCAAATAAACCAATCTCAGACTCTATGCCATCAGGGAGGTCGTTTATATAGATCAGGAACAACAAGGGTCCAAGGATAGATCCCTGGGGTACACCAGCATTTATGTCATGTTGCAGAGATGAGCGGCCATCGAGGACAACCTGGATTTTTCTTTTGTCTAGGAAGGATCTAATTATATTAAGTAATTGCCCAGTAATACCGTATGAGTGTATTTTCAGGAGAAGCCCTTCATGCCAGACCTTGTCAAAGGCCTTCGATATATCTAGCGCTACTGCTCTAGCTTCTCCTGCCCCGTCGAGTGCATGATACATGCGTTCAGAGATTACCATTAGGATGTCCGCAGTAGATCGTGCTTGTCTAAATCCATACTGGCGGTCGGAAAGAAGTTTAGCATTAACTAAGTGCCGTATTATCGCTAGATTGATTAGGGATTCAAAGATTTTAGCAAAGATCAACAGCAGACTGATTGGGCGATAGTTCTGAGGATCGGTTCTATTCCCAGAGTTCTTGTAGACTGGTACCACAGAGGCAATTTTCTAGCTATCGGGGAAGCAAGATTCAGCTAGACACTTATTGTAGAGTTTGGAGAGGACAGGGGCCAGTTCAGCAGAGCATTTCTTTATTACTATTACTGGTATAAGATCAGGCACACAAGCTTTGGAGGAGTCAAGGTTTTTTATGATGTCTCTGACCTGGGATGGGGTGATGACCACGTTATCAAGTGTGGCTTCGGTCAGCAAAGGGAATCTGGGGAGGGGGTGGTTATCTGAGTCCAAAGTAGAGTTAGAAGCGAAGCGATGGGCAAGTAGTTCAGCCTTATCAGTGGCCGTGCAAGTGACATCATTGTGGTTTAATAGTGGAGGAATCGTTGATTGACCATTATTCACTACACTATTGTAGATTTTCCAGAAATCACGAGTACATAATTTCTGTGACTGGATGCGTTTTTCTGTTAACTCATTATACTTTCTCTTCGCTTCTCCTATCATGGCCTTGCAATTATTTCTTGCCTCTATAAACTTATTTCTATTAGTAGCTGACTTATGGCGGCCGAATTTACGGAATGCTTGTTGCCTCTCGGAAATGGCAACTGCACATTCCGAGGTGAACCATTGAGGAGAGTGAGGCTTACTAAAGAATTTTCGCATGGGGACATAGGCTTCAATGCCTGCTTTGACCCATTCAGTTAATTCGTTTGCACACTGGTTGGCAGGGAGTGAGAAGGTTTCCCTCCATGGGGCGTCACTGATGTGATCTCTGATTGACTCAAAATCAGCCCGCTCGTAGTATCTTGTTGTTTTGAGCAACGGTTCATCAGCTTTTGGACGACTTCTTAAGGTAATATGTATCATTAGAACAATGTGATCAGCATTCCCGAGTGGGCTATGGGCTTTCGTCACACAAGCCTCGGGCATTGAGGTCAAGAAAAGGTCTAGAATGAGGCTTGCTGGTCTACTCGATCGGGGATGCGGGTTGGAAAATCGACAGTCTGAGAGAGGGAGCGAGCTAAGGAGAAATTATACGTAGAGTGGCCGGCTGCGTCAGTAAGGCTGGAGAATCCCAACCAGTCACGGTGGTGGGCATTAAAATCCCCAAATATATGTATCTGGGCATTCAAGTCAGTTAAGAGTGCTCTGTCTATGCTTACAGAGACAGAGTTTAGCAGAGTACAGTCTTGGGTCGCCGGGGAGCGGTATAAGAAATATAAGTAACTGACGCTGTGATGTAAAGTCAATCTAAAGCACATGTAGTCATAGTCATCTGATTCTAGCCTATGTTCTCTAATCAGGGGGAGGGTGTTCCGAACATAAACTCCTAGCCCATTATGTTATTTGTAACAATGTTTGCTTAAATGAAAAAATGCTGGCTAAATACACACGCACACAATATATATATATATATATATATATATATATATATATATATATATATATATATATGGGAAATGAAAAAGGAAAAACCAAACAGATGACAACAGAAGCTAAAGAGAGCCGGATGGTTAAGTCGTTCCGTGCTTGAAACCGACGGTACGAATGTTGTACTAATTTTTCTGTACCAAAATAAATAAATATATATATATATATATATATATATAAAATTAAAAAGTCACCACTTATAAAGGCCAAAAGGCTACTCGAGGATATATATATATATATTCATCCATCCATCGATGTGCATAATTTAGAGAGCTTCACCACGTGTTTGAGAACAGAATTTCTATCCATGGTGGATTGTTCCATTATGTCATCACATGTATGTTTTAGCAGGTTATACTAAAGTATCTTCAGGCTGTCGTTTTTTGTTGTTTTTTTTTTGCACAGGAACTGTTTCGCTGTATCACCACTCTTAGTGTCGTTAGACAGGCAAGTGCTTCAGGTTGACATTGAAATCGAATTGTTTTTTTGTTTTGTTCTCAATAGTCTGAGTTTCTATCTACTGCGCCATCTTCACAAGCTATAAGGCAGGAATAATCTTACTCTTTATAAAAAATATCAACTACCGAAGAGTGCTCAATTCGTTTTGTTTTTTTGACAAAAAGCTTTGCACACACACACACACACATATATATATATATATATATATATAGTAATAATAATTATAGTATGATTTTTTTCTGAAACACTTGTACATATGGAAAAAAATTGTTAAGTGTTGATTTTCGGAGCATAATTATAATATTTAAAATATTAATTATGTCATATATTATGTTATTATTATATTATTTTATATTTGATTATATTATATATTGTTAAAGAAAAAGGAAAACTCTGATATAATACCAGTGGTGATTGTTGTTTCCAATGATGTAGACTTGCACTTTTTGGGTCATGGTCTCAATCACTTTTTGAGTGGCATTGGTTGTGTTTCATTCTCGAGGGAAATCTGCAAGCTAATCAGCTTATGTCTCATTCCCGAGAGAAATCATTAGACTAATTAGTTTCTGTGAAGCTTACTTGCCATAAGTATATTTTTTATACTACTACTAACCTCTACTAACGTATTGAGCACTGTTGAAATAAACACTGAAAAAAAAAATATAATATATTATTTTATAAGTGTATATATATATATATATATATATATATATATATATATATATATATATATATATATATATATATTTTATATACGTCTTAAGTTTGAGTCATGTGACCGGCGGGTCAGCTGAAGAAGATGAAACATGCATGGTCTGTGAATATAAATAATGTATATATATATATATTTATATATATATATATATATATATACACAGTCACACCATCACCAATTTTTAAAACATACAAATATGTTGGGTAATCTGATGACTTGATGTTGGTGAGCACTCTCGGGGATGTTAAAAATAGACTGTCAAAAAGCTCTAATGCAAAGATTTTTCTTCTGGTTTAATTATTTTTGACAAAGGGAAGTCTTTTCCCGAAATATCAAATAGTGATTTTTAATCACCCGGACATCACACGAACAGCTAAAAACACTCTTACTGTTATGTAAGATTTTAGAAAAAAAGGAAAAATAAATAGTAAGTCATATTTCGTATTCGATTTATTGTTATTGTTTTTGTTCTTTACTACTTGCATCTTACCCGGAACTTGCATTGCCCACAGCCTTTCAAAAACTTACTACTACTATACCCAGCAATGCTTCAAGCAAACTACCATTCTCTACTAATATATATATATATGTGTATGTATATATATATCTATATCTCTCTCTCTCTCTCTCTAAATATATATATATATGTGTGTGTGTATATATATATATATATATATATATATATATATATATATATATATATATATATATATATATATGCTAAATCAAGTTTTCTCAATGGAGGCCATGAGATATTTTCAGGGGCTAGATGGCCTATTTAAATATATATATATTTTGGCTAAGATCAAAGTGTAGTATCTGTTCCGATGGATACTACACCTCATGGACTGGTATTGTCTTGGCCTTCGGGGCTTGATTTACGCCGGTCTATGGGTCTGTCCTGTGCAGTTCTAGGAGGTCCACCCTCCCAGGCTTCGCCTCCCCTCTTTGGGGAAGAATAAGTTTATTGCTTACTGCCTGAGGCGCCCCTACCGGGGAATGCCGACGGGGCTGCCCAGGCAATTTTTGATGGTCAGAGTGCTCACCTCTCGGGCGCTGGCTTTTCAACCCCCACTTTCTGACCCGACCTTGGGTCACATCTTACTTGTGGGAGTAGGATAAAACTGGCCTTGTGCCTAACTCCTGGAGAGGAGTAAATAATATATATATATATATATAAAAGGGGGGGGGGTAAAGTTTTTCAAAGAGATTCAATGTTTTAACGAATTCCTTCTACCGGCACAAGCAAGGTTAATGAATGGCGATAAAGACGGATTCCCAAATTTTCAAATGGTTTTTGGAATCTGCAAGACCTGAACATGCTCTATTTAATAGCTACTTGCACAGCATGGATTTTTAACCAAATACTGGCTAATAGCAGAGTCCAAAGTCACAGAGGAAGGGTGACACAGGGATCCTATTCTTCCCTGTCAAATTTTGGATGGAACGTACTGGTTTATGCGGGTCTTCAAATGCAAGGAAGTACTCCCTATAAAGCCAGCATCACACTGGCATTTAAATTGGTAAACAACATTACTATAATTGGTATAGGAAACACTATCCTTGCGAAAGGAAGGAAAAACAGGTTCTTGTAGAATACACTAAACGTAAGAAAACAGGGTCGAAGCTATTAATAAGGCTTCCATATATATATATATATATGTATATATATATATATATATATACAGGGCTTTACGCGCTCTATTACTTTTGAAGCTTTTCCCGCTCCTGCTCCAACGCCCAAAATTGGAGCTGGCTCCTCTCACGCTCCCCATTTTCAAAAAAAAGCCTCTCCTGTTCCAACTCCTATAAAAACGAGCGGCTCTTTTTCGGCGCTCCATAATGAAAATGTACCTTCTTTCATAAACGTTCTATTCTGCCAATGAATGGTCGAAGGATAGGGATGGGCGTCAAAGGATCTCATCGATATGGGTTGGGATGTCACTTTAAGTGTAAGACCGTAAGATAATATTTGACAAAATCTCGCTAATATTTTGAGAGTTATAGGAGAACATGTCGGACGAAGTATAGGATTATACGTACATTTTCGTTTCCTGAGGTATAAAATAGAAATAGAAAAATCCCTGAAGTATTTTAAAACAATTTTAATTTTCATTACATTAACAACCTATTTTTTCAGGAAAGGAAAATTTGACCCGATATTTTTTCTATTTATTTTGGAAGGGAATTTAGATTTGTTTTAAGTAAATAAAGTTTTACTTTTAAACATTATTAGTGATTATTTTCTTTTTAAAGAAAACATTTCTCTGGAAGAGGAGTGACAACCAGGGCAACATTACTCGTCGTATTGTTGTTTAATATTTGTTTGTTTTACGAACGTAACTATATTGTATAATGTATATTATTATTTATAACAGAGAAACGCGCAAGTACTTTCAAACAAATCGATGTATCCATTTTTTTTTCTATAGTACAATTTGGGGCGAAAAAAAACTCAATGAAGTTTATTTTTTAAAGATTGAATAAAAAAAATATTTTTCATAAGTTGGCCAAAAAATATCAATAAATTGTCAATAAACAATTCAAAGATCCATTTAATGTCTTAAAATTTCATACAATATATCTGGCCTAGACCTTGGGAGTTGAAAAAATATCGAGTCAAATGTTCCTCCCCCCTCCCCCACCCCCAAAGGTGAAACGTCTATATTTTAAATCTCTAACAAAAGCAAACTGTTTACAATTTTAATATTCGATAATAGATTTTTTAAGATAAAGAAAGATATCTAATCTACTTTCGGTTCTAAAAAAACAACAAATTAGTCAGAAAGACTAATTATTTGCTTTTTTAAATTAAAATTTATGATATTTTCTTTAATTTAATTAAGTTTAAATATTGGTTTAATTGTAGAATAGGGGCCGCTGTTTTCTTTCGCTCATTTCGCTTGGTATTTGCCCAAATTTAGGATGAAACTAATTGCTGGTCTTAATTGTATTTTTGGTCCTGAAATAAAATTCTCATTTACTTTTTAAAGTGTTGAGAATTTAACTTTAATTCCAAGTTTTAATCGCTGGCGGTCATGTTTGTTTTATTGTTTTTTTCCTTGGACTACATATATATTTTTTTCCTTGGACTAAAGATATTTTTACTGGTTTAACATTTTATTACACACAAAAAAATCTTTGAACATTTTATTTACAAAAGCAAGTTTTAACGGAATTTAACGAATTTAAAAGCAAACATGAAAAGGTTAAAACATACTACTCGTGAATTTAAGAATAACAAAAGACGATGGGTAAAAATGTGGCATAAAAGTTCAATTTGATATATGCTAAAAAATAAATTAGAATTTTTTGTCAGGACAAAATGTACCATTTACCCCAAAAATCGATTTTATCGAACATTTGGATGAATACCGAGCGAAATGGATGAGAAAATTCAACAGCCCCTATAGTATAATTGAACCTAAAATTCTTTATTTAAAAACATGAATTAAAAGAAAAATTGGCTTATTTATTCAATCACAATAAACATCCTATCATAAATACAAAAAAAGTTCAAATCTATAAGAAAATAACTTCAAAAACATCTATAGACTCACTGGCTCATTTAAAGACATTTGGTGCCAAATTGTCTTTCTTCTGCCTTAAGAAAACTGTCCCATCAAAAATTTAATAAGTAGATGTAAAAATCTAAAAACTTCAAATGTTCTCTTTGTTACTCCCTGTCTCTCTCTCCCTCTCCCTCTCTCCCTATCTCATATACATTTACCAGATATAATTTAAAAAAATAACTCAGAGAAAACTCTGAGACTTTCTTTTCTTCTTTTTATTGGTGAATAAAAAAACTAATGTTTAAAAGAAAATCAAATCAAATAATTTTGGAGCGAGGAGCGCAGAGCGATAACGCCACCGTTCTTTAGTCCCAAATGGAGTTGCTCCAGCCCCACTCCCGCTGAATATAAAATGAGCCCTCCTCTCCTTCGCTCCAGCAAAAAGGAGCATGTTCCTGGAGCGCGCCTCTTTTTTGGAGGGCTCCGTAACGCCCTGTATATATATAGTCTAAAGAAGCTTTGAGTTATTTTAAACAAAAAGACAAAAAAAAAAAGAAGGAAAATATATATATATATATATATATATATATATAGCTGTGAAACAGCGAAACAGTCTGTATGTGGATGACTATATAAAGCTCCCTCCCTGGGTAGAGCTTATTTTGTAAGGATATCGCCAACTGCCATTAGTTTTAAGGCATAGCTCATTAGGTAAAACTAATTCGAGCTCCCGGCACTTGCAATGTTTACATTGAGATATTTCTTACATTCAGTCAGTGTCGTATGATAGCGCATGGGTTAGCAGCGCCGACTGTCAGCTCGACGGTTCAGTTTCAATCCCGGCTTGAGTCACTAACTGGTCTAGCCGCACTGATGAGCTGTGAAACAGCGAAACAGTCTGTATATGGATGACTATATATATATATATATATACACACCCTCTTACTTTCCATTACTTTATATAGTTTTTTGAATTTTGCCTTTTCCACTGCCAACTTATCCATCTATGTAATTCCTTTGATGATAAGATTTTTAATCTTTTAAAAGCCTTGGCTTAAGGAAAGAAAAATAAACATGTTTTATCGAGTACACCTTGTATAGAACAATCGAAGATGAAATAGATTTGTCATCCGTACATCTTTATCTCTCTTCTTTCATTTATCTTTATCTTATATATATATATATATATATATATATATATATATATATATATATATATATATATATATTATTATATTTTTTTTGAAAAAACCATAACAATGGTGGGGTTAAAATGAATAAAATTTATTTTAATCTTAACTTTCGAGAATTACAATTCTCCTTGTCAAAGAGTGTTTTTCTTTTTTCTTCTTTTTCTTCATCGTCCGATGGTAATGGACTTCTGGGTCAGAAAATCACGTTATGTCTGAAGGCGAGGTTGCACCAATTTGAATAAGAAAGAGTATTTAGACATATTTTTTAAACCATTGTTTCGTAATAGTATATATATATATATATATATATATATATATATATATATATATATATATATATATATATATTGCAGTATCTACTGAGGTTAATGAATAATTCAGAAGGGGGTAATAAAAATATAAAACCAACGAATCTGATAAACAATTCTTGATTTCCGCAATTTTCTCGAGCAATGCCAGGAAACAGTTTTTGCTTGTAATATATATATTTCGAAAACACAAATGTACTATGATCAGTTGGGACCTATTGACAAGATTATAAATGATTGCCTGTCCAAACTTTGGTTGCCGGCATAAATTTAAACAGATCTAATTTCTTGTAAAAAAATGACAGACTTGTGGGACCATGTGGAAATTCAATGGTGATTTCTACATCAACTCGTATAATTTACTGTCTATAATAATATCCCTTTGAAATAATAAATGTCTGTCAGGGTCAATACTATTAATAATAAAAAAAAAATGACTTTCTTTTTTCTTCTACCATAAAAATAATTGTCATTGTCAGCTTAATAAATAAAACAAATATGTCTTCTTCTTCATTTTTATTTTTTAAATTGTAGAAATTTAAATCTTTAAAAAATTTTCTCTGCCTTCTTACCATAAAAATAATTGTCAGCTGAATATTCAAATTAAAAAAAAAACAAATGTAAATCTCTGGAATGCATTTATTTAAAAGTGTATTGTTTTAGTCGATGGGACAACCTAATTTGATTTGGGAACAATTCATTTTAAAATGGGCAAAGTCGGAATTTTCACGTTAGCGATCTCATTTTTTACATGTTTGAGAAAGTTGATAATATACGTACGAACATTAAATGCCTTAGCGTAATATTATTTAGATTTTAAAAGCATTTTGGGTGCTATTTTAGTTTAAGGGCGATGCAGTTAATTATTTTCATGTAAAAGCATTATTTTGTACTTACTCAGTCATAGTTTATCTCTCATGGCACGAAAAAGAATTTAAAAATATCAAGCAGAACTTTAATTAGAACGATTTTTCCATTTCGATGTACAACCTGTATTCGCGCCCGAGCCGACATTTTGGGTGTGAGCGGTCGATAGAATAGCCAAGGGCATTAACTCCGTTTTTATTGTTAGGATTATAAAAAGAAAGAAACACATAAGCAATAATAATAAAATATATATTTATTAAATAAAAAAATAATAAATTAAATAATTATTTTTACTTTGTTCACCGGGCTACTTTCCACGATATAATTTTCTTGTTTTTTTTTTTTTCGCCCAGCTATTAATTCCTGCGATTGCAGAAAATCAATAGTCTTCGCCGGCCTCATGCACAAATACACCAAATCCTTCAAATTTAATTCATTCACGTCCATTCTCAGAGAAATTCTTCAAAAGTACTAATTAGGTCACACGTGCCTACCTAGGGGACCCAATTTCGCAACACTTATCTGCCCTTAGTTAGCTAACCGGCCACTCCCAAAATGGCAACTAGTCGACGTTTCATATCGCCCTTATGGAAATGGAAAAATCGTTCTAATTAAAGTTCTGCTTGATATTTTTAAATTCTTTTTCGTGCCGTGAGAGATAAACTATGACTGAGTAAGTACAAATTACTGCTTTTACATGAAAATAATTAACTGCATCGCCCTTAAACTAAAATAGCACCGCATTTTGTAGTTATGAGGATCTTGTCATCCAATGGAGGTCACCTTGAAGAACTTGATGTTCCCGCCTAATTTGTTGATGTAAAAGTAGACCAACTCACGTGATTACTTACCTTAATTCTGTCATTCCTCCGCACGCACATAGGTAATTTGGATACGTGTAAAATGTAATGATTGCCTCGACTCATAAGCTAAGGAAAAAGTTTTACTTTAAAATTTAAAAAAAAAAGTCTATATGACGTCATTTTTTATTAAAATGTTTTTAAGATAATTATATATATTAGCAAGACTCCGTGGAAAATCCATGGGCCTTTCTACATCAATTTGTATAATTTACTGTTAATGATGATATTATCCACTAGAACTTTAATTACAAGTATTTTCCCATTTTATGTATCGCTTCGATGAGTATGCCTCCATCTTGTTTCGTTGAACACAAATCAAGGGCAGATAACTTGCAAGGGCAGATAATAATGCGAAGGGCCCTTGATTTGTGTCCAACGAAACAAGATGGAGGCATACTCATCGAAGTGACTGCTCGATACGGAAAATGGAAAAATACTTATAATTAAAGTTCTAACGGATAATTTTTCCTACTTTTTTCAACATTGAACAATAAAATACCACTGAGTAAGTACATGATATTGTTTTCATGAATAAATAATTTTTCCGTATGGCCGAAGCACTGGACAAGCACCGATATTCCTTTTGAATTAATAAATGTCTCTCAGTGACAATACTATTAAGATTTAAAAATAAAATGACTCCATTTTCGGTGCAACTTCGGAAAAGCCTCAATAAGGAAAAACAAAATAATAAATTAAAAAAATAAAGACATACTGGTATCATGTATATGACGAAACAAACACATCGTACACCAAAAATTACGTACATTGAGCAAGCAGTTTTTTTTAATCACAGATAATCAAATTTTGTCATTTTTTTTCCATGCTCGCTTGTCACGTCGCCATCTTTGAAAAACAAGGGACGTAAGTCAGCCCAGCTTGTCGTGACAAACGAGCGTGGAAAAAACAAAACAATACTTGATTTTCTGTGATAAAATAAAAACTACTCGACCATTTAACGTAACTGTTGGTGTATGATATCTTTGTTTCATCCCGGTCACATACATAATACAATTATGGGTGCTATTTTACTTATAGGCCGATGCAGTTAATTGTGTTCATGTAAAAGCATTATTTTGTACTTACTCAGTCATATTTTATCTCTCACGCCCCGAAAAAGAATTTAAAAATATCAAGCAGAACTTTAATTAGAACGATTTTTCCATTTCCATAAGGGTGATATGAAATGGCGAGTCTGCGATTTTCGGAGTGGCCGGTTAGTGGCCGGTTAGCTAACTAAGGGCAGATAAGTGTTGCGAAGAAAAAAAAACAAAAAAAACAAACAATGAAGTTATATCGTGGAAAGTATCCCGGTGAACAAAGTAAAAATAATTATTTAATTTTCTATTTTTTAATTTAATAAATATATATTATATTATTATTGCTTATGTGTTTCTTTCTTTTTATAATCCTAACAATATAAACAACGGAGTTAATGCCCTTGTCTATTCTACCGACCGCTCACAGCCCAAAATGTCGGCTCGGGCACAAATACAGGTTGGACATCGAAATGGAAAAATCGTTCTAATTAAAGTTCTGCTTGATATTTTTAAATTCTTTTTCGGGGCGTGAGAGATAAAATATGACTGAGTAAGTACAAAATAATGCTTTTACATGAAAACAATTAACTGCATCGGCCTATAAGTAAAATAGCACCCAATTATGTATTTATTATTTGTTTTTCCTTATTGAGGCTTTTCCGAAATTGCACCCCATTTTTTTTTTTTTAAGTAAAAATACTTGTTATTGTCAGCTAAATATTTTTTTTTTATATAAATGTTTCTTCCTTATTTATTTAAAACTGTAGCAAGTTAATTCCTTTTTAAAAACGTCTTCTTACTGTAGAATAAGCTCCCCGCAGAAAATTATTTTCATGTAAAATCATTATTTTGTACTTACTCAGTCATAGTTTCTCACTCACGGCACGAAAAAGAATTTAAAAATATCAAGCAGAACTTTAATTAGAACGATTTTTCCATTTCGATGTACAACCTGTATTCGCTGACATTTTGGGTGTGAGCGGTCGATGGAATAGCCAAGGGCAATAACTCCGTTTTGATTGTTAGGATTTTAAAAAGAAAGAAACACATATGCAATAATAATAAAATATATATTTATTAAATTAAAAAATAGAAAATTAAATAATTATTTTTAATTTCTTCACCAGCCTACTTTCCACGATATAATTTTCTTGTTTTTTCAAAAGTACTAATTAGGTCACACGTGCCTACCTAGGGCACACAATTTCGCGACACTTACCTGCCCTTAGTTAGCTATTCCATCAATCGGCCACTCCCAAAATGTCGGCGAGTCGACGTTTTATATCGCCCTTATGGAAATGGAAAAATCGTTCTAATTAAAGTTCTGCTTGATATTTTTAAATTCTTTTTCGTGCCGTGAGTGAGAAACTATGACTGAGTAAGTACAAAATAATGCTTTTACATGAAAATAATTTTCTGCAGGGAGCTTATTCTAAAAAAGCACCCAAAAAATGTCTTTTTACCATAAAAATAATTGTCAGCTGAATATTTTTAAAATCACTGAAACGAATTCTGAAAAGTATTTATTTAAAATTGTACCGTTTTAGTCGACGGGATGAGATAATTTGATTTTGGAACAATTCATGGTACTGATATCGATCCTGACCCAGTTTTCGTGAGGTTCGACTCGGAAGCGTTCGGCTGTCCTACGCAAACGCCCGAGAGTTGACGAGCCGATTTGTACCAGACGACAATTTTGATACGGTGCTGCGTCCCATGATAATAATGTTTTACTTGTTTGTTTGTTTTTTGTTGTTGTTAGGGGTTAGGATTAGGGTTAGGGTTTAAAAATATTTATTTGATAACAGTAATTTCGCTCTGTTTTGCTTGTTTTATTTGTTTTGTTTAAAAAATTTCTTGCAACTATGACTAAAAATTATAGGACGCAGCAACGTATCAAAATAAAAAAATTATATTTATTTGATAACAGTAACTTTGCTATGTTTTGTTTTTTTTGTTGTTTCTTTTAGAAAATTTCTTGAAAATATAACTTACAATCACAGGACGCAGCACCGTATCAAAATGTCGTCTGGTACCATTCGGCTCGTCAACACTCGGGCGTTTGCGTAGGACAGCCGAACGCTTGCGAGTCGAACCTCACGAAAACTGGGTCAGGATCGATATCAGTACCCAATTCATTTAAAAATGAAGTCAGAATTATTTTTCACCTTAGTGTCATCAGATTAAGCACCAATCAATATGTTTTGCTGACTGGACGATCTCATTTTTTAAAATGTGTGTGAAAGGTGATAGCGTACGTACGAACATGAAATGCCTTAGCGTATTATTATTATATAGATTTTTTTTCTTTTGAAGATGCGTCCATGCATCTCTGTAAGTGGCTTTGTCTGCCAGTCCATCTGTCACGCTTCAGTTTCAAATAGCATTTTCATGACTAAACATGTGTCCATGGATAATTATATTTAAATTAATATTCAATAGATCTGGCAGGAACTAATTTCTTGATTCAAAATAAAGTAGCTCTTTGTTATCTTCTGTTCCTTTGTTATACGCAAGAGGAAGATGAGGTGTGTCAATCAGTGATGCATAAAACGCATGGAGTAATTTCTGGCCTAACTTCTTTGACTAAGAATATGAAAGTATTATTTTGAAATAATAAAGTGGTGCAATTTTACTTATAGGCCGATGCAGTTAATTATTTTCATGTAAAAGCATTATTTTGTACTTACTCAGTCATATTTTATCTCTCACGCCCCGAAAAAGAATTTAAAAATATCAAGCAGAACTTTAATTAGAACGATTTTTCCATTTCCATAAGGGCGATATGAAATGTCGAATCTGCCATTTTCGGAGTGGCTGGGTAGTGAACTAAGGGCAGGTAAGTGTCGCGAAATTGGGTCCCCTAGGTAGGCACGTCGTGGAAAGTATCCCGTTGAACAAATTAAAAATAATTATTTAATTTTCTATTTTTTTATTTAATACATATATATTTTATTATCCATATTTGGTCGCTGTTACCATGTAAATATGAAAAAAAAAAAAAAAAAAAATTATATCGTGGAAAGTATCCCGGTGAACAAAGTAAAAATAATTATTTAATTTTCTATTTTTTTTATTTAATAAATATATATTTTATTACTATTGCTTATGTGTTTCTTTCTTTTTATCATTCTAAAAATAAAAAACGGAGTTAATGCCCTTGTCTATTCTACCGACCGCTCACAGCCCAAAATGTCGGCTCGGTCACAAATACAGGTTGTACATCGAAATGGAAAAATCGTTCTAATTAAAGTTCTGCTTGATATTTTAAAATTCTTTTTCGGGGCGTGAGAGATAAAATATGACTGAGTAAGTACAAAATAATGCTTTTACATGAAAATAATTAACTGCATCGGCCTATAAGTAAAATTGCACCAATAAAGTTTTTAAAAATTAAAATTAATTCAGCTTTGATAAGTAAAAGGTAGATATTTGCAGACATTATCTTGTTGAGAAAAGAAAAATATAAAAATGAAACCTCATTCCAAGAACTTACTTGTTGCCTTGGTAACTCTGAAATGTTCTTATCTCCAATTTCTTTGCAAATTAAGTATTCTTTTTTATATTGAGAGATTATACTGTACTACCTGGCACGCTAGGAAGTAAGTGTAGTATCTGTTCCGATGGATACTGCACCCCATAGACGGGTGTCATCTTGTCCTTTGGGGCTTGATTCCGCCGGTCTGTGGGTCTGTCCTGTGCAGTTCTAGGAGGTCCACCCTCCCAGGCTTCGCCTCCCCTCTTTGGGGAGGAGTAAGTTTATTGCTTACTGCCTGAGGCGCCCCTACCGGGGAATGCCGACGGGGCTGCCCAGGCAATTTTTAATGGCCAGAGTGCTCACTTTCTCGAGCGCTGGCTTTTCAAACCCCACTTACTCGACCCGAGCTGTGGTCACATCTTACTTGTGGGAGTAAGATAAAACTGGCCTTGTGCCTAACTCCTGCAGAAGAGTAAATAAATATACTGTCCTTTGTTTTATCTACCGTTCGCATACTATCTGCATAGAAGCACAAGCATTTTTATGACTAAATGTGCAGGTTGAATGGTCGCATCTTATTTTGAGAGGAGTCGAAGCATCTTTATAGGAGGTTCTTTCCATCTGTCCGTCCGACGTGTCCGTCCGACGTGTCCGTCTTGTTAAATTTTAAAAATAGCGCTTGTTTATACCCATTCCTTGAACAGTGTTGGTATGCCAATTTCAATCTTTACCTAGCTCTCCACCCTAAAGCCTCTTTCTCACAGAAGAGGAGTTGCTAGTCTTTCTCTGCTCTATCGTTATTTTTATCGCAGATGCTCGACTGAGCTTCAATCTATAATCCCCCCCCCCCCATCCCCGTAAAACATTCATAACAAAAACTTGTCTAGCTACAACCACTGTCAATAAATCCCCTTTCTCCCTCTGTGTGCCTAGAGCTTCTATTTATCTTCCTCCCACAAGGTCGAAAAAGTGGGATTTGAAAAGCCAGCGCTCGAGAAGGTGAGCACTCTGGCCTACAAAAAATGCCCGGGTAGCCTTGTCGGCATTCCCTGGTAGGGGCGCCTCAGGCAGTAAGCAATAAACTTACTCCACCCCAAAGAGGGGAGGCAAAGCCTAAGAGGATGGACCTCCTAGAACTCCACAGGACAAACCCACAAACCGGCGCCATCAAGCCCCGAAGGCCAAGACGGTACCGGTTTATGGGGTGTAGTATCCATCGGAACAGATACTACACTTTGATCTTGGCCAAAAGGCCCAGAGCTAAACGGAAATTTCAGGAGCAAATTTTTTTTTCTTAGAACTGCCTGTTTGTGGAACACAGTACCACAGGGCTGCTTCCCGGTTGACATTGTTTACATTGGACTTGAAGATGACAAATTCTTGTTGAGCCGTCCTCTTAAATAGTCACTTTACCAGTCAAACTCAATAACCGTTATCCTCGAGTGGCTTGTGGGCCTTGATAAGTTGTGACTCGTTTGTAAAAAAAAAGGAAGCTTCTATCGCTTTTGTGAATTTGAAAAAAAAATTTACTTAGAGAGTAAGTAACTACGATGAATGTATTTACGTTTTTTTTTTTATTAACAAAAAATTATTAGAAATTGTGTTTTTAAGCAAAAATAATTCACTTTGAACTAATGCCAAATACATTTTATGTCTACTTTTTTGGCAGATTATATATATATAAAAAAAAAAATAGATACTAATTTACACCTGCTATTTTGGCGGTGTTGCTACAGTACCTGGGTATGTATATTCCCATCTTTATCTAGCTTCAACCGCTTTATAGCTTGTACGAATAAAAATATTTGTGACATTTTGTGGGAAAAATGTTACTTAGAGAGTAAGTAACTGCGATGAATGTATTTGCATGTTTTTTTTTATTAACATAAATTATTAGAAATTGTGTTTTTAAGCAAAAATAATCCACTTTAAACTAATGCCGAATATCCTTTAGGCCCACCTTTTTTTTTTCGGATTATTAAAAAAAAAAAAAAATATGGTCACACAGTTTTAAGAAAATATTTATGAAATATTTTTTTTTATATTATTATGTTATGTTAATTTCTTGAAATTTATAAAACGCATATCCAGTTGAAAAAAATCCTTTAGACTTATGTGAGATTGGAACTCGGGGTTTGACATCGTAAAAACTACTGCCTTAGTAACGTGTATTCTGCCTATTCCTTTTTTGTCTAACAATCACATGTTTCTTTTTGCGTACGAGCAGATGAACTCCAAAAACAACATGACTTTTTAATAGTATATATTATTAAGTGAGATTTGAACTCGGGTATTGACATCGTAAAAACTACTGCCTTAGTAACGTGTATTCTGCCTATTCCTTTTTTGTCAAACAATCACATGTTTCTTTTTGCGTACGAGCAGATGAACTCCAAAAACAACATGACTTTTTAATAGTATATATTATTAAGTGAGATTTGAACTCGGGTATTGACATCGTAAAAACTACTGCCTTAGTAACGTGTATTCTGCCTATTCCTTTTTTTTGTCAACCAATTAATATTTGCATACGAACAGACGAACTCCAAAAAACATTATCACTTTTAATAGTATATAGATAGGCAGACAAAAGAAAACAAATTCTATCATGTTCCGATTTGAAATCGCGTTTGAATCTGTAGCATGCAGATCAAATTTTATGTGCGTTCAAGCATCTCCAGGAGAAGGTCTGTCGGTTAGTCTGTCATGCTTAAGTTTAAAATAGCGTTTATATATATTGGTCTGTCACAGTTTTGTTTGAAATGGCATTTTCGTTGGTCTGTAACTCTTGAGTTTGAAATAGCATTTTCGTTGGTCTGTCACTCTTAAGTTTGAAATAGCATTTCCGTTGGTCTGTCACTCTTGAGTTTGAAATAGCATTTTCGTTGGTCTGTCACTCTTAAGTTTGAAATAGCATTTTCGTTGGTCTGTCACTCTTAAGTTTGAAATAGCATTTCCGTTGGT
Source organism: Sepiola atlantica (assembly GCA_963556195.1). Classification (NCBI taxonomy): domain Eukaryota; kingdom Metazoa; phylum Mollusca; class Cephalopoda; order Sepiida; family Sepiolidae; genus Sepiola; species Sepiola atlantica. Next base: position 23,697,353 of record OY744548.1, on the reverse strand, counting down.
CTGTCACTCTTGAGTTTGAAATAGCATTTTCGTTGGTCTGTCATGCTTAAGTTTGAAATAGCATTTTCGTTGGTCTGTCATGCTTAAGTTTGAAATAGCATTTTCGTTGGTCTGTCACTCTTAAGTTTGAAATAGCATTTTCGTTGGTCTGTCACTGTTAAGTTTGAAATAGCATTTTCGTTGGTCTGTCACTGTTAAGTTTGAAATAGCATTTTCGTTGGTCTGTCACTCTTGAGTTTGAAATAGCATTTTCGTTGGTCTGTCATGCTTAAGTTTGAAATAGCATTTTCGTTGGTCTGTCACTCTTGAGTTTGAAATAGCATTTTCGTTGGTCTGTCACTCTTAAGTTTGAAATAGTATTTCCGTTGGTCTGTCACTCTTGAGTTTGAAATAGCATTTTCGTTGGTCTGTCATGCTTAAGTTTGAAATAGCATTTTCGTTGGTCTGTCACTCTTAAGTTTGAAATAGCATTTTCGTTGGTCTGTCACTCTTAAGTTTGAAATAGCATTTTCGTTGGTCTGTCACTCTTAAGTTTGAAATAGCATTTTCGTTGGTCTGTAACTCTTGAGTTTGAAATAGCATTTTCGTTGGTCTGTCACTCTTAAGTTTGAAATAGCATTTTCGTTGGTCTGTAACTCTTGAGTTTGAAATAGCATTTTCGTTGGTCTGTCACTCTTAAGTTTGAAATAGCATTTTCGTTAGTCTGTCATGCTTAAGTTTGAAATAGCATTTTCGTTGGTCTGTCACTGTTAAGTTTGAAATAGCATTTCCGTTGGTCTGTCACTCTTAAGTTTGAAATAGCATTTTCGTTGGTCTGTCACTGTTAAGTTTGAAATAGCATTTTCGTTGGTCTGGCACTCTTAAGTTTGAAATAGCATTTTCGTTGGTCTGTCACTGTTAAGTTTGAAATAGCATTTTCGTTGGTCTGTCATGCTTAAGTTTGAAATAGCATTTTCGTTGGTCTGTCACTCTTGAGTTTGAAATAGCATTTTCGTTGGTCTGTCACTCTTAAGTTTGAAATAGCATTTCCGTTGGTCTGTCACTCTTGAGTTTGAAATAGCATTTTCGTTGGTCTGTCACTCTTAAGTTTGAAATAGCATTTTCGTTGGTCTGTCACTCTTAAGTTTGAAATAGCATTTCCGTTGGTCTGTCACTCTTGAGTTTGAAATAGCATTTTCGTTGGTCTGTCATGCTTAAGTTTGAAATAGCATTTTCGTTGGTCTGTCATGCTTAAGTTTGAAATAGCATTTTCGTTGGTCTGTCACTCTTAAGTTTGAAATAGCATTTTCGTTGGTCTGTCACTGTTAAGTTTGAAATAGCATTTTCGTTGGTCTGTCACTGTTAAGTTTGAAATAGCATTTTCGTTGGTCTGTCACTCTTGAGTTTGAAATAGCATTTTCGTTGGTCTGTCATGCTTAAGTTTGAAATAGCATTTTCGTTGGTCTGTCACTCTTGAGTTTGAAATAGCATTTTCGTTGGTCTGTCACTCTTAAGTTTGAAATAGTATTTCCGTTGGTCTGTCACTCTTGAGTTTGAAATAGCATTTTCGTTGGTCTGTCATGCTTAAGTTTGAAATAGCATTTTCGTTGGTCTGTCACTCTTAAGTTTGAAATAGCATTTTCGTTGGTCTGTAACTCTTGAGTTTGAAATAGCATTTTCGTTGGTCTGTAACTCTTAAGTTTGAAATAGCATTTTCGTTGGTCTGTAACTCTTGAGTTTGAAATAGCATTTTCGTTGGTATGTCACTCTTAAGTTTGAAATAGCATTTTCTTTAGTCTGTCATGCTTAAGTTTGAAATAGCATTTTCGTTGGTCTGTCATGCTTAAGTTTGAAATAGCATTTTCGTTGGTCTGTCACTCTTAAGTTTGAAATAGCATTTTCGTTGGTCTGTCACTCTTAAGTTTGAAATAGCATTTTCGTTGGTCTGTCACTCTTGAGTTTGAAATAGCATTTTCGTTGGTCTGTCACTCTTGAGTTTGTAATAGCATTTTCGTTGGTTTGTCATGCTTAAGTTTGAAATAGCATTTTCGTTGGTCTGTCACTCTTAAGTTTGAAATAGCATTTTCGTTGGTCTGTCACTCTTGAGTTTTAAATAGCATTTTCGTTGGTCTGTCACTCTTGAGTTTGAAATAGCATTTTCGTTGGTTTGTCACTCTTAAGTTTGAAATAGCATTTCCGTTGGTCTGTCACTCTTGAGTTTGAAATAGCATTTTCGTTGGTCTGTCATGCTTAAGTTTGAAATAGCATTTTCGTTGGTCTGTCATGCTTAAGTTTGAAATAGCATTTTCGTTGGTCTGTCACTGTTAAGTTTGAAATAGCATTACCGTTGGTCTGTCACTCTTAAGTTTGAAATAGCATTTTCGTTGGTCTGTCACTGTTAAGTTTGAAATAGCATTTTCGTTGGTCTGGCACTCTTAAGTTTGAAATAGCATTTTCGTTGGTCTGTCACTGTTAAGTTTGAAATAGCATTTTCGTTGGTCTGTCATGCTTAAGTTTGAAATAGCATTTTCGTTGGTCTGTCACTCTTAAGTTTTAAATAGCATTTTCCTCGTTAAACATGCAGTTTGGATGAACGTATCTTAAGAATATCTGGAGGCGGCGGTGATGACGTGGATAATGATGCAGATTAACACGTTCCAAGTTCAAATCCTGTCGGTTCCATAGCATCACTTTCACTTACGGATGTTGACAACCTTTACGTGGTCCCTCCTGTAAGTACCCGATTCTAATAAAGAATCAGGAAAGCCAATGCCAACAACAGAATACAGCCGTTCAAAAAAAGGTCGTAGCATGCTGATGCATACGAATTTACAAGTTTTATCTACGTTTGTCCCTAAGTGCTTCCATTACTGAAGACCTTAGCTCCGAGATGTTGCAGTGGTCAAGGGGGATAACGACCTGGACGTGCCAAGTTTGAATCAAGCTAGTTCCATAGCACCAATCATGTGGTCCCTCTTGTAAGTCCCTGAGTTGAGTAATAATCAGGGGAACCAATGCCAACAAACAACGGAATCAGGCCATAAATTTTTTTTTTTTTCTAATTGAAATCGCTCCAGACAAGGCATGAAGCCACTTGATATAAGGAGCTAAAAAAAAAATTTTTAAATTAAAAAAATACTACTTCAAGGTCAAAAACTAGCCAACGATAACTGTTAGTTAGATAGACTCGACCCAGAAAACAGCAATTCTTCCCCCCTGTGTCAGAAACATCGCTCATGGGATGTGAGGACTAAAGGACAAAATAAGGGAATCGAGAGTTACGAGGCTGCCGAAAGTAAACCCATCAGTCACTTTCTACTCTCCTCATTAAGACCCGTAGTGAAATTCATGGGTACTTCACGAGAATAGAAGGCAAGTCGACCCCTAGAACTAAATAAGGGAGTATGTCTTCTTTTGTCTTGATATGTAAGAATTTCAATGAAATTTCAAAAGCTATGAATATTGAAATGGTTTCTTTTGTAAAAATTTAAAAAATACGATAGGAAATATTTACTGGATCCACAGTCAATTTATATTCTTGTTATACGGCATAATCACGTTAACACACGGGTTCTCGTTAGATCATCGAAGTTAAGAGACGTTGAGCCTGATCAGTACTAAAATGGGTGACCATTTGGGAATATCAGATGCTTATCTCGGCATTGTTTCCTGTCTTTCTGGACTAATCAGAGGTGTGGTTGGCGATTGCGCAACCCTTGCTTCACAAAGGTCCACTTTGAACTCTTCCTTATAGTTTTATTCATAGTAACAAGACACAATTATTTAGATTAAGGGTTCACTAAGATCTATTTCTAAGTAAAATCAACAAATAAAATACATTAATTCAGACAAACGAAGAAGAAGGTCCGATGTGACCCCACACCGAGGTCACTTCGTCAGTTAATATTTTCGAAAAACATGAAGAAATGTAAGGCAAATATTTACATATTAATTAAACCTTAAATATATACAGGGTGGGCAAAAATAAGGGTCCTATTTTTAAAAATTCATAACTTTTTTATTTATTGATTTTTTAAAATTTTTTTTTTAGAATAAGTAAAGGACCCCTTCCGAAGCAAGCATGAGCCGTATTAGCCCTAAGGAACGTACCCTCATTTAGAAAACATTATTTTCGCTTAAAAAACTCAAAACCGTGTAAAAAACAATACTTTAGTTTTTGTAAGTTTTAAGAAGTGTTTTTCGGCTAAAATTTGTTTTGTTTATTTCAAAAAATCTCGGAAGGGTCAGTCTACACACACATAAAGTTTGGTGAGTTTAACTTTTATTTTGTGGAAGTTATTCAAATTCAAGTTATTCAAATTTAAAGATAGGACCCTTATTTTGGCCCACCCTGTATTTATTCCATGAAAATGCCAAAAAAAACTTAAAAATGACCATTGTATTGAGGCATAGCCTTTACAAAAGTAGTGACATTCCATGAAAAATGCCAGTATACTGAAATCATATGCTCTTAATAGGGTTAAGATGAAAATAGAGGACTGGGTGACTTATCGTACTTGTCGACAGACTGTTCTGCAAACACAGATTGGCACTTGTATAGATCGGGTACACGAGTCGAAATTTATTTTAGAAGATTACGTCCATTTTCGGAGAAGCTAGAAATTATGTACTTAAAAAAGAGTTATCTGCCCCTTACACCATTGGAACTTTTCTAAAATAAATTTCGACTCGTGTACCCGATCTATACAAGTGCCCACAGATTATTTATAATTTTTTTTATACATACGAAATGTGGCACAAGGCCAATAGATGTGAACGAGGAGTGGTTGGTTTTAACTAACTTGACTAATCACATTCATACCAATTACGAAAACATCGATTCTTATCTGGATTCATCTATCAATGGATGGTAAAAGTTCACAAAGTTTGTGTTCTATGATGTTCGCTTATCGCAATCATATGCAACATCTATTCGCCATTCACCAAAAGAACATTGCTCAATGATTAACCAACGATTATAACACTAAGTGGAATTGAGGAATAAACTTTTATTTACAATAATAAATGCCAGTATACTGAAATCATATGCCCTTAATAGGGTTAAGATGAAAATTCATATACACTAAATGTACAAAAGCAAGGAAATTTCCAATTTTTTACACTTTTATTGTCATTAAGGGTATGCGAGCACAACAGGGCTATGTATTTTACTAGTAGGAATTTTTCTTCAGCACACCTCACACACTTCATCCACTCATGCATAGAGATTTATACTGTAGTGATGTGATAATGAAATGGTTTGGTTGATATGTAGTCATACCCTTAATGACAATAAAAGTGTAATAATTTGGGAATTTCCTTGCTTTTGTACATTTAGTGTATATGAATTTTCATCTTAACCCTATTAAGGGCATATGATTTCAGTATACTGACATTTATCATGGAATGTCACTACTTTTGTAAGGCTATGCCTCAATACGATGGTAATTTTTAAGGTTTTTTTGAATTTTCTGGAAAACTAAGGTATATGGTAAACTGAAATTAAAATGCCATCAACTAGACCCTAGAACCTCTATCTCTGCCAAAAATCAGCTGAATCCATCAAATAAATACATGGTGGCACATACGTATGTACACGCAGATAACATGATTTCATAATTGAACTTTCTGGATCTCTGGGTTGCCTCGATTAATGATGCTGAAATTCTACACACTTATAGAACCTATCAAATAAGAATTTTGTGCAAAGTTTTAACTAATTTGGTTTATTGGTTTTTGAGTTATGATTGATCAAAGAAATGAGATTTCCAGCATAGGCCATTCGTGAAGTCTATTAAGGGATAGAGCGCTCTCGCACCTCCCTTGATTATTTCAAGAGACCTACTAGGATTAACAGTAAATCATACCGATAAATGGGAGGTGGCAGTGATGGGGTGGCTAACGACGCGGATTCACGAACCGGGTGTGCAAAGTTCGAATCCAGTCAGTCCCATAGCAAAACTTATGGATGTTGGCAACCTTCACATAGTCCCTCCTCTAAGTACTTCATTCTAGAAAGAACTAGGGAAACTCATGCCAACATCAGAGTCGAAGCGGTCAAAATAGACGTATCATGCTGATTCATACGAATTTATGTTTTTCTTTTTTTGTAAGCTAGGTGGGAATGGAAGTGCTTTCGTTCCTGAAGATCTTACCTCCGAGATGTTGCGATGGTTAAGTGGATAACGATGCGGACTGACAACCTGGGTGTGCCAAGTTCGAATTCAGTCAGTTCCATAGCACTATGTTTATTTATGGATCTTAGCAACCTTCATGTGGTCCCTCAATCTGGTTCAAGAAAGAATTAGGGAAACCGATGCCAACAACAGAATTGAGCCAGTCAAATGTCGTACCATATCAATTCATATTGCTTCTTTCCTCATGCTGCTGGCTTCTGGCACTCCTTCCCTGCCCCCTGTTTCCCCGACAGTACAGAAATTTAAAATTAATGTAAACAGACATCTCGCTGCGCAGATCCCAGTTTAGGTTGACCCCCCCACCCAATCTTCTCCCCTTTTCTTTCTTCTCAGTAGCCCCTTACGTCTACAGTGGCGGCCTGCCTTGTTTGGGATGAACTACGTTTTAAAATATATATATATATATATTTTTTTTTTTAAACGTAGTTCACCCCAAACAAGGCAGGTCGCCACTGTAGACGTAAGGGGCTACTGAGAAGAAAGAAAAGGGGAGAAGATTGGGGCGGGTCAACCTAAACTGGGATCTGCGCAGCGAGATGTCTGTTTACATTAATATATATATATATATATATATATATATAAATTTAGGTTCTTTTAAGAATATCCGTTTTTAATTTGGCCATGGACAACCAAGAAGCAGTTTCTTGACCAAAGTGAGCGTTGACCCTGCATGGTCACAGAACTACCGCATCGACAGATGGAATGATTCGAATTACTACTTGAACGAAGCTGTCCAAGAAACCATAGAACCTCTCCAAGATGGAACAGATCTCCTAAGGAAGGACTGGATGACTCTGAAAGAGCAAAGATTGGAAGGCCAGCCAGCAACTTTCACAGGTGGGGACCAGCAACAGCAAGTAATTGCCCTGGTTGAAATCGCAGACAGACAATAAAACACATCCTCTTCAGAGATAAATCAATCCGATACGTTTTTGGCAGGGTGTTACTTTTTAGCCGATTACGTGTAGTCTTACGAGGATTTTAGGGTTATTGGTAGGGCAAAGGGAGTTTTTTTTCTTTGAGGGAGGGGGGGGGGGGAATTGGTAGCAAAATAAATATTGATTCATGGCCTAAAAAAGCTAGAACGGAGAATCATTTCATGTTAAATTTATATGTGAAATTAATTCCCCACACTAAATTTTAAAATAAGTTTGTTTTTCTTTCCAAGTTTTTCAGGGGTTATTCACATGTAATCGCCTTAAAAGTGTAGAATCTCAATGGCACACCCAGTTAGTCAGTCCGTGTCGTTATCCACGTAACCTCCCCACAGTGAGCTATTCTTCATCTCAACCTATCCTTCCTCCCAATCGTCCCCCCCCCCTTCCATTTTGAAAGTGGTTTTCTTTATCGCCCTGCCCCGAGTACTGCATTGAATTTTCCTTCTTGTTTAGTCGTAGTTTGGGCTGGATCATGCCATGCCAAATTAATCGATCCAGAACTAAATAATGCATGCCGCAGAATCACTGGGGCATTAAGACCAACCCGACTACCAGCGGTGTACAGACTAGCTGGCATGGCACCTCCCCATATCTGAAGGGATGCCCATGTGAGAATCCAAAACCACAAACAGGAAACCGATAGAAGCCACCCCCTATCTGGCCATGGACAACAAAGAGGCAGATTGAAATCAAGAAGCAGTTTCTTGATTAAAGTGAGCTTTGACCCTGCACGGAATGATTGGAATGACTACTTGAACGAAGGTATCCAAGAACCCAGCGAACATCTCTCATATGGAACAAATCTCCGAAGGAAGGACCGACTAAAACGAGCAAGAGCGAAGGTTGGAAGGACAGCCAGTAAACTTAATAGTTGAGGACCAGCAACAACAAGCAACTTCCCTAGCGGAAATCCAATGGAACACATCCTCAGTGACGGACCAACGTGTAGTGATCAAGATTTGATGGACTAAAACCTTGATGGCCAACAATGGATTCAGCATTGGCATGATAAGATATCATTTGAAGATATATCAAATTATTTTCTTTTTGAAAATACTATCACCCAGAGAGAAAGGGAGAGAGCGAGGGAGGATACAGACTACATTGGGTTTCATGGTACAATAAATACATTAAGTGGATAGATATATAAAGAGGGGGAGGGGGTAATATTAGATGGTAAAATAGAATATGTGATTGTTGATGGGGAAGGGTAAGTTTAAAATAAAAAGGCATTAGTGCGATGAAGATTGGGTTTAAGGGAGTGAAGGGAAAAGATGAGGAGGGGGAGTAGGGAGTTGGATGAAGAAATGAAATGGTTAAATTTTGAAAGATAAAGACATCATCAGGTAAGATATTATTTCCTTGATTTTCTTTGTTTTATTTATTCATGTTGCCGTTTTTCTTTTTTTTCCTTTTTTTTTTTTTTTCCAGATTTCAAATGTGGTAATTTACAACACTAAAAGTTGAAAAAAATGACATATATATGTTGAGATATACACCGTAAAAATCCAAAACATTTAGTGTATTACAAGGTCTTTTTTTTTTTTTAAGTTTTTTTTTTTTTTTACATTTTTTTTTTACATTTTTTTTTAAAACTTTTATTTTGTGGCCACAGGGAAATCAAGGGGGACAACTGTTTAAGAGACAATAAACAATTTTTTTTTTTTCATATCAAATTTTTGACTGACGTGCACCCCCAAATTTGTATTACTGATTTTTTTTTTTTTAATTCTTCTAAATAAAAAAGTATTAAGCACCACATCTTCAGATCATTTTTTAAATTAATTGTTCAATTTGAAACAAGGTGTTCACTTTTCTAAATAAGTTTAGCGTAAAATGATGCATTTTCGCCTGATTTTCAGCCACCTCCCCCCCAAAACAAAACGTATACAAACGCCATTTTCGGAATTTTGAGCAGGTGTGGAGAATTCATTATATAGAAAACTAAACTCTCTGTTAAAAAGTGAACAAATAATAGCTCAAAATAAATTTTACTTTTTAGAATCTAAAAAGTATGATGCTTAACCGATATAGCAATCATCGGAAGAACTTTTTATTTTTATTTTCAAAAAATTCAGTAATAAAATTTTTAGAGAGGGGCGTGTGAGTGTCGAACACGTCCGCCTGAATTGTTAAGCTAAAGAAGATGACGTTTGATTTTCTTTTTATAATAATTTTTCTTTTAAAGTTGAAACACTTTTATATGACTTGTAATTGTACCAAAGAAATACAGAATATAAGTCCATGTAACATTTAATGTTTATTTCATGTAGATTTATATATATGTATGCATGCAAGTGGGTTTTTTTTTTTTAATTATTTTTTTTTTTTAAAGTAATGTACAACTCCATCTACGTCAGGGGTCTTCAACGTAAGTACTGCCCCCCAGGAGTTGAGCCTAGGGGGTCGGTTTGTGATTTTAAATTTGAAGTAATTTGATTTGAGGAATAACATTAGGCATACAATACGTTATATCTAATTATATAACATGTTATATTTTAATTTATATATATATATATATATATATTAGACTTTAAAATATTAATATTTAATTTTATAGTTAAGTAATACAGTATAACTCCTATCCTAGGAACCTTTGATCTGTACATAGCGTAGGATAAATTAGATGACGGTGAAAATGTATTTTTTCATTAAAAGGTATAGAAAATGGTTTAGTCAATTATAATAATATTTTATAAAGATAATTACAGAAACTATATGTTAACAAAATGGATTAATTAGGAAAATAACTATTGATCAACGCAAATAGACATTAAATGCCTAAATATTAAAAAAATTAATAGATACTGCATTAAAGTTATTGAATAACCACATTATTTTCAAAATCATTCCCATTCAATGATTTCATTGAGTCTTTTAGGTTGTCGAAATTTGGATACTTTGTTCAGTTCCATTTTCTTAATGAACATTTTTCTTTGTAGAACACGAACCATCGTAGTTGTTAAAGCAATTCTTTTCTTCCAAGAATGCTAGAAGTGATTCTGTATTTTTTTTTCATGATTTTAAAAAGGGTGTACTTTCGTTAGTATATTGACAAAAATATCTTAATATATTAATTTATAGAAATATCAATTAACTTATATATATATATATATTTTAATTGCTAAATTTAGTTCATTGCGTAGGAAGTTAATATTAATTTTGTTGATAGTGTAGGAAGTTCATAGCGTCGGAGTTGTACTGTATTCGGGAATTGATCCAATCTTATTAAAAGAAATAAGTTCAAATATTACATTTAATTTAATGATTGATATAGTCGGTGTTTACGTCAATGAGACCTTGCTCAGGGCACAATTAATTTGTGTGAGGTGAAATTGGGGGAAAAATATAAAAATTTCCTTAAAAAATAACATTTATATTTCAGCATTTCGGCTCATCCCAATTAACTTGGCTCTGAGGAAGATCTTATTGACTAGTAATCACAGTAAATTTGATATTTGAAATATTTCCTTTTTAGAATTTTATATCCATTTTTAACCATTGGACTATTTCTCTTCGTTCAATGATTGTACGAACAATTGACTAAAAAAACACTAGTAACTAACATTATTTTTAATGCAGATTAAATAATGAAATTTTAATCTTGAAGCGGGCAAAATAAATTTATTTTAAATTAAGAACTTTCTAATTATAAACAGGTTTTTATGGGTAATTATTCAATTTAGATTACTAATGTTTTTTTTTTATGTTTTGGAATTTGAGATGAGGATACTTTTTATTATTTGAATTAGACAATTTTTTTTTTTTTTTTTTTTTAAATTTTAAATTTTTTTTTATTTTACAACGGCCGATTTAACATTCGACTTTCTTCAGCTGCATCTTTTCAAACTTGAGAATCTTTGTTTAAACTCAGAAACCTATACGAAATTCTAAACTGAACTCTAATCCACAGGAGTAGATTATTCTTGTTCTGTCAGCCATGACCGGATAGAAATGTTAATTATTATGCTATTTTTAGCTATTAACGCCTGTAGTAAGGATTAAACCTTGAACCCCCAGAAGACCATCACTTAGAACTGATTGTTAATCAACACCTTTATCCGTTGCCTACGGGGGGGGGGGTCTTAAGTGCCAGTTTTCTTATGGTTTTTTTTACTCCTCCCCAGGAGTTAGGCACAAGGCCAGTTTTTTCTTACTCCCACAAGTAAGATGTAACCCAAGATCGGGTCGAGAAAGTGGGGTTTGAAAAGCCAGCGCTCGAGAGGTGAGCACTCTGGCCATTTAAAAATTGCCTGGGCAGCCCCGTCGGCATTCCCCGGTTGGGGCGCCTCAGACAGTAAGCAATAAACTTACTCCTCCCCAAAGAGGAGAGGCAAAGCCTGGGAGGGTGGACCTCCTAGAACTGCACAGGACAGGCGTGCAGTATCCATCGGAACAGATACTACACTTTGATTTTAGCCAAAAGGCCAAGTTTTAATCCCTACTACAGGCGATAATAATCAACACTTCTACCCGGTCATGGCTGACAGAACGAAAACAATCTACCTCCTTGGATTTGATAAAGGGTTCAGTGCGAGATTCTGTATAGGTTCCTAAGTGTGACTTAAAGATTTCCACATACGAAAAGAAGCACCCGAAGAAGGTTGGAGGTTACATCCGCCGAAACGTTGTGGAAATAACTAAGATGAGAATAGTAGTCCGAATAATTCACACTAATCTTTAAAATTTTTATTGTATACTAATTAAGACTCAGGAATTTATTCAACTTTGTATCTGCATTAAAATTTTAGAATCTCCAAAGCTATACAGTCTAAGTGGTGGAGTGTCAGTGTGTCGTGTTGTAGATATGTCGAAATGGGCAGTGAGGAGAAATGCTGAAGACCTCTGATCTAATTAGTAAAAAATGAGAAAGTTTGCTGTGCAGTAAGGAAGACAGAGTAGTCTCCCCTGTTGATCTTTTTTCCTTTGTGTTTAAATTTTTTTTTTTTTTTTTTTTTTTTTTCTTTCCAAGTTTAAAAATTAATGGTCACTTAGTCACATTAACAAAACACATACTATACACTTGTGGTCTCCGGAGGAAGAGGAGAAGAAGGTGGTTATTGATGAATGCCAAAAATAATTGATAGCCAGATTAAGAATGAAATACCACTCTTTTTTTGTTGTTTTTCTTTCAAAATTAATCATAGTCAGAATGTTTCTTGTTGTATGTCAGTCACTTCTGAAAATAATCAAGTTTTGATCAGATTTTTTCATTTATTTATTTTTTTTTTTTACTTTTTCTTATCAGCCCCGTTTTGTATATATATTTTTTTTTTACTGATAAGCATATGTGTATATATTTATAATTTTTTAAATTTTTATTTTTTAATTTATTTTTTATTTAAGCCAGATTTATTTTCTTATGCAAACATTGCTCATACAAATATAGCCATTTTCTTTTTTCCAAACACTTTTCTTTCATTTTTTTTTGTGAAAGGAAAAAAAAAAAAAAGAGCCAAGCTGTAAAGATGAGAGAGCGAGAGAAAAGAACAAGCAAATAAAAAAAAAATTTAAAATAAAAATAATAAAAAAAAGCACACATAAATATCAAATTAGAGTTAGTAAAATTGAAAATTGCTTTTGGGAAGGACAGCTTTTTTTTTTTTGCTTTTTTTAAGCATTTTTTTTAACAAAGGAAGAAGCGTTTTTTTTTGCAAATGAACAGATTAGTAATGAAAAAAAAAATTTCTTGACAATCAATCCCCCATGAAAAAAAAAAGAAAAAGTGCCTTCTTATTTTTGAAATAGTTTCAGTTTAAGCTTGGGTAGTGAGTACTTCAAGAGTCAAACTTTTAAAATCTTGATGCATTTCAAATTTTAAAAAACAAAAACATTTGTAGTTGCTGCATTAATTTTATTACTACATAATTACATTTTCTGCTGCATTATTAACCTATTTGTCACAGATTTTAAAATTGGTCCGATTCTAATCTGATCGTACAGCATTCAGCGGAACGAATGGTCCGACCCATTTTCTTGTGATAGAACGATAGTTTATCATCGAGTACAATTCCCAGAGAAGCTGGAGGCCATTTATACATCTGAGCGCCATCATCTAAGTACTAACCAGGTTCAACGTTGCTTAACTTCGGTGATCTGGCAAGAACCACGATGCCAACATGATTTAGCTGCAAACTGTTCCATAATTTATCAAGATAATTTAAACTCTTATTGAGTATACATGGAAATGTAGCGTTTCATTCATTACATAAACTCTGGAGCCGACCAACCAAGATCCTGTTGAAGACTAGACTCCGTCTCTATAACGCGTACTGCGTGTCCATCATGCTATACAATAACAACAGCTGAGCAATAACAAAAGCCATGCTTGACAAGCTGGATGCGTGCCACCGCAGACACCTCCGTTCCATCACAGGTCACTGCTGGTCGAAAAAAAAAAAACTTATCAGCAACAAGGCACTATACGAGCTGTGCAACGAAAAAAACCCTCTCCATAAAGGTCGCTGAACAAAGATGGTCTATGTTAGGCCATGTCCTACGAATGGACCCTGACATTCCCGCACAGAGGGCACTAGACTTTGCCGTTACTGGCTCGCAAGCCTACCAACCCCGACTAGGACGGCGCTGCACAAATCTGCTGGGTACACTACGTGCTGACCTCAAGCAGGCGGGACTAAGACCACTACGTACAGCAAAACAACTTCATTGCCTACGACAACTTGCGCATGACAAGGCCAGATGGCCTGGGACTAGCATGGAGGACTGATTGCAGCTACGGGATGTCATTTGAGAACAGTTTTTAATAATAAATAATAAAAATATTGTGTTTTGTCTTTCATCAGCACTATGCTCATTAAATTTTAAAATATATTAAACTAGCAAGGCTATCCGGCGTTGCCCAGGTTGGGGGAGGGATAAAACCACATGCAGCAGTATAGCAACGGCTAAGGACTAACTTTTATGTCTAGACATTTTATTTATAAATAGAGATTTGGTCCGTCTGTCGGTCAAAATTTAAAAAAAAAAAAAAATTTTTTTTTTTAAATGTAATATATATTACATTTAAAAAATTTTTTGCAAAATTTGTCTCATTTCGAAATATCAGATCTTAACTACTTTTAGAAATGAAGAATATTGCATTAATAGATTTCCAACAAATAAAGCAGATGCCATGACCAGAAATCGAAACCCAAACCTTGAGAGCTTCAGTCTTAGGTGCTACCAACTGACCTATTTGGACTTTATTATAGAGCTGAAAACATTACCTTACTAAAATAATTATAACTTTGGCATGTCATAGATTTATGATTTATGTCATGTTTCAAAGCATGAACTCAAACATGTGTGATTGTAAAAAATAAATGGGTAAACAGTATCAATAGCGTTGAAAATTTTAATAAAGCAAAATAAATTGTTTTGGACTAACTACGTATTGATGTTAAAAACAATTTAACATCTACGAGAATTTGGACCCGTAGGGCCCATCATTTTAGTATAATTAAAAACCTGCAAAAGCACAGCTGCATAAAATAAATCAATTTTAAAGAATTCAAAACATTTTTACGTTTAACTTTTAAAAAAAATAATTTTATTATCAATGTTTGTTTTGTTTTTTTTCTTGCCAAAATATTTTAATTTTCAAATATTTTTTCAGAACCTGGTAAATACAATTGCATTCTTTTAAAGATTAGATCCTAATTCATAAAATAGGATTATTAAATTTTCTTATTAGAACCAATGTTAAGAACAAATAAGCCATACTTAAAGTCTCGATTTTAAAACCTATATTTATTTACTCCTCCCGGAGTTAGGCACAAGGCCAGTTTTATCTTACTCCCACAGGTAAGATGTGACCCAAGATCGGGTCGAGCAAGTGGGGTTAAAAGCCAGCGCTCGAGAGGTGAGCACTCTGGCCATTTAAAAATTGCCTGGGCAGCCCCGTCGGCATTCCCCGGTAGGGGCGCCTCAGACAGTAAGCAATAAACTTACTCCTCCCCAAAGAGGGGAGGCGAAGCCTGGGAGGTGGACCTCCTAGAACTGCACAGGACAGGCGTGCAGTATCCATCGGAACAGATACTACACTTTGATCTTAGCCAAAAGGCCGAAGAGATTTTAAAACCTATATTCATCGCACAAGAACAAATATTTATTGTATTATCTATGTAATAGAGTAAAGTCGATTCCCTCCCCTCCGTGTCTTCAGACATCATAGATTTATAACCAAAATCTTCATATGATAACCTGTTCCAAACTTCATAAGAGTCTGTCGCGTAGTTTTTGAATCCAAGGCTACATTTATTTTCGGGGTGGACTGTTTTTATGTGTATGTTTTCAAGTTCATAAAAAATTATGTCCAGTAGTTTTTCTTCCTAGAGATTTTTTTCTTTATCATTTTAGGTGATCACATTCGCAGTAATAACCATTTGTTATAAGCTTTCATCATTTAAAATTGTCTCTTATCACAGCATGAATGAGAGGGTGTCGTCAAAGAGAAGTTTCCTCGACCATGTCCAATCCCTAACAGACTATGGATGGGAAGCCTAAAGAATGACTCCACTCCTGTTGGCATGGGGGGGGGGGGGTCCTCCCTTCCGAAACCTCTCCTGGTTCAGAAGCACCGTAGGTCCAGTCGATTGATTGTTTTGTGGCATATCAACCCTTTGAGTTATTCAATGTGTCGAATCCGGTCATTTTGGTAAAAGTTTTTTATGCTTCAAGTTCTTTATATGTTCAAGTATTTATTCATGGTGTTTGGTTTTGTAGAGAAAACTTGTTTTTGGCTTTGCAGAACATGATTGAGTTTTGCAAAGGGAAAGAAAAAAACAATAACATCAATGTCTGGTGCATTTTTGGTCAGGAAGACGGTATTATCAGACAGCCTGAGCTTGTAGCACCAGCAGGTCCAATGGAGAACATTTAACTGCTTAAGAACAGGAATGGGTCAATCAAAAGCTGTGATGGCCAGATGGGGATACAAAACCGACCCAACCGTCTGCGAATGTAGAGACGAGGATCATACGAGGCAGCAAAGCCTTCCCCCCCCCCCCTCTACTACCCAATCGGTGCAGTTTAAAAGACCTCGCAGAGTTCAATAAATATGAAAAGGACTGTAAAAACTGTCATATGGTTCGAAGACATGAAAAATAGTAGTAACAGTCCGGAAACTAGCAAGTACCAATATATAAAAACAAAAGGGTATCGTAGTTTGCTGGAAGCATTGCTGCTAAATAAGTATATAGGTATTTAATAAGGCTGTTTGCAATGCGGGGAAAAACAGAACTGTGAAAGCGATGAACAAAACAAATACTCAAAGAGAACACAGCAGCTAGGTGGGTAATGTGTCCTATATTTTGTGCATTGTAGTTTGATACAAAAAGGGACTCAAGAGAGGGTGGAAGCCCTTTGTGAAAATTTACATATATATTTCGCGGATAAAACCGGATTGGTAAAAAGAGAAAATGAACAAAAGACAAATAATCGAAGACAATATATGCGATATTTTTTCTTCAAAAACTTATTGATTTTTCAGTAAAGCTTTCACTTACTGTTAATCGAATCAGGGATGGTGGAAAATATTTTGATATTTCAGGAGTAAAACCCCTTCTCAAATAAAAGTATGTTTCTTATGGAAATTCAGCAAGATTCAAAGAGGATGACAATTGGAAGACCCACACCAAAAGTTCGACCATTAAACAAATGAAAAAGCACTTTTCTTCATGGCGAAGTTATTGTAGATACGTACAAAAGAAACACAGGAAAAATCGGAAACTCAAGAGAGAAAGAGAGAAAAAAAAAAGCAAATGACCTTTTTAACTGTGTGATCAAAGCATAGATTTATTATCAACATATTTTAAACAGTTGCAAAATACTTAGATAAAAAAAAAATATTAAAAAAAAAAAAGTTTACCATAAAATAAAACTTTAATTCAGTGTATTTGCCTCTGAATTAGTTATAAAGTTGTTTTTTTTCTCACTTTTTAAAATAGAGTGGAGTCAAATTTAAATCACTAGACCCTGAACAGACGTTAATTTTTGATAAAGAATAGTTACTTTTCTTCTTTTTTTTTTTCATTACAACACCACAAAAGTTTTACTCCAGTTACGAAGACAAGAAAAAAAAAAAAAGAAAAAAAAAAGGTCAATTGTATAATAGGGGCACCGTTGAAAATTGTTAAAATTTTTCTTTGGTTTAGGAACACAACAGAACCATAATACTTGACTTTGGCTTATAACCTTTAATTTTAGCCGGAAAGTATTTTCGAAAGTGACAGTTTAAAGGCTTTAAATGTACTACCAAATTCTGAATGACCTTGAAGAAATCATTGTGGCAACCGTTTTTTTTATGTAAAAAAAAAAAAAAAAAAAAAAAATTAAAAAAAATGGTTAGAAATTTATAAGTGATTTTGAAGCCCTTAAGAAAATAATTTCAAGCTAGAATTACAATTTATGAGCAAGAGTTGAGTATTATGGTTCATTTGAGCTCCCAAATAATAAATAAATTAAAAAAACTACTTTTCGACTGTGTCACTATTGTATCAAATGAGCCAGAAAAAAAAATGGGGTAAATATGGTTTCAAATTCAGTTCAATTTTAAAATTATTTTGATAGGCTTTCACCATTTTTTCTTTAGATTTATTTTAAACTAATATCTATTTTCACACAAGAGTTGTTTTATTTTTTATAAATTTAACCAGAGGCGTTTTATCATTAGATACTGTTTTATCATATTAGATATTGTTTTAAGAGGAATGATATCTAGGATATCTTATATTGACAATAATTAACACTATAGTCATTTTTGATTTTGATTAATTAAAGTACATTTTTTTTACCATAATAAAAAGAATAGATTAAACAAAAAAGTGTTTATAGAACAACTATAGAAAACCAATGGTAACTTTCTTTTGTTTATAATATGAGGAAAGCAAATTAAATTTTTTTTTTTTTTTTTTTTTTTAAATCATTTTTTTTACTTATATCATAAGAAGCAGAAAAACTATGCCTGTGTTAAGACGAGTGTCTGGTTGACATTATGTAGAAGTAAGTTTCAATTTTGGAAAAATATACAGTTAAGACCAACTCTTTCTTTTTTTTTTGTGTTTTGATTTAATTTAAAAAAAAATTTTTTTTTTTTTTTTTTTTGCATGTTCAGTCAGGTGTTGTGCGTATCAGACCTCTCTAGCTGATGCTGTAACCTTGGGTCTCTGCCTTTTCTCAAGGTTAAATCTTAGGGCGAGAAAGCAGTCGAAGAATCGTGTATGATTAGTTTCCCCTAAGAGGGTCCAGGCTCATTATCTGGACACACACGCCAACCTAGAGTATGAGTGATTAGTTTAAATGTTATATATATATGGGAAAAGAAGGATGAAGGTAATCCGACGTAATGGGAAATGAAAAACCAAAAGGGAAGTTTTTATGTGTTCATCAACGTTTCGTCTTTATTTGTAAGTCTTCTCTAGGATGATAATATAAAGAAAAATGTCGTGCAAGTACGTGGACATATAGGGTTGACATGGTGGGTTGCAGGGAGGAAATAGTAGCCACTACTGGAAAACAGTAGGGACCGACGTCCGGACCTGGTGAAGTCAGTTGCAAGTTTTTTTTCACTCGAAGAAACTGAGTGAAAAAACTCGCAACTGACTTCACCAGGTCCGGACGTCGGTCCCTTCTGTTTTCCAGTAGTGGCTACTATTTCCTCCCTTCAACCCACCATGTCAACCCTATATGTCCACGTACTTGCATGACATTTTTCTTTAGATTATCATCCTGAAGAAGACTTACAAATAAAGACGAAACGTTGATGAACACATAAAAACTTCCTTTTTGGTTTTTCATTTCCCATATATATATATATATATGTATGTGAAGCCAAGAAGATATCTTAAATGTCTCTTTGATAGCAACTTTGTTATATCAACTTGCGGTTGGGGCAAAACGAGTCCAGGTTCGTACCTGGTCTCAAACACTAACCTACAGCCTGGGTGATAAGGTTATAACTATACATCCAAGAAGATATCTTTGTGTTTCTTGGTAATTGCAGTAAATACAATTCTACCTTTATGCAGTCTTAGAAATGTAATATTTAAAGTTTTCATTAAACAATTCATTCAAAAAAAAGTTTACGATTTTTAAATTGTCTGAGAATTAAAAAAATTGGGGCAGCCATTTTAACAAGAAATTGCCAAGAATGATAACTCGATCTGACTAAAGAGTTATTGTCCTTGGAAGTTTCTTAAAAGATGGCGGCAAAACTTTTAATATTTTTCTACACACGAACAAAGTCTGTATAACATAAAATTAGAATCATTTCCTTTGGTTACCGAGAATTTTTATCTTAAGAAACACCCAATGTCTCTTTGGCAGAAAACTTTTTCACTTCAACTTTAGGTTGGAGCACCAAGCTATAAAAACTTGCTACATAAGCCACACAATATCGCAAAACTCTCTGGCTTGTGTAATAACCAAATGTCTCCTGAGATGATATATGATGGTGTAGATTTATGGTTGCAAGGGCTGGTTAATAATAAAAAAAAAAGTCCAGCACCTCTGGCAGTCATCCGAGATGCATCATAGGTGGCGCCACTTTATACATTTGGGATTTTGCTCGGAAATGGCCAAGAATTAACTTTTTGTTAGTTAAACTTGCTTATTCAGCTTCCGAGAGCTGACCCCCCCTTCCCTCAATGCGAGTTTTCGGATCTTACTTTTTTTGTCTTACCAGAGAGTTTTGTTATTTTTCTTTTTTTTTTTTAAATTAGTTAAATGGTATGATAATGAAGAAAAATGGTGTAGGTGGCTGAAGTTATTTTTATTTTTAATAATTTTGTTTTTACCTTTTTTAAAAAAGTTTTCATTTTATTTTTTTTTACCGAGAGGTCACCGAACATAACGCTAAATCTTTTAATTTTTCGTTTTTCTTTTAAACATTTACAGGGTGAGTTTTTCAATTGCAACGAATGATTAAAAAAAAAAAAAAAAAAAAAAATATATATATATATGTATGTATATAAGCAAAGAAAAAAAAAAAAAAACCCCAGAGAGTTTTTTTTTTTTTAATTTTTAATTTTTTTTTTTTTTATTTAAAATTTTTTTTTTTTTATCGTTAAAAATCTTTTGCGAGGTTTGAATTTACAGAAAGAATTTTCACTGGAGAGAACCGAAGCCTCCAAGATAGATTCCTGAAAGTCTAAAGACCTTCAGGAGGCCAAAATTGAAATGCCAAACAAACTTGATATTGTTTCGGCAAAAGTGTCTTTTCATCAGGAATGGCTTTTACAAACGACGATCGGGGGAAGTCTGGGAATTCTATGCACTAGATTGCAACTCGACTCGACGAATATATATATATATATATATATATATTAAAAGGGCTTTTCCGTGTTGCCCAGATGGAAAGTGTTCTCCAATATATCTCTTAAATAAATTTTAGTTCCCAACAGAATACATCGAATTTAAAAGTTAGTCAACATTTACTCAGTAGCCGTATTTGCGGTTATCATGAAAACGGACTATTCCTTTGAAAATCATAAGTTAACTTAGCAATTAAAATTTCGAGGCAATTTATATTTCTTATTGACAACTTTCATTGTCTAAACAGAAGAAATCGTCCTGGATTCTGAATCTTATGACCCTTGTAAGAAATTAATTGAATATACAATTTTGCTGAATTAATTGAATATATAATTTTGCTTTTATGTTAAATTCTAACCATACTCCTGATGATCAAGGCTACTTGAAAGAGCCCTGCTACTAATGTAATATGAGGTTTGTAAAAAAAAAAAAAAAAAAATTTTTAAATTGCCCACTAGTCATGCGCAGTGCTTAGGGTTAGTATTGTTTTTATAGCTACAACTGGCTAGTCAGAATCAAATATCGATTTGTCAGATGTGTTGCTATTTAGGTCTAACATAGAAAATCTGACCAGAAAACTGAATATATCAGCACTTACTGCTATTTTCAAACCAGCAGACACATATAGAAGCTTTCTATGGAATTTATGATATTGTTTTGTAAGATTGCATATTGTAGAGCAGAGTATCAAATTAAAACCAAAATGACATTGGTCTCGAGAAATCATCATTAGTGTCAAAATGCTCAAATAAACAATTTTTGCCAATTCAGAATTGAATTTGTATTAAATGGGAATTTCTGATTTCTATAACAGCACTAAAATTGCTAAAGATTCAGGACACTCAAAGATTTTTTTAAATTTTTCTTTTTTAAAATAAAATACTAATTTGACATTTTGCTTTTTAACGTTCGTAAAGTTACCTTAAAAAATAAAATTAAAAAAAAAAAAAAATGGGGCAGAGGGAGGTGGTTAGGGTAAAAAAGTTTTTTTTTCATGCATGCGTTTTGAAAACGGAGATTTTAATGAATGTATGGTTTTATTTATTATTTTTTTGTTGGAAAGTGAGTTTTAATAACTCTAATATTTTAGCCTTTTTCTTGTAATTGTTAATGTTATTCATAAATCTCTCAGGTTTTGTAACAAGTTTCAAAGAAATTTGTTTTTGTTTTTACAATTTTTTTTGTTTGTTATTGTGTCTTCATTTCTAAATTTTTTTATATTAAAAAAAATCTGTTGTTATGTTGCTGTTAATTATTATTTTTTAAATATTTTTTTTTTTTTCAAATAATGTTCGTCAAATTCAGTCATTTCATGTTTGGCACAATTTTATAAACAAAGTGTTTTTATTTATTTGCTTACTTTTTGTTTTAAGTTAAATAATCTTTGGCCTTAATTCAATTCTCACCTTGATTTTATTTCTGTTAAAAACTTCTTTTACAAATTCATATCAATTATTTAGAAATTTAAATCCAGGTTTTAAATTTAGTTCCATTTTAATTATATATTTTTAAATATTTACCTTATTTAAAAAAAAATAATTTAATGAAAACCTAGGTATTTTTATTCAAATCATCCATATATAAGTAAACATTGAAATTCATTTCAGGCAATATATCATGTATTACACTGCTTTTTAAAACTATTAGCATGGGTAATACCCTTAAATAAACGGTTAATTCACAAGGCTGGGAATACATAATATATAATTAAATGACTAAAATAAGAATGAGAATTGGGTGATTAATATTAAACAAAGTAATTATCAGCATACGTCCAAATAGAAAATACAAAAAAAAAAAACATTTAATGTTCAATAATTTTCAGATATTAGCATAACATTGAGCCAGCTATTAACTGTATTGCACACATAAAATACTGTCATTGTTTTTTTGCAGATCAATAGTTTCTTTATTTTCTTTTGTTTTTCTTTTCAGTCTTAAAGCAAGTTAATAGATATTACACCAGAAATCACTGAGTACATCATTCATATATTTCCAAAAAATATTGCCATAGTTTTCAAGATAACGAATGAAATATTTTGACAGACAATAGGCCAATAAAAAAGCAGACGGAAGAGTTGTCTGCCCCTTTTTAAAAACAGCAACAGCAACAACGAGAATAAGATGAACAACATTTTTCTTAAGTTTGATTTTAAATATTTTAGTTCTTAATTTCGAGACATATATATCAAACATATGTGCGTGTGTGCATGTATGTGTGTATGTGTTTGTCATTGTGTGGGAAGTTGACATTTTTAAGTTCTTGTATTTAAACGTTTTTTTCTTTTTGAGAGGAGAGTCTTTTTTCAGTCATAAATGTGGAACTTGCCCATAAATTGAGAGGGAGAAAAAAGAAAAAAGAAAGAAAAAGAATGGGAGAGGGAAATTACTTGAGTATTATGTGTGTTTATATATATATATATATATATACACGCACATTACACACACTGGATGTATATGGAAATATATCAATCTGATGGATGCAATACATGTTTCTTTCATAGCTAGACTATAGTATGCATGTAATATATATATATATGTAGTCAAAACGAAATAAATTATCATTTATATATATATATATATATATATTTATATATTTATATATATATATATATTTATATATTTATATATATTTATATATTTATATATATTTATATATTTATATATATTTATATATTTATATATATTTATATATATATATATATATATATATATATATATTTATATATATATATATATTTATATATATATATATATTTATATATTTATATTTATATATATATATATATATATATATATATATATATAAATGATAATTTATTTCATTTTGACTACAAAATTGATTTTGTCTCACGAGAGCAATTTGAGGGGCTCACGATCATCAGGTCTTGAAATAACATTACCTATAACATTAGATAATGTTATTTCAAGACCTGATGATCATGAGCCCCTCAAATTGCTCTCGTGAAACAAAATCAATTTTGTAGTCAAAATAAAATAAATTATCATTTATATTTATATTTCTGCTCTATATTTTTTATTGAGCACTCTCATAAACCCGGTTCAACTCCCCTGGATTTATACCCTGTGGATCTATACCATACTCGGATTATATATATATATACACACACAAGTGAATAGCAATATATAAATGTGTGCGAATTCAGTACTAGTGAGATAACTGACTGCTATTAGCAATAATGTTAGGCTCTTCATTAAATAGAGCACTCTAGGTAGCTGATGATGCATACATAAGCATTCAGATTTCCCTTCCTTCGTAGCTTTTGCTAATGGAATAGTGGGTAAGAAGTCAGACTGTTAAAAGAAACATGATCAAGTTTCGATTTCAGATCGACACTTCTCTAGCCACACCTCTGATAAGAAAACGGTGTATGATTATATATAAATATATTATATATATATATGTGTGTGTGTATGTATATATACACACACACACATATCTATCCAGTCTTAAATTATAACTGATAAACAGACGCCATTACTTGCTCGGTCCGTGGGGCTGAGACTGACACTTCGCGAAACCCAGAGTATTATGTAAGACTAATTATATGTAAAATAATGTATATGTACATATATATATATATATATATATGCACATATAATATAGAAATGTGTTTAGAAATCTATTAATTTATGTGTGTGTGTGTGAGAGATAAAGTAATAGCTGTGTTTATTTTTCTTTGTGTGTGTATGTACGCAAATATATAATTGTAGTCTTTGTTTATGCAGACTCAATTTCACGACATAGATTATATGCGTGTTTATATACAGAAATATGTAATTTAGTTGCGCTAAGATGTGTGTGTGTGTGTGTGTGTGTGTATGCAAGCAGAGATGTAAGAAATTCAGGAGATAGGGGTTAGGGTAAATAATGAAATAGAGGGAGAGAGAGAAAGAGTGCCCCTCAGAATCTTGCCGTCAGAGACTGGCGTCAATTTTGGTGGGAATAGTGATAATTAATCCATTGGTTTTCTTTCATTTATTTTTATTATTAAGTTCTTAAAATCAAAAGACAAAAAAAATAAAAGTAAAGATTAGTCTTTTTTTTGTTGTTGTTTTTCATGGAAACTTATAGAAAAGAATTAAAAAAAAAAAAGAACATTTGAATAATTTTTTTTTTTTTTTTTTTTTTTTTTAAAATCATTATAATTGAAAAAAGATTTTTTTTGAAAGGTCAACGAAAAAAAAAAAATAAAACAAATAAAAAAACATCACAACCAAAAAGTTGAATAATTATATACGCTAACCGCCGCCGCCACCACTGCTGCCTCCCATCTTACAGAATAGAGAACTATTAAAAAAAAAAAAAAAAAAAAAAAATATGGTGTCCTAAGAGTCCTCTACCATTTTTCTGCAAAATTTTCTCTTATTCTTGAAACTTATATTCTTATTCTCTTTCCTCTTGTGATTATTATCATTTTTTTTTTAGCTTCATATATGATTTTGTTGTTTTGTTTTTTTTTTCTATAAATTTCCTTCCTCTCTTTCTTCAATTTCTCTTGTGTCCTCCACTCCTTCAAAAATTAAAAAAATAAAAAAAAAATATGAAAAAGCAAAGAGGATGTATTGTGGAGAAGGGGCAGTCATCGTCCTCCTCCTCACATGTTGGTGTCGAGTATCGAATGCTTAGAATTTCTCACTTCCTCCGTATCATAAGCGTTGTATGTGGCAAACCTTGAGTCTTTCAGGTGTGTGTAGTTAGCACTGATGGAGATCAGAAAATGAATCTGCAAAAAAAGGAGAAGAAATTACAATCGTTTCACACGACACATTATCAAAAAATACTTTGAAGTCTGGGTGAACCAGGCATCGAATTAATTGTTTTTTTTACTAGTAAGTCTATTCTTATCAACGCTAGAAACCATTTGAGCATAATGGTGAATATTATCTATAATATCTATCCATAATATCCATCCATAATATCTATCCATCCATAATATCTATCCATCCATAATATCTATCCATCTATAATATCTATCCATCCATAATATCTATCCATCTATAATATCTATCCATCCATAATATCTATCCATCTATAATATCTATCTATAATATCTATAATATCTATCTATAATATCTATAATATCTATCTATAATATCTATCTATAATATCTATCTATAATATCTATCTATAATATCTATCTATAATATCTATCCATAATATCTATCCATAATATCTATCCATAATATCTATCTATCTATAATATCTATCTATAATATCTATCTATCTATAATATCTATCTATAATATCTATCTATCTATAATATCTATCTATAATATCTATCTATAATATCTATCTATAATATCTATCTATAATATCTATCTATAATATCTATCTATAATATCTATCTATCTATAATATCTATCTATAATATCTATCTATCTATAATATCTATCTATAATATCTATCTATCTATAATATCTATCTATAATATCTATCTATCTATAATATCTATCTATAATATCTATCTATCTATAATATCTATCTATAATATCTATCTATCTATAATATCTATCTATAATATCTATCTATAATATCTATCTATAATATCTATCTATAATATCTATCTATAATATCTATAATATCTATCTATCTATAATATCTATCTATAATATCTATCTATAATATCTATCTATAATATCTATCTATAATATCTATCTATCTATAATATCTATCTATAATATCTATCTATAATATCTATCTATAATATCTATCTATAATATCTATCTATAATATCTATCTATAATATCTATCTATCTATAATATCTATCTATAATATCTATCTATCTATAATATCTATCTATAATATCTATCTATAATATCTATCTATAATATCTATCTATAATATCTATAATATCTATCTATCTATAATATCTATCTATAATATCTATCCATAATATCTATCTATCTATAATATCTATCTATAATATCTATCTATAATATCTATCTATCTATAATATCTATCTATAATATCTATCTATAATATCTATCTATCTATAATATCTATCTATAATATCTATCTATAATATCTATCCATAATATCTATCTATCTATAATATCTATCCATAATATCTATCTATCTATAATATCTATCTATAATATCTATCTATCTATAATATCTATCTATCTATAATATCTATCTATAATATCTATCTATCTATCTATATATATATAATTATTTCCACAATCAGACAACGCCACAGTCCACACAATCCATGAAAGCCACAAACCAGAAGTCGTAGACTCGAGTTTCGCCTCGCATGCAAGTGACTCGGGTTTCGAATCCTGAGTTTGGATATGTTCTACTGATGAGACCAAAGGAGGGTGAAACTTGAGTCTAGGACTTCCGGTTTGTGGCTTTGATGGATTATGTGGACTTTGCCGTTGTCCAATTGTGCAAATATATATATTTCTCATCTCACATTCAAAAATCTAATATTTACTCGCTAGGTTAGCTTGTTGGATGACATCGTCCTAGCGAGTATAAATCCTACTTGTGAGACATCGGCCTGGGTTCTCAGTAGTTGGATGACTACACCCCTTGTTGAGAAGAGTAGGTATATTCCACGGTCAGTCTTCATCATGGTTTGCTTAGTCTGTGTTAATTAATAGACTCTTTTGTATGTGGCATAGTGGCTTAGTGGCAGAGTATTCGCCTCGCATGCAAATGACTCCGGTTTCGAATCCTGAGTTTGGATATGTTCTACTGATGAGCCCAAAGGAGGACGAAACTCGAGTCTAGGACTTCCGGTTTTTGGCTTTGATGGATTGTGTGGACTGAGGTGTTTTCTGATTGTGGAAATTATATTATCTCACATAAATATATATATATATATATATATATATATATATAATATTAATCATTAAAAATAATAATGAGCAATTAGAACGCCATACAATGCATGTTAGTTTTATTAACCTTTAAAGCCCTTTTAAGAGATTAAAATTGAGCACTGTTCGAAAATATTAAAAACAGACTGTCACTTAGCTATAAACAACGTTCCGATAATGTTCGTCAAACCCTCTAGACTGTCTGCTATTTACTGCCCGCTGTATTTAGGCATAAATAAAACTTAATTTCTCCTGCATTATGTGATAATGTCCAATGGCCGCAGGGATAGCGCGAAAGCGTAGAGTATTGGTTGACTCTGAACTAGGTTCACGCCCTGTGACCGTCTGAAATTGTCACTTCCTACACTGATGAGAGCGTAAGCTCGAAACGCCGGCGTATGTAGGTATAAATAATTTAATATTTGTTTGTAAATATACATACGATATATATATATATATATATATATATATATATATATATATATATGTTTTTATTCACCAGAAACAAGGTATATTGCCATTGAGACGAAAGGTCCTACTATGATTAGGGACCAGATTTATAGGGGCCATCCGAAGTGGGGAGTTGTGCAGTAAGACGTTCATTCACATTACATTTAAATTTCTGCATGTTGATACAGTCGGGGTAACAGAGCAGGGAGGGAATTCCAAAAGTAATCAGTCCAAGGAAAGGAGCTATCACAGTAGAAAAATTTCCGGCATCTGGGGACTTCTACAACGAAGGGGTGTGATTTTGCTGCTAATCAGACTTGTGAGGGTATTTACGTTGAGGAAGATACAAATGCAAAAAGTTCGTTGGAACACATTGTGGAAGTACTTGTAAAATAAGCACAGGAATGCAACATTGCAGCGATGGGACAGGGGCTGGGACTTGGTAGACAGTGTGAGACCTATTAGAGACCTTTTTTTACGTCCTGTCAACTCGTGGTTGGTGCACTAGCCAGATGCGCCAACAATACACCATGCATGGGCGAATGGTGGCTTTATAGATAGAGGTATTAGCCCGGTAGAGGGAGCCTACCTTCTTTGTAGCAGACTTGGCAGTATATTCTATGTGTTCATGACTAAGGAGTTTGAACGTTGAACTCCCGAGAAGGGTACCATCAGCCATGACAATCGGTGGTTAGAAAGGTTTCTTATAATTGTTAAAGGAAATGAGCTTTGTCTTGCTAGGATTAAATGTGACCATCTTTTATAACCTTGTAATTTAGGTTAATTATAAATAATAACCTGTAAATAAATGGATGAACTATCAAGAGAAACGTTTAACAGATTTATTAAAACTGAACACAGAATGAATTAATGAGTTAATTGGCTGCTGGACGCGATTGATATATTCACAGTCTGACGTCGTGATCTTTGTTTGTTTCTCTCTCTGGGCAGACGACCCTTTTCCCAAGGGCGATAACTCTTAACTCCCGAAATGGTTCAAGGGAGGTAATTCCGTTTTCGTTAGGTGTCCTAACACCATCCATTTTTGACCTTTCTACTAGACTGGCAGTCATGTTTTTTTTAAGGATTTAGCCATTGCTTTGTATCTGTGGGTTTAATTTACAGGCATGTCTTTACTATTAATAATATTCGTTTTGAAATAATGTCAGGATAAATACTAGTGATAAGACGATTCCAATATTTTTCCGATTCTGATACAATTAGCAATTCAAAAAAAAAAAAAAAAAAAAAAAAAAAAAAAAAATCACCTTAAAAACGTAGAATCTTATTTTTTCCGGGCATGGGGATCCAGCGAAGAGTCCTAATCAATGTGTAAACGTACATATAACATTCTTTTTAATTTGATAAACTTCTAATATCCCCCCCCCCCCTTATGTATTGTATCCAAGATTTTGAGAGACTCATTTTCATCTATATTTTTCACTTGTGCCATTTTTCTCTATTCATCCACTCGCACCATTTTTACTTGTGTCATTGTTACCTAAATTCGTTATCACGATCTATAAATTTTAGTCATACTGGTAGTTTAAAATCAATAAACATGTATCATTTTTATCAGAAATATAAAATTAAGTTTTAAATAAACAAAATATGAAAATAATTTCTTTAATTTATTTATTTTTTTAAATTTATTTATTTAACATTTATTTAATATTTTTTATTTATTTAATATTTGTTTTTATTTATTTATATTTATATAATTTTTTTATTTTTTATTTTTTTATAATTTTTTTATTTTTTATTTTTTTATAATTTTTTTATTTTTTATTTTTATATAATTTTTTTATTTTTTATTTTTTTATAATTTTTTTATAATTTTTTTATTTTTTATTTTTTTATCGGAAATTAGAATTTTTTCCGATTCTGATACCCCCAAAAGTTGCGATCTTTTCGATTCCCGATTCTGATTAATCGTCCCATCACTAGTAAATACTATTAAGAAATAAATTACTTCAGTAAAATAATTAGTTTTGTCAGCTAAACATTCTTCAAATAAATAAAACGAATTTATCTCGTATGAATTAAAAATTATAGCAATTCCTTTTAAAACAAATATTCTGTCTTCTTACTGTAAAAAGAACCGTCAGCTTGATATTCAAGTTAACGAAACGAATGTCACTTTTTGAAATTCTGCTGTTTTCGTCGATAAGACAAGAATTTGATTTGGAAACAATTCATTTTAAAATGGGTGAATCGAATTTTTAAATTTTCTTATCTTAGCAACATCAGATTAATCACCGATCACCATTTTCTTTTTGTGATCGGAAGATCTCATTTAAAAAAAAAAAAAATCTATGTGAAAGGTGATAATGTACGTACGAACACGCAAAATCTTAGCATATTATTCGATTGAAGATGAATGGCGTTAACACAATTGGATTACTTATGAAGACGGTCTATAACAAGTACTTGTTGAGATTAAATTTGAAGACAACCAGGTTGTAGCCTGCAAGGAAGCAGTTTCATGGTAATGTGCTAGTTGATTTATGACAAGTATTTGTTCACATTGGATATAGAAACGACTGTGTCGTAATCTGTAGGAAAGCAGTCCCATGGTAACGTGTTCTACAGACTGGAAGCCATTGCAAAAAAAACAAAAAACCCTGAAATCTCAGCCAAGTCATCCTTGATGATTTTTGTTCAGGTCTTCAGATGGCCACCGAGATGTCTATGGCATCCAGACAGAGAGGTGGAGTTCATTTTGTGGGGGACTTTGATGACTATTGACTCCGTAAATTTAAATTCTTTAGAATTTTGGGGGGTGGGGTAGAGGCATGGACGGGCATTAATTAATGGGACATGTCAGATTTGAAGAATGCTACTTGTTTATTTATTTATTTTGGTTTGTTTTTATCATTTTTTAAATTTATTTTTTGGAGATTTCCTGATTATGAAATCCATTGTTTATACAGTAGACAGTATTGGGAGCTTTCATGTGAGATTAAAAAAAAAAAGAATCTGAACTTAATGGAAGTTAAACCGATGTGCCAAAAGGAAAAGTAGAAACCCTTACCCCCCCCCCCCAAAAAAAAATGAAATTTAAAAAAAAAAAAAAAAAAAAAAAAAAAAAAAAATTTATTACCGGGATTTTGCATTTTTTTTTTTTTACAATGTCCCCCCCCCCCCATATTACTTTAAAATCCATTTACGGTTAAATCATGTTATCAAAATTAAGCAATTTTGAGCCTAGATAGGTGACCATTTAGGAATACACCGTACTGTAAGCAAGCGTTCCACTAACGTGCTTAAATGGGTATCAGTCTTGCTAGGAGTATAACTGACGACAGACTAGCATCCTGTCAGGTGTGGGTCAGGATATTGGTTTCTAGAAGACCATGGTTAAACACCGGTCACTTAAAGATTGGTTTGGTTTTGTTTTACGGCATATCAACGATCTATGGGTTATTTAATACCGAATAAAGTTGTCAAATATAATTCTATAGGTAGGGTAATTATTTATATTCCTAGAATACACTGCTCTCAGAATATGCTGCCCCTAAAATACATTACTCTTAGAAATTTTAAAGAGAGAAGATCCTCATTACCCTAAAAATAGCCTCCCCCCCCCGAATACATTACTCCTGGACATTGGTGATTCCCTGAAAGATTCCCTTATAATTTCCCCCTCACCCAACATAAGCCAATCGTATGTCTAAATATAGAATATAAAATATACAAGATAATAAAGTTAATAATTGAAATAAAGAGGTAATTACGTAATGTTCAGTTGTTATTTAAAGGGAAATGCGTTGCAGCATTTTTCCACAACACATTTAGGATGCCATTTTAATTTACTAATTAAAAACAAAAAAACTGAATTATTTTAATAAAAATGGTGAATCTCGTGCAGTGTATGCTTCTATAAGGATTATCAGGCTGGATAGAATGTAACCAATTGGAATTAATTTTTTTTTTTTTTTTTTTTTTTTTAAATCGAAATAAAAGCTGAAAAGTTTCTGTATTTCATTGGCTATTCAGAATCAAGTATCGCTTTGTCAAGTGACAAATTGATGAGATAAATAGGTAATACTTACCATACTGATCGTGACGAGCACTGAAGAAACGTAGGTGAAGATGTAGCAAGTAAACAGCTCTTTACCCTAAAAGAAAAGTTTTTTTATGTTAATTTCACATTAAAATGAATATTAAAATCGCATTGCACACATTTTCTCAATTGGTGTTAGCTTCGTTCAAAAAGTTATTTATATATCAGTGAAAAAGTAACAAAAAACACAACCGTATCTGTAAATCTAAGAAGCTTGACAGAAGATTCTCTCTTCTGTGTTGTATAGAATGGTGATTCTTCTATAGGAGAGGGAAAGGATCTCCGAAAAAACATGTCTGTCTTGTCTTACAGAAAAAAACCCCAAAGAGTCTAGATTCAACTAGCTTCTTTTTTCCATGCCCCGTCTCAACTTCCTGTTTGTTACGTCACTTCCTTGAACACGTTAACTTACATTCTTACCCCTACTGGAAAATTTCCTTTCTACATAACCAACACATCCTATGTACAATCTTACTATATCTATCTGCACAACTTTATAAAAAAAAAAAAAAAAAAAAAAAGGTATTTTTTCACTTGTAACTTATGTTCTAACTCAGGTACCCATCTACGGTGGGTTTTTCAACTGATCAAATTTTTTTTTTCTTTTTTTTTTCCCTGAATTGTCTATTATTTTTACTTTTAAACAAGGCATATTTCCACTGAAGCATAAGAGTCTACTGTGGTAAGGGACACATTTATAGAAAAGAGGCAACCTGGGTGAGAAGAGTTGGGCAGCAAGAGGTTTGTTCACATTACATTTATATCTCTGCATGTTGTGGAGTTGGGCAGCAAGATGTTTGTTCACATTACATTTATATCTCTGCATGTTGTGGAGTTGGGCAGCAAGATGTCTGTTCACATTACATTTAAATTTCTGCATGTTGTGGAGTTGGGCAGCAAGATGTTTGTTCACATTACATTTAAATTTCTGCATGTTGTGGAGTTGGGCAGCAAGATGTTTGTTCACATTACATTTATATCTCTGCATGTTGTGGAGTTGGGCAGCAAGATGTTTGTTCACATTACATTTATATCTCTGCATGTTGTGGAGTTGGGCAGCAAGATGTCTGTTCACATTACATTTAAATTTCTGCATGTTGTGGAGTTGGGCAGCAAGAGGTTTGTTCACATTACATTTATATCTCTGCATGTTGTGGAGTTGGGCAGCAAGATGTTTGTTCACATTACATTTATATCTCTGCATGTTGTGGAGTTGGGCAGCAAGATGTTTGTTCACATTACATTTATATCTCTGCATGTTGTGGAGTTGGGCAGCAAGATGTTTGTTCACATTACATTTATATCTCTGCATGTTGTGGAGTTGGGCAGCAAGATGTTTGTTCACATTACATTTATATCTCTGCATGTTGTGGAGTTGGGCAGCAAGATGTTTGTTCACATTACATTTAAATTTCTGCATGTTGTGGAGTTGGGCAGCAAGATGTTTGTTCACATTACATTTATATCTCTGCATGTTGTGGAGTTGGGCAGCAAGATGTTTGTTCACATTACATTTATATCTCTGCATGTTGTGGAGTTGGGCAGCAAGATGTTTGCTCACATTACATTTAAATTTCTGCATGTTGTGGAGTTGGGCAGCAAGATGTTTGTTCACATTACATTTAAATTTCTGCATGTTGTGGAGTTGGGCAGCAAGATGTTTGTTCACATTACATTTATATCTCTGCATGTTGTGGAGTTGGGCAGCAAGATGTTTGTTCACATTACATTTATATCTCTGCATGATGTGGAGTTGGGCAGCAAGATGTTTGTTCACATTACATTTATATCTCTGCATGTTGTGGAGTTGGGCAGCAAGATGTTTGTTCACATTACATTTATATCTCTGCATGTTGTGGAGTTGGGCAGCAAGATGTTTGTTCACATTACATTTATATCTCTGCATGTTGTGGAGTTGGGCAGCAAGATGTTTGTTCACATTACATTTAAATTTCTGCATGTTGTGGAGTTGGGTAGCAAGATGTTTGTTCACATTACATTTATATCTCTGCATGTTGTGGAGTTGGGCAGCAAGATGTTTGTTCACATTACATTTATATCTCTGCATGTTGTGGAGTTGGGCAGCAAGATGTTTGTTCACATTACATTTATATCTCTGCATGTTGTGGAGTTGGGCAGCAAGATGTTTGTTCACATTACATTTAAATTTCTGCATGTTGTGGAGTTGGGCAGCAAGATGTTTGTTCACATTACATTTATATCTCTGCATGTTGTGGAGTTGGGCAGCAAGATGTTTGTTCACATTACATTTATATCTCTGCATGTTGTGGAGTTGGGCAGCAAGATGTTTGTTCACATTACATTTATATCTCTGCATGTTGTGGAGTTGGGCAGCAAGATGTTTGTTCACATTACATTTATATCTCTGCATGTTGTGGAGTTGGGCAGCAAGATGTTTGTTCACATTACATTTATATCTCTGCATGTTGTGGAGTTGGGCAGCAAGATGTTTGTTCACATTACATTTATATCTCTGCATGTTGTGGAGTTGGGCAGCAAGATGTTTGTTCACATTACATTTATATCTCTGCATGATGTGGAGTTGGGCAGCAAGATGTTTGTTCACATTACATTTATATCTCTGCATGTTGTGGAGTTGGGCAGCAAGATGTTTGTTCACATTACATTTATATCTCTGCATGTTGTGGAGTTGGGCAGCAAGATGTTTGTTCACATTACATTTATATCTCTGCATGTTGTGGAGTTGGGCAGCAAGATGTTTGTTCACATTACATTTAAATTTCTGCATGTTGTGGAGTTGGGTAGCAAGATGTTTGTTCACATTACATTTATATCTCTGCATGTTGTGGAGTTGGGCAGCAAGATGTTTGTTCACATTACATTTATATCTCTGCATGTTGTGGAGTTGGGCAGCAAGATGTTTGTTCACATTACATTTATATCTCTGCATGTTGTGGAGTTGGGCAGCAAGATGTTTGCTCACATTACATTTAAATTTCTGCATGTTGTGGAGTCGGGCAGCAAGATGTTTGTTCACATTACATTTAAATTTCTGCATGTTGTGGAGTTGGGCAGCAAGATGTTTGTTCACATTACATTTATATCTCTGCATGTTGTGGAGTTGGGCAGCAAGATGTTTGTTCACATTACATTTATATCTCTGCATGTTGTGGAGTTGGGCAGCAAGATGTTTGTTCACATTACATTTATATCTCTGCATGTTGTGGAGTTGGGCAGCAAGATGTTTGTTCACATTACATTTATATCTCTGCATGTTGTGGAGTTGGGCAGCAAGATGTTTGTTCACATTACATTTATATCTCTGCATGTTGTGGAGTTGGGCAGCAAGATGTTTGTTCACATTACATTTATATCTCTGCATGATGTGGAGTTGGGCAGCAAGATGTTTGTTCACATTACATTTATATCTCTGCATGTTGTGGAGTTGGGCAGCAAGATGTTTGTTCACATTACATTTATATCTCTGCATGTTGTGGAGTTGGGCAGCAAGATGTTTGTTCACATTACATTTATATCTCTGCATGTTGTGGAGTTGGGCAGCAAGATGTTTGTTCACATTACATTTAAATTTCTGCATGTTGTGGAGTTGGGTAGCAAGATGTTTGTTCACATTACATTTATATCTCTGCATGTTGTGGAGTTGGGCAGCAAGATGTTTGTTCACATTACATTTATATCTCTGCATGTTGTGGAGTTGGGCAGCAAGATGTTTGTTCACATTACATTTATATCTCTGCATGTTGTGGAGTTGGGCAGCAAGATGTTTGTTCACATTACATTTAAATTTCTGCATGTTGTGGAGTTGGGCAGCAAGATGTTTGTTCACATTACATTTATATCTCTGCATGTTGTGGAGTTGGGCAGCAAGATGTTTGTTCACATTACATTTATATCTCTGCATGATGTGGAGTTGGGCAGCAAGATGTTTGTTCACATTACATTTATATCTCTGCATGTTGTGGAGTTGGGCAGCAAGATGTTTGTTCACATTACATTTATATCTCTGCATGTTGTGGAGTTGGGCAGCAAGATGTCTGTTCACATTACATTTAAATTTCTGCATGTTGTGGAGTTGGGCAGCAAGAGGTTTGTTCACATTACATTTATATCTCTGCATGTTGTGGAGTTGGGCAGCAAGATGTTTGTTCACATTACATTTATATCTCTGCATGTTGTGGAGTTGGGCAGCAAGATGTTTGTTCACATTACATTTATATCTCTGCATGTTGTGGAGTTGGGCAGCAAGATGTTTGTTCACATTACATTTATATCTCTGCATGTTGTGGAGTTGGGCAGCAAGATGTTTGTTCACATTACATTTATATCTCTGCATGTTGTGGAGTTGGGCAGCAAGATGTTTGTTCACATTACATTTAAATTTCTGCATGTTGTGGAGTTGGGCAGCAAGATGTTTGTTCACATTACATTTATATCTCTGCATGTTGTGGAGTTGGGCAGCAAGATGTTTGTTCACATTACATTTATATCTCTGCATGTTGTGGAGTTGGGCAGCAAGATGTTTGCTCACATTACATTTAAATTTCTGCATGTTGTGGAGTTGGGCAGCAAGATGTTTGTTCACATTACATTTAAATTTCTGCATGTTGTGGAGTTGGGCAGCAAGATGTTTGTTCACATTACATTTATATCTCTGCATGTTGTGGAGTTGGGCAGCAAGATGTTTGTTCACATTACATTTATATCTCTGCATGATGTGGAGTTGGGCAGCAAGATGTTTGTTCACATTACATTTATATCTCTGCATGTTGTGGAGTTGGGCAGCAAGATGTTTGTTCACATTACATTTATATCTCTGCATGTTGTGGAGTTGGGCAGCAAGATGTTTGTTCACATTACATTTATATCTCTGCATGTTGTGGAGTTGGGCAGCAAGATGTTTGTTCACATTACATTTAAATTTCTGCATGTTGTGGAGTTGGGTAGCAAGATGTTTGTTCACATTACATTTATATCTCTGCATGTTGTGGAGTTGGGCAGCAAGATGTTTGTTCACATTACATTTATATCTCTGCATGTTGTGGAGTTGGGCAGCAAGATGTTTGTTCACATTACATTTATATCTCTGCATGTTGTGGAGTTGGGCAGCAAGATGTTTGTTCACATTACATTTAAATTTCTGCATGTTGTGGAGTTGGGCAGCAAGATGTTTGTTCACATTACATTTATATCTCTGCATGTTGTGGAGTTGGGCAGCAAGATGTTTGTTCACATTACATTTATATCTCTGCATGTTGTGGAGTTGGGCAGCAAGATGTTTGTTCACATTACATTTATATCTCTGCATGTTGTGGAGTTGGGCAGCAAGATGTTTGTTCACATTACATTTATATCTCTGCATGTTGTGGAGTTGGGCAGCAAGATGTTTGTTCACATTACATTTATATCTCTGCATGATGTGGAGTTGGGCAGCAAGATGTTTGTTCACATTACATTTATATCTCTGCATGTTGTGGAGTTGGGCAGCAAGATGTTTGTTCACATTACATTTATATCTCTGCATGATGTGGAGTTGGGCAGCAAGATGTTTGTTCACATTACATTTATATCTCTGCATGTTGTGGAGTTGGGCAGCAAGATGTTTGTTCACATTACATTTATATCTCTGCATGTTGTGGAGTTGGGCAGCAAGATGTTTGTTCACATTACATTTATATCTCTGCATGTTGTGGAGTTGGGCAGCAAGATGTTTGTTCACATTACATTTAAATTTCTGCATGTTGTGGAGTTGGGTAGCAAGATGTTTGTTCACATTACATTTATATCTCTGCATGTTGTGGAGTTGGGCAGCAAGATGTTTGTTCACATTACATTTATATCTCTGCATGTTGTGGAGTTGGGCAGCAAGATGTTTGTTCACATTACATTTATATCTCTGCATGTTGTGGAGTTGGGCAGCAAGATGTTTGTTCACATTACATTTAAATTTCTGCATGTTGTGGAGTCGGGCAGCAAGATGTTTGTTCACATTACATTTAAATTTCTGCATGTTGTGGAGTTGGGCAGCAAGATGTTTGTTCACATTACATTTATATCTCTGCATGTTGTGGAGTTGGGCAGCAAGATGTTTGTTCACATTACATTTATATCTCTGCATGTTGTGGAGTTGGGCAGCAAGATGTTTGTTCACATTACATTTATATCTCTGCATGTTGTGGAGTTGGGCAGCAAGATGTTTGTTCACATTACATTTATATCTCTGCATGTTGTGGAGTTGGGCAGCAAGATGTTTGTTCACATTACATTTATATCTCTGCATGTTGTGGAGTTGGGCAGCAAGATGTTTGTTCAC
Source organism: Sepiola atlantica (assembly GCA_963556195.1). Classification (NCBI taxonomy): domain Eukaryota; kingdom Metazoa; phylum Mollusca; class Cephalopoda; order Sepiida; family Sepiolidae; genus Sepiola; species Sepiola atlantica. The sequence continues at coordinate 23,659,246 of OY744548.1, read as the reverse complement.
ATTACATTTATATCTCTGCATGATGTGGAGTTGGGCAGCAAGATGTTTGTTCACATTACATTTATATCTCTGCATGTTGTGGAGTTGGGCAGCAAGATGTTTGTTCACATTACATTTATATCTCTGCATGTTGTGGAGTTGGGCAGCAAGATGTTTGTTCACATTACATTTATATCTCTGCATGTTGTGGAGTTGGGCAGCAAGATGTTTGTTCACATTACATTTAAATTTCTGCATGTTGTGGAGTTGGGTAGCAAGATGTTTGTTCACATTACATTTATATCTCTGCATGTTGTGGAGTTGGGCAGCAAGATGTTTGTTCACATTACATTTATATCTCTGCATGTTGTGGAGTTGGGCAGCAAGATGTTTGTTCACATTACATTTATATCTCTGCATGTTGTGGAGTTGGGCAGCAAGATGTTTGTTCACATTACATTTAAATTTCTGCATGTTGTGGAGTTGGGCAGCAAGATGTTTGTTCACATTACATTTATATCTCTGCATGTTGTGGAGTTGGGCAGCAAGATGTTTGTTCACATTACATTTATATCTCTGCATGTTGTGGAGTTGGGCAGCAAGATGTTTGTTCACATTACATTTATATCTCTGCATGTTGTGGAGTTGGGCAGCAAGATGTTTGTTCACATTACATTTATATCTCTGCATGATGTGGAGTTGGGCAGCAAGATGTTTGTTCACATTACATTTATATCTCTGCATGTTGTGGAGTTGGGCAGCAAGATGTTTGTTCACATTACATTTATATCTCTGCATGTTGTGGAGTTGGGCAGCAAGATGTTTGTTCACATTACATTTATATCTCTGCATGTTGTGGAGTTGGGCAGCAAGATGTTTGTTCACATTACATTTATATCTCTGCATGTTGTGGAGTTGGGCAGCAAGATGTTTGTTCACATTACATTTATATCTCTGCATGTTGTGGAGTTGGGCAGCAAGATGTTTGTTCACATTACATTTATATCTCTGCATGTTGTGGAGTTGGGCAGCAAGATGTTTGTTCACATTACATTTATATCTCTGCATGATGTGGAGTTGGGCAGCAAGATGTTTGTTCACATTACATTTATATCTCTGCATGTTGTGGAGTTGGGCAGCAAGATGTTTGTTCACATTACATTTATATCTCTGCATGTTGTGGAGTTGGGCAGCAAGATGTTTGTTCACATTACATTTATATCTCTGCATGTTGTGGAGTTGGGCAGCAAGATGTTTGTTCACATTACATTTAAATTTCTGCATGTTGTGGAGTTGGGTAGCAAGATGTTTGTTCACATTACATTTATATCTCTGCATGTTGTGGAGTTGGGCAGCAAGATGTTTGTTCACATTACATTTATATCTCTGCATGTTGTGGAGTTGGGCAGCAAGATGTTTGTTCACATTACATTTATATCTCTGCATGTTGTGGAGTTGGGCAGCAAGATGTTTGTTCACATTACATTTAAATTTCTGCATGTTGTGGAGTTGGGCAGCAAGATGTTTGTTCACATTACATTTAAATTTCTGCATGTTGTGGAGTTGGGCAGCAAGATGTTTGTTCACATTACATTTATATCTCTGCATGTTGTGGAGTTGGGCAGCAAGATGTTTGTTCACATTACATTTATATCTCTGCATGTTGTGGAGTTGGGCAGCAAGATGTTTGTTCACATTACATTTATATCTCTGCATGTTGTGGAGTTGGGCAGCAAGATGTTTGTTCACATTACATTTATATCTCTGCATGATGTGGAGTTGGGCAGCAAGATGTTTGTTCACATTACATTTATATCTCTGCATGTTGTGGAGTTGGGCAGCAAGATGTTTGTTCACATTACATTTATATCTCTGCATGTTGTGGAGTTGGGCAGCAAGATGTTTGTTCACATTACATTTATATCTCTGCATGTTGTGGAGTTGGGCAGCAAGATGTTTGTTCACATTACATTTAAATTTCTGCATGTTGTGGAGTTGGGTAGCAAGATGTTTGTTCACATTACATTTATATCTCTGCATGTTGTGGAGTTGGGCAGCAAGATGTTTGTTCACATTACATTTAAATTTCTGCATGTTGTGGAGTTGGGTAGCAAGATGTTTGTTCACATTACATTTATATCTCTGCATGTTGTGGAGTTGGGCAGCAAGATGTTTGTTCACATTACATTTAAATTTCTGCATGTTGTGGAGTTGGGCAGCAAGATGTTTGTTCACATTACATTTATATCTCTGCATGTTGTGGAGTTGGGCAGCAAGATGTTTGTTCACATTACATTTATATCTCTGCATGTTGTGGAGTTGGGCAGCAAGATGTTTGTTCACATTACATTTATATCTCTGCATGTTGTGGAGTTGGGCAGCAAGATGTTTGTTCACATTACATTTATATCTCTGCATGATGTGGAGTTGGGCAGCAAGATGTTTGTTCACATTACATTTATATCTCTGCATGTTGTGGAGTTGGGCAGCAAGATGTTTGTTCACATTACATTTATATCTCTGCATGTTGTGGAGTTGGGCAGCAAGATGTTTGTTCACATTACATTTATATCTCTGCATGTTGTGGAGTTGGGCAGCAAGATGTTTGTTCACATTACATTTATATCTCTGCATGTTGTGGAGTTGGGCAGCAAGATGTTTGTTCACATTACATTTATATCTCTGCATGTTGTGGAGTTGGGCAGCAAGATGTTTGTTCACATTACATTTATATCTCTGCATGTTGTGGAGTTGGGCAGCAAGATGTTTGTTCACATTACATTTATATCTCTGCATGATGTGGAGTTGGGCAGCAAGATGTTTGTTCACATTACATTTATATCTCTGCATGTTGTGGAGTTGGGCAGCAAGATGTTTGTTCACATTACATTTAAATTTCTGCATGTTGTGGAGTTGGGCAGCAAGATGTTTGTTCACATTACATTTAAATTTCTGCATGTTGTGGAGTTGGGCAGCAAGATGTTTGTTCACATTACATTTAAATTTCTGCATGTTGTGGAGTTGGGCAGCAAGATGTTTGTTCACATTACATTTATATCTCTGCATGTTGTGGAGTTGGGCAGCAAGATGTTTGTTCACATTACATTTAAATTTCTGCATGTTGTGGAGTTGGGTAGCAAGATGTTTGTTCACATTACATTTATATCTCTGCATGTTGTGGAGTTGGGCAGCAAGATGTTTGTTCACATTACATTTATATCTCTGCATGTTGTGGAGTTGGGCAGCAAGATGTTTGTTCACATTACATTTATATCTCTGCATGTTGTGGAGTTGGGCAGCAAGATGTTTGTTCACATTACATTTAAATTTCTGCATGTTGTGGAGTTGGGCAGCAAGATGTTTGTTCACATTACATTTAAATTTCTGCATGTTGTGGAGTTGGGCAGCAAGATGTTTGTTCACATTACATTTATATCTCTGCATGTTGTGGAGTTGGGCAGCAAGATGTTTGTTCACATTACATTTATATCTCTGCATGTTGTGGAGTTGGGCAGCAAGATGTTTGTTCACATTACATTTATATCTCTGCATGTTGTGGAGTTGGGCAGCAAGATGTTTGTTCACATTACATTTATATCTCTGCATGATGTGGAGTTGGGCAGCAAGATGTTTGTTCACATTACATTTATATCTCTGCATGTTGTGGAGTTGGGCAGCAAGATGTTTGTTCACATTACATTTATATCTCTGCATGTTGTGGAGTTGGGCAGCAAGATGTTTGTTCACATTACATTTATATCTCTGCATGTTGTGGAGTTGGGCAGCAAGATGTTTGTTCACATTACATTTAAATTTCTGCATGTTGTGGAGTTGGGTAGCAAGATGTTTGTTCACATTACATTTATATCTCTGCATGTTGTGGAGTTGGGCAGCAAGATGTTTGTTCACATTACATTTAAATTTCTGCATGTTGTGGAGTTGGGTAGCAAGATGTTTGTTCACATTACATTTATATCTCTGCATGTTGTGGAGTTGGGCAGCAAGATGTTTGTTCACATTACATTTAAATTTCTGCATGTTGTGGAGTTGGGCAGCAAGATGTTTGTTCACATTACATTTATATCTCTGCATGTTGTGGAGTTGGGCAGCAAGATGTTTGTTCACATTACATTTATATCTCTGCATGTTGTGGAGTTGGGCAGCAAGATGTTTGTTCACATTACATTTATATCTCTGCATGTTGTGGAGTTGGGCAGCAAGATGTTTGTTCACATTACATTTATATCTCTGCATGTTGTGGAGTTGGGCAGCAAGATGTTTGTTCACATTACATTTATATCTCTGCATGATGTGGAGTTGGGCAGCAAGATGTTTGTTCACATTACATTTATATCTCTGCATGTTGTGGAGTTGGGCAGCAAGATGTTTGTTCACATTACATTTATATCTCTGCATGTTGTGGAGTTGGGCAGCAAGATGTTTGCTCACATTACATTTAAATTTCTGCATGTTGTGGAGTTGGGCACCAAGATGTTTGTTCACATTACATTTATATCTCTGCATGATGTGGAGTTGGGCAGCAAGATGTTTGTTCACATTACATTTATATCTCTGCATGATGTGGAGTTGGGCAGCAAGATGTTTGTTCACATTACATTTATATCTCTGCATGTTGTGGAGTTGGGCAGCAAGATGTTTGTTCACATTACATTTATATCTCTGCATGTTGTGGAGTTGGGCAGCAAGATGTTTGTTCACATTACATTTATATCTCTGCATGATGTGGAGTTGGGCAGCAAGATGTTTGTTCACATTACATTTATATCTCTGCATGTTGTGGAGTTGGGCAGCAAGATGTTTGTTCACATTACATTTATATCTCTGCATGTTGTGGAGTTGGGCAGCAAGATGTTTGTTCACATTACATTTATATCTCTGCATGTTGTGGAGTTGGGCAGCAAGATGTTTGCTCACATTACATTTAAATTTCTGCATGTTGTGGAGTTGGGCAGCAAGATGTTTGTTCACATTACATTTAAATTTCTGCATGTTGTGGAGTTGGGCAGCAAGATGTTTGTTCACATTACATTTATATCTCTGCATGTTGTGGAGTTGGGCAGCAAGATGTTTGCTCACATTACATTTAAATTTCTGCATGTTGTGGAGTTGGGCAGCAAGATGTTTGTTCACATTACATTTATATCTCTGCATGATGTGGAGTTGGGCAGCAAGATGTTTGTTCACATTACATTTATATCTCTGCATGATGTGGAGTTGGGCAGCAAGATGTTTGTTCACATTACATTTATATCTCTGCATGTTGTGGAGTTGGGCAGCAAGATGTTTGTTCACATTACATTTATATCTCTGCATGTTGTGGAGTTGGGCAGCAAGATGTTTGTTCACATTACATTTATATCTCTGCATGATGTGGAGTTGGGCAGCAAGATGTTTGTTCACATTACATTTATATCTCTGCATGTTGTGGAGTTGGGCAGCAAGATGTTTGTTCACATTACATTTATATCTCTGCATGTTGTGGAGTTGGGCAGCAAGATGTTTGTTCACATTACATTTATATCTCTGCATGTTGTGGAGTTGGGCAGCAAGATGTTTGTTCACATTACATTTAAATTTCTGCATGTTGTGGAGTTGGGCAGCAAGATGTTTGTTCACATTACATTTATATCTCTGCATGTTGTGGAGTTGGGCAGCAAGAGGTTTGCTCACATTACATTTAAATTTCTGCATGTTGTGGAGTTGGGCAGCAAGATGTTTGTTCACATTACATTTATATCTCTGCATGTTGTGGAGTTGGGCAGCAAGATGTTTGCTCACATTACATTTAAATTTCTGCATGTTGTGGAGTTGGGCAGCAAGATGTTTGTTCACATTACATTTATATCTCTGCATGTTGTGGAGTTGGGCAGCAAGATGTTTGTTCACATTACATTTAAATTTCTGCATGTTGTGGAGTTGGGCAGCAAGATGTTTGTTCACATTACATTTATATCTCTGCATGTTGTGGAGTTGGGCAGCAAGATGTTTGTTCACATTACATTTATATCTCTGCATGTTGTGGAGTTGGGCAGCAAGATGTTTGTTCACATTACATTTATATCTCTGCATGTTGTGGAGTTGGGCAGCAAGATGTTTGTTCACATTACATTTATATCTCTGCATGTTGTGGAGTTGGGCAGCAAGATGTTTGTTCACATTACATTTATATCTCTGCATGTTGTGGAGTTGGGCAGCAAGATGTTTGTTCACATTACATTTATATCTCTGCATGTTGTGGAGTTGGGCAGCAAGATGTTTGTTCACATTACATTTAAATTTCTGCATGTTGTGGAGTTGGGCAGCAAGATGTTTGTTCACATTACATTTAAATTTCTGCATGTTGTGGAGTTGGGCAGCAAGATGTTTGTTCACATTACATTTATATCTCTGCATGTTGTGGAGTTGGGCAGCAAGATGTTTGTTCACATTACATTTATATCTCTGCATGTTGTGGAGTTGGGCAGCAAGATGTTTGCTCACATTACATTTAAATTTCTGCATGTTGTGGAGTTGGGCAGCAAGATGTTTGTTCACATTACATTTATATCTCTGCATGTTGTGGAGTTGGGCAGCAAGATGTTTGTTCACATTACATTTAAATTTCTGCATGTTGTGGAGTTGGGCAGCAAGATGTTTGTTCACATTACATTTAAATTTCTGCATGTTGTGGAGTTGGGCAGCAAGATGTTTGTTCACATTACATTTAAATTTCTGCATGTTGTGGAGTTGGGCAGCAAGATGTTTGTTCACATTACATTTATATCTCTGCATGTTGTGGAGTTGGGCAGCAAGATGTTTGTTCACATTACATTTAAATTTCTGCATGTTGTGGAGTTGGGCAGCAAGATGTTTGTTCACATTACATTTATATCTCTGCATGTTGTGGAGTTGGGCAGCAAGATGTTTGCTCACATTACATTTAAATTTCTGCATGTTGTGGAGTTGGGCAGCAAGATGTTTGTTCACATTACATTTATATCTCTGCATGTTGTGGAGTTGGGCAGCAAGATGTTTGTTCACATTACATTTAAATTTCTGCATGTTGTGGAGTTGGGCAGCAAGATGTTTGTTCACATTACATTTAAATTTCTGCATGTTGTGGAGTTGGGCAGCAAGATGTTTGTTCACATTACATTTATATCTCTGCATGTTGTGGAGTTGGGCAGCAAGATGTTTGTTCACATTACATTTAAATTTCTGCATGTTGGTACAGTCAAGGAAACGGAGGGAATTCCAAAGATAAGTGGCCCAACGAAAGAAGCTATCAGAGTAGAAAATCTTCTTACATCTAGGGACCTCTACAGTGAAGGGGTGGGATTTTGCTACTAGTCAGGTGGTTCGGGAGTAGTTTTGTTGAATAGGTACAAGTGCAGTAATTTCATCCGCGCACATTCTGTGGAAGTATTTGTAAAACAAGCACAGGGATGCAACTCTGTTGTGATGCGACAGGGGTTGGAGTTAGGCAGATAGTGCACGAGCTTAGAAATTTGTTTTTGCACTCTGTTCAAGAAGAGGCGAGTGGACGGTGCACTAGCCCAGATGTGGCAACAGTACTCCTGTTGGATATGGGCCACTCGTCTCATTCTTTAACCGGACTCTTTTCAAGTCTGTCGATGGCCACATGTTGTTGGCTTACCTGTCCACCATCTTTAATATAAAGGGTTTGTTGTCGATCATGCTAAAAAAAAAGGAAAACTGTCCGAAAGCAAACCACAGGACGACACGAATAGATTCAGTTTATTGGCTTCTTCCAAAAAAGTTAAAAAAAAAAAAAAAAAAAAAAAAAAAAAAAGGTCAATCTCTGAACTGGGGTCAGTTTCAAGTATCCCGTGGGGAGGCGCCCGCCAGTGGCTTAGACAGCAGATGCTGGCTGACACATCCGATGTGGATGAAATCATCAACTCAAAAGGCTGAGCTCACCGGAAAACGGAAGTCACCTGACTCATGAGATCACCCTCAACTTTCATGGTGACCGGTGGTTTACTCACGCTCCCCCTCCCTCATATTATTCAACACTCCATGCACGGGAAAATTATGGCTCTGTAGAGATATAGGTTTTCTAGCCAGGTAGAGGGAGGCTACCTTCTTTGCAGACTTAACACGTTTTATGTACTTAACTCCATTTCATATTTCCTAAGAATGTCAGACCGAGAAGTTTAATTTGTTTTTTGTTTTTAAATCAGTAAACTTTTTAACACTAAAACAGTAATAAATCATTCATGAATAATTGAAAGGTTTGCTACTGTTAGATGTTTGTCGAGTAGCCTCACTAGTATATATTATGGTTAGTTGAGAATAACAGGAAATGAAAGGTCAGCCGGGGTCAAATTGAACCAGAGGTGAGGATTGCTAGACTGTGCGAATTAATAGAAACGGATATGACTTCACATGGATTGAAGAGAGAGTGGGAGAGAGAGAAAGAGGACAGTCTGTTTGGGAGCACGCAATGTGTGAACATGTAAAATGATATGGGCTGACAAGATATGATTAGACAGTAGTTATCGATCTGTCTCACCCCCTCACCACCATAGGTCAGTGATTTGGAACTAAGATCAAGTGGAATAAACCTCCTGTCTTCTATATGTTTTGTCGTGACTTGGTCCTTTTGAAAGTATAAACAAGCCCCGCTTGTGTGGTCCCCCTCTATATGTGACTTGATGTGGCGAGTGTAAAATGCAATAAATTTGGGCAATTTGGGGCATTTTTGACCCCCCCTTTGACCCCCTGGGGGCGCGAATCAGAATTTTTATGAGGTCAAGGATGCTCATTTTATATCCAGAACAATTGCCTCTACATTTTGGCCAAGTTTCAGAAAAATTGAATGGATGGATCAAACGTTATGAGAGAAAAGGGTCATTTTTTGCCATTTTGGGGGCTTTTGACCCCCTGGGGGCGCGAACCAGATTTTTTCCAAGGTCAGCGATACTTATTTTCTATTAGGAACAATTGCCTCCAAATTTTGGCCAAGTTTCAGAGAAATTGAATGGTTGGATGAAAAGTTATGGGGCAAAAAAAATGTCATTTTTTGCCATTACGGGGCCTTTTGACACCCTGGGGGGCTAACCAGATTTTTTTTTCAAAAATCGGAGAATGTCACTTTCTAACCTGACCAACGTTACAACTTCATGCAAAATTTCAGAGAAATTCAATGGATGGTTGCGGAGAAAAATCCGGACAGACGGACATGCCTCAAAACATAAGTCCCTCGAGTTTATAAATCGGGGGACCAATAAGGAGCTTTGATTTCAGGACGGCAAGCCCTAAATCTGGAAGGATCATGCAGGAGCACCAAGGTATTGATACAATTTTTAAACTTTAATGTTTGTGACAATTACAGATGGTTTTCTGCATCCATGACAAGGTTTAGACGCAACGCTACGACTGAAGATTTTATTTTACTTACAAAGATAGCGTATATCGGCTTTTTTTTTTATAACACGAGTACCACTAAGAAAGAGCCTCCACGATTATAACCCGGGAACATGCTAAGGCAAGATGACCAGTAATCATTTTTAGCCACAGGTTTTCCATCAGTTTTATTCTTGATAGACTGGTCAAAGAGGCCCATTTACTCCTTTTTTGAAATCAGGGTAATCTCCTCCACCCTTTTTTTTTACTAATAGATCATCACTTATCAAGGTTCCGAGGATGGGGGGGGGGGCACTCTAGGATAAGATGAATTGATTATCCACGAATTATGATTATTTGAATTAATAGATTATTTGTTTTGAAATCAGGGTAATCTCCCCCCATCACTTATCAAGGCTCCGGGGGGGGGGGGACACTCTAGGATAAGACTTAACAAAATCGTCAGTTGGACGATGAACAAATGAGCTGTCATCCCGAAAAAAAAAAAAAAAAAAAAAAAAAAAAAAAAAAAAAAAACGTTTTACTTACTTCCTTTAGGAAGATCTCCAATTCTGGATCGCAAACTTTTTTGTCAAGTCCTGCAAAAAAAAAAAAAAAATAAAATAAATAAATCTTACTATTTATGACAGTACAACAATAGAAGGAAACAAAATAAGGAAAATAACCCAACTTTTTTTTTTTTTTTTTTTCCTTTACGAAATGGAAAACATTTGAATTTTCATCATCTACGGGGTTACCTCCCTTGGTATCCCCACTTAATTTGTTGATATCTGCCATGTTAAAAATACAACACAATGTTTTTGTTTGTTTTCAATGTTTTCTGTGTACAATTCAACCTACTATAATTCACTGTTTTTTTTGGGGTGGGTGGGGGAGTGGGCATGAAATATAATTGTTTTATTTCATAAGTTATTTGGGCTTTAACTGTCTTTGTAAGGTAAGGTAAGATATTGCTTAATGGCACATCAACCCTAAGGGTCATTTCATACCATGAATGTGAAAAGAAATATCCTTCATTTGAGTCTTAAGGCAGTGATTAACGGTATTGGAGACTATAAATTGAGTTAACAGTTGTGCGCAGTTTTTTTTTTTTTTTTTTTTTTTTTTGTATTGCTATCTGCACTTCGGGTTAAGGAAAACATTATTTTCAACTTAAAATCAAAAGTAAGGTTTATTCTTGTTAAAATCAATTTAAAAATCAAATTTTAGTCTGCCATGTTGAACAATCTATTAATGTTTTTGATTAAACATTAGTATAAAATAATGTCAATGTTAACAGTTATTAAAAAACAAAAAAAACAAAAACAAACCCAAATATGCCTTCCTTAACCCGACAACTAACCCTAAGATCTGGTGGCAATATAGAAAAAAATCTTTTTAAATTGTCAGTCGGCCATTTTGTTTGGGACCATCAAAGCTCAATTTCCTGTTTAGTTTGAAATAGTTTCGAGTGACATTTTTTTAGGAATCCTCTTAAAGTAAACGCAGTAGCGTGCAGAGAGCAAGGGACAATGGCCTGGGATATCTAATCATATTCACACTATTTCCCTTTTTCATAACATTTCTCAGTACGAATTCTCTAGTTTTTTGATTATACAATCAAGGGAGTTGGACATGGGCATCACCAGACCCCTGCACGCCACTGCGTTATCCCCTCCCCCTTTCTGCAGTTTAATTTATGTGAGTTTTATTATTTTACTCTTTTTTATTTAGCGTGTGATGTCAGTGAAAAGTGGAGAAATCAGTTTTGAGAAGAAAAAGGAGTAAAATACTAACCATAATACTTCATTTCAATGCAGTCTCCCTTCGTGAAATCAGTGGAAAGGATGAAAGTGCTGACCAGAAGGGGCATGACAGCCAGAGAGCTTCCGGCAACCCAGATGACTGCCAAGAAGTAGGCAACAAACAGCACCTGAAAAATTTGAAAATAAATAATTGAAAAAAAAAAAAAAAAAAAAAAAAGATACGATCAAACTTTAAGTAACAAAATGTTCAAAAACAATACACTGGTTTACAGGGAGGTGACGGTGGCTAAGTGGTTCACGACATGGACTGATGACCCGGGTGTTCCAAGTTCGAATCCAGTTTGTTCTACAGAAACTCTTTTAGGATGTCGGCAACCTTCACGTGGTCCTTCTCGTAAGTACACAATGTCCTTCTAACTAGCAAGATATCGGGGAAACCAATTCCAACAAGAGAATCATCTCATTCATATAAAACAAAGACGGTTGGACATTAAACAGATAAAACAAGCCGCGCGTGCGTGGTCCCCCTCTGTATGTGACTCGATGTGGCGAGTGTAAAATGCAATAAATTTGGGCAATTTGTGGCATTTTTGACCCCCCTTTGACCCCCTGGGGGCGCAAACCAGATTTTTTCGGAGGTCAAGGATGCTCATTTTATATCCAGAACAATTGCCTCTACATTTTGGCCAAGTTTCAGAGAAATTGAATGGATGGATGAAAAGTCATGGGAGAAAAAGGGTCATTTTTTTGCCATTTTGGGGGCTTTTGACCCTCTGGGGGCGCGAACCAGATTTTTTCCAATGTCAGCGATACTTATTTTCTATTAGGAACAATTGCCTCCAAATTTTGGCCAAGTTTCAGAGAAGTTGAATAGATGGATGAAAAGTTATAGGGCAAAAAATGTCATTTTTTGCCATTTCAGGGCCTTTTGACACCCTGGGGGGGCTAACCAGATTTTTTTTCAAAAATCGGAGAATGTCACTTTCTAACCTGACCAAAGTTACAACTTGATGCAAAATTTCAGAGAAATTCAATGGATGGTTGCGGAGAAAAATCCGGACGGACGGACATGCCTCAAAACATAAGTCCCCGATTTTATAAATCGGGGGGCCAACAAAGACGGTTGGACATTAAACAGATAAAACAAAAACAGCTGGACATTCATGACTGAAACTTGGTGGACAAGTCAGGCATAGACTGAAGTTTATTTGTACCAAATATGGTTGGATTGCAAAAAAGATTTGTAAAATATATTAATGATTCGGTAAGTCGCATTTTGGGAGTGGAGGGAGAGGGCCACTATATATAACATTTGTGTATCTATGTCCTTATTTACCTGCTTCCCCATGAGGGCAGAGTTAGCATCCAGCTCCAACAAAAAGGGACACTCTGGATTGGGACAACAATTTAAATTGCCTCAGTCTAGAAGAACTATTCCTTCTCCGACCGAGGAAAGAAAGATAAAGTGTAGTATCAAAACAGATACTACACTGAATTATTTGCGATAAAGTGAAATTACAGTTTAACAAATTAGGCACAAGACCATCAAAATATAGAGACGGGGAGGGGGGGGGTGTCGATGATCATCCTGTCTTTCCTACACTTAGCCAGAATCATCGCAGTCACCACAATACCACATTTACTCTAGGGGGCCATGTTCCTTAAAATATCCCTTATTTGTTGAAAGTTGAATGAGGATCAATCACTATGTACTTTTCCACTATGCACATAACACCATATTAATTTCTTTATTTTTTAATTTTTTTAATTTTTTATTTTTAGAATAAGTAAAGGACCCCTTCCGAAGCAAGCATGAGCCGTATTAGCCCTAATGAACGTACCCTCATTTAGAAAACATTATTTTTGCTTAAAAAACTCAAAACAGTGTAAAAAACAATACTTTAGTTTTTGTAAGTTTTAAGTGTTTTTCGGCTAAAATTTGTTTTGTTTATTTCAAAAAATCTCGGAAGGGTCAGTCTACACACACATAAAGTTCGGTGAGTTTAACTTTTATTTTGTGGAAGTTATTCAAATTCAAGTTATTCAAATTTAAAGATAGGACCCTTATTTTGGCCAACCCTATATATATATATATATATATATATATATATATACATCTGTACAAATTAATTGGAATAAAATGGGGAGCAGGACAACAAAAACTGGTTAGTAAGACCCAGCCCTTTCTAAAAAAAAAAAAAAGCCCCAAACAGAATCGTTGCCGATTACGTTAGTTACCTCCCCTTTACTGTCAAGCTGGTTCAATATCAGTTTCTCAGTGCACAGTAATAATGGCACAGGTAAAAGTGGCACATATGAATAGGAAAAATATGTCGCATAGGAATAATTAGTGCAATGGTTCCCAACCTTTTCCTCAGGCGACCACAATTGTGCACCTCAAGACATGACTGCAACCCCACTAGTTTCAGTTCTATATATTACTAGTTGTTGGCTGTATAAGTAAGGGAGAAGCATAATAAATAAACCCAGGAGCGAATTAACAAAACAAAAAATAAATAAATATAAATAAATAAATAAAAATAAATAAAAATAAATAAATATAAATAAATATAAATAAATAAGTAAATAAATAAGTAAATAAATAAATATATAAATAAATATAAATAAAAAATAAATAAAAATAAATAAATATAAATAAATATAAATAAATAAGTAAATAAATAAGTAAATAAATAAATATATAAATAAATATAAATAAAATAAATATAAATAAATAAATATAAATAAATAAATATAAATAAATAAATATAAATAAATAAATAAATTAGGGTTTAATTTTTTAACTTTTAAATGTAGATATAATTTTCTTTTTAATTCGACTCACTTTTTTAATGTTTTCCCTTTATGAATTGTATTTTTCATTTTGATAAACTCATTGTGCGATATTCATTTACTTTATTGTATTTATCTCCATCCCATGGCGGGAAGATTTGACACAAGGTCGGAGAAGTGGGATTGAAAAGCCAGCGCCCTAGATGAAGAGCATTCTGGCCTACAAAAAAAGTATCTGTGCAGCCCCATCGGCATTCCTCAGTAGGGGCGCTTCAGGCGGAGATCACACTAAGGGTTTCTGGTATCAGAAGGTTCTCCGCACTACCCAGTCGTCCACCATTACCATATAAATAATGGCTAAATAAGGTTTTAAAAAGGTTAGGTTGCTACGTGGCAATCCTTGTAGGATATTTAATGTTGAATCACAAAATCTATTGTAAAAGTTTTTACTAAAGAGTCACCACTTATCAAGGCCCAAAGGCCACTCGAGGATAAGGGTTAATGAGTATCAGGTGGACGGTGAGATAACACCGTGATGATTGGTAATGATGGTGGAAGTTTGGCAGAATTTGATTACATCGAACTTGAAAACCACTATGTTGTAGTCAGCTGGGAAGCAGCTCCGCAGTATTGTGTTCCACAGACGAGTTTTTGTTGTGAATGTTTTTTTTTTCAGGGGATGAGGGGCATAGATTGAAGCTCAGCCGAGCACCTACAGTTAACCAAACTAACTTACGATTTCAACCACTTCTACGTGGAAATTGAGGGGTTCATACCTTTTCTGCCAGTGTTCACAATGGATCTTAACTCGGCATGGCAGAACCCAGAGTCTGCGACAGAATCCATTAAGCCAATGACCCCCCTCTCCCCCTTGTTTTAACAATCACCCCCCCCCCTCCCACCTTCTTCACGTGCACGCTCTTCATCAGAAATTATTCTTCTGAAACTGAAGTCTAGGTCATGCTGAAATAGATATCATTCTTGGATGACTCAAGCCGAGAAACCAACCTCAGATACGTTTCCGTCCAACTGACCGCCGAGAAGTTTAATCAATACGCAGACAGACATTAAAAAGACGCCCAGCCGAAGAGGATGAAAGGCAGAAAGTTATTTTTGCCGTTTCCAGTCGTAATCATCGCAGACAACTTGGCCGTGTTGTAGAAAAAGCAGGACGCGATATCTTGGAAGAAAATCCATATGGATCCTCCGGAAGAAAAATACACAAGCCGCGCATGCGTGGTCCCCCTCTGTATGTGACTCGATGTGGCAGTGTAAAATGCAATAAATTTGGGCAATTTGGGGCATTTTAAACCCCCCTTTGACCCCCTGGGGGCGCGAACCAGATTTTTTCTGAGGTCAAGGGTGCTCATTTTATATCCAGAACAATTGCCTCTACATTTTGACCAAGTTTCAGAAAAATTGAATGGATGGATCAAACGTTATGGGAGACAAGGGTCATTTTTTGTCATTTTAGAGGGCAACATTAATACCGTCGGTTTCAAGCTCATCTTATGTTGTCACCTGTTTAAGAAATGTGAACCCACGTATCACTCTCGTTTGAATACGTTGTTTGCTTAAAAAATGGATTTATCGCGTTTTGCATTAGAACTCTTCATGTATATATATATATATATATATATCTCCTATTTAAAATCTAATATATAATGTAAAATTATTATTAGAGTAGGTATATTTAACATTCAATGATAAATGCCGATATACTGAAATCATATGCCCTTAATAGGGTTAAGATGAAACTTCATATACACTAAATGTACAAAAGCAAGGGAATTCCCAAATTTTTACACTTTTATTGTCATTAAGGGTATGACTACATATCAACCAAACAATTTCATTATCACATCACTACAGTATAAATCTCTATGCATGAGTGGATGAAGTGTGTGAGGTGCGCTGAAGAAAAATTCCTACCAATAAAATACATAGCCCTGTTGTGCTCGCATACCCTTAATGACAATAAAAGTGTAAAAATTTGGGAATGTCTTTGCTTTTGTACATTTAGTGTATATGAATGTTCATCTTAACCCTATTAAGGGCATATGATTTCAGTATCATGGAATGCCACTACTTTTGTAAAGGCTATGCCTCAATACAATGCCTTCTCATAACTGATATAGTTGGTAGTTTGACTAATCAAGGTATATGGTAAACTGAAATTAAAATGCCATCAACTAGACACTAGAACCTCTATCTTTGCCAAAAATCAGCTGAATCCATCAAATAGTTGATGAGATACAGGGTGGCACATACGTACGTACACACAGATAACGTGATTTCATGATTGAACTTTCTGGATCTCTGGGTTGCCTTGACTAATAATGCTGAAATTCTACACACTTATAGAACCTATCAAATAAAAATTTTGTGCAAAGTTTTAACTAATTTGGTTTATGGGTTATGATTGATCAAAGAAATGAGATTTCCAGCATAGGCCATTCTTGTAGTCTATTAAGGGATAGAGCGCTCTCGCACCTCCCTTGATTATATATCTCGCCTGAAAGTACCCAACTCACAATGCAATCCTCTACCTAGGTCATTTTCTAAGGATTCAGCAATTGCCTTGAATATATGTGGGTTCGATTTATTGGCATGTTGAGAATAGAGCATGGTGTCATCAAATATACTTATCTTGGGAGGCGAATACAAAGGCAATGAAACCGACTGAAATCTATAATACTAATGTAGCAGTACATAAGATCTATTTTCTTTGGCACTTGCACATAATCACTCGCGGAGTGATTATTATGTGGTTCGGGAAGAACACACTGGCATGTTCTCACTTACGTAGTGATGCGTCGGGCGATTAGAACACTGCGTATGCGCTGCTATTTTTATTTCAATGCAAGACCATTTTAAAGTCTTTTACAAAAAAGTCAGATTTTGAGCGGCACATTGACAAGACATCAGGTTACCTTGCTCGCTTTTTTTAGAGAGCTGCCATTCAGGGTACCCTTGTAGCAGTCATAAACACCGTAATTTATTTATTCTGGCGAAAGTGGTTTGGTCATACGATGATCAATCAGAACCCTGGGCATATTAATTTCTAACAATGTCGAGATTTAAACAGCTGCCCTAGAGAGCTCCCAGATCTAAGAAAGAAAGACGTCTCCTCTCACTCCAGTCAACTTGTCCCCCGTACAAGGTTATCCCCTACTTGGATGCACATGCGCGCGCGCGCGCACACCCACACGTATACTCATGGACGGCAGCACCGGGGGGGGGGGGGTCTCAAGCCCCCCACTTTACGGTCATCAATAATGAAGTTATATATGCATGTGTTTAACCCCCCTCCCCCCACACACACACTTTTTAGGAGAGCCCTCCCCACTTTTATAACTGTCCCGCCGGTACTGATACTGCTTGAAGAACCTCTGGTGACCCGTTCTTACTTTATTATTACTTCCTTCACTCTGACACCGTCTTAACTTTCGACAACCTACACCCAATGGTGTAGTTCACTCAAATAAATATCCTTCGTTGTTGTTTATAAAAGGGCCATTTTCTTTTCGTTTAACGACCGCTTTTATTACAAAACTATTATAGAGTTGGTTTTACGTTCCGTGAGAAGATTAGCTCCTATACCTTTTCTTGTAAGGAGACGAGGAAAGGATGGAAGGGGTTATCCTTTTATCTTCTCGTAAAGAAACGGAACAAAAAGTATTTCTGTAACTATAACAAAAAGGTGTTTTATTTACTCAAGGTTACCTATACCGTTTGGTATAGGTAGAAGAGAGGTGGGACAGTGTCCGCCTGAGGAAGAGGAAGAATATAAGAGTTCTTAGAGCCACCCGTGGATTTCTTCAGGTGAAGATGGTAGTAGTCGTCAAGTGGCGACGGCGGCAGGAGAGAGAGGGTTTCCTCGTTCCTCGCTGGTGCTCTCTGCGATGTGTCCAAGCTGGTGCCAGGAGGTCGTCTGATCTTTTTCTTCGAACCCTAAGGGGACATAAGTAGTCCCTTAGGGAACTAACGATATTACTGCACCCTGTGATTTGATTGGACAAGCCAGCTCACAGGGACAGTGATTACGCATTCAAAAGTAGTCCCTATTGGTGACTGCTACATTCTTGCCTTGACAGATCTCTTCTGGACCCTTTTTATGGTGGAGTGATTATTAAGTAGGAGAGTAAAATTTTCAAATATACCTTGACGACCTTGAGACATTACAAATGGTGCCTGCAGGCCACCCAGGGCACCCATGTTGGGAATCGCTGCATTTGTAGATTGTCAGTGAATGACCATTAAAAATGACCAACTTTTGCTTTCTTAGAGTTCAGATCGAATCCAGGATGGATCAATAAAAGTTAAATATAGATTACAGCCACACCGTTTCCAGGAAAGAATGGAACTCATGGGATATCATTCACTCATAATATATATAGAAAAGAGGGTAGTGCAGTATTAGTGCAGTTTCAACGAGAGAAAAGTATATATGTAAAGGAGTAAAGCTACCAACATTTGTAAAAAGTTTTTAAAACATTTATTTACTATTTTGTTATTTTATAATTTTATATAACGCCTTTCAAGCGGTGGTCCGCTTTCAAATATGTAAATCCATTTGAAGAAATGTCTTTCATGTATGTAACAAAAGGTAGGAGTAAAAAAACTGCTGGACGATTCCATTTCAAGTATTTAGGGGAAACTGAGAAAGCTAATCTATTTTCATACTGATTTATACTTTTTTTTCCCCTTTATTTTCTTTTTATTTATTTTTAAAAACTTCATCGATTCAGACATTTTTCAGTCTTAGCAGGTCAACCCTCCCAGGATTTACCTTCTCTCTGAGAAGACTTCCAGAGATGTTTCCGTCAGTGGATGGATCGGTGGGCTAAGTGTGTGCAAACACAAGGGGCCTACTTCGAAGGGGATTAGGGTCCCAACCCCGTCACGTATTTGAAACATTTTTTTCTGACCTAAGGTCGGATACTTTTTTGACAGGCTTCGTATACTACAGTGCCTACTCCAAAAAAGGAGAAGGTAATACGTGGGGAAAATGGTCTCGTGACAAAATTTACTACCCCCCCCCCCCAAATAAAAAATGAAATAAATTAAGGTTATAATGCCTGGCAAGATCATGACCACGGAACAAATACTACACTACCCCCCCCCCCCCTCCTGGCTTTAGACAAACAGATACCAAATATCCACTAGCAATAGAAGATTGTTGTTCCTACTTACTTGCCTCCCCATGAGGGCAGAATTAGACACAAGGTCGGTTTTTAATGTGGGGAAAAATCAAGCTCCGCAAAAACGGGCACGCTGGATTGGAACAAAAATTTGAATTTCCTCAGTCCAGAAAGACATCTACACTAACAGAAGACAGAAAAAATGAAGTGTGGTATCAGAACAGATACTACACTTTTCTCTTAGTCAAAAGAACAAATTTTCATCTGAAAGAGTTCAAAACGTAAAGATAATGTTTAAATTAGTGGATTATGTTCTTTAAAGCCCCCCCCCCCTCAGACTTTTTTCTCAGTTTTGAATGAAGCCCGAGTTGTTTTCGTTGTTGCTATTATTAATTATCATTTTTAATAATTTTATCAACCACCATACAAACAACAATTAAGGAAATAAAAAAAAAAAAAAAAAAAAAAAAAAAAAAAAAAAAGAAGAAAAATCTGAATCGAATAATGTTTATTTTACTTCGCTTAAAATCGAAACTCGCGTCTCTGGGCATTGTTTTTTTATTTTATTTTGGGGATTTTGTTTTGTTTCAGAAAAATTCTATTTTTGCATTTTAATTTTGTAAAGATTGAAGATGATAATGAAAATTTAATTAATCCCATTCGATTAATTTTTTTAAAATTTTTTATTAATGGTTTTAATTAGAAACCTTTCATTGGCTTCTGTTCTATTAATTTATTTTTTCGTTTCTGATCGGCTGCAAATTGATAAAATGAATTCGGGATTTAAAAATAAAGTTAAAAAGAATCACAAATCAATTTTATTCATTTATTTTTTTGTTTTTACAGGCAAGAAAATACTTCTCTTCTGGGTTTTTTAGCGTTAATCACCAGTTCGATAAAATATTTTTGTTCCAAATTTGAAAGATTCATTTAGAATAAAAAATTTTTTAAATAAAAATATTTGAAAAGGAAATTGATGAAATCCGTTTTAAGAACTGTCTAAAAAAGAAAGAAAAAAAAAAAGAATAATTGTTTACAAACAGATCAGTTCCCTTCCCGCCAAGGTTTTATATCTTGTCAGAAAAGGTACTTCAGAATTGGACCTGCACAAGAATATTCGTCAATACAGTGTTACTTCCCTTTCTTTGGAAAAAAGAAAAAAAAAAGTAAACCTGACAGTCTAACAACAAAATACAAATTGCAAGTAAAAACGTTACTATGCAACACCGGATATGTACAACTACTATATATAAAGCAAAATATCTGTATGTCTGTCCCTCAAAGCAAAACTAATGTCATGCCATATTTGGAAACAGATTGATTCCAAATACGACATGGCATTAATTTTGTTTTGGGCAACAGACATACAGATAATTAAAAAAAAAAATCCTTTTTTATTTTTAAAGTTAGAGTATATACGACACTCAGTTTCTTTTAAATGGAAATCGCTCCAGACAAGGCATGAAGCCACTTGATGTAAGGAGCTAAGATAAAAAAAAAAGAATTACCACTTCAAGGTAAAAAACTAGCCAATGATAAGTGTTAGATAGATAGATTTCAACCCAGAAAACAGCAATTCTCCCCCCCCCCCTTCCCCCGTCAGAAACATTGCTTAGTGAGGACTAAAGGACAAAATAAGGGTAGCAACGGTTCCAGCAGTCGCTAACATTGTAGTTCCTGTCTGTTTACTTGTAGCGCATTTAGTTAGATTCCAAACAGTCAGGACTAATTGAGTAATCATATTCGGTTTAACATCTGTTTTACATGCTGGCATGTGTTGGACGGCTTTTAGAAAATTTACTTCCAAACTTATCTCTGGTCAGGCTTCTTTGAAAGTCATTTCCTTAATTGAGGCAAAATTTGTATAGTCCAGATGCCCTTCCTGATGCCAACCCAGTGTTTTCATCGATACACCATCTCTAGGTGATTGCCCACCAAGGTTCAAGAGCCCTTTACCTGCCCCTTTTTTTGCTGTAATGACATTAATTTCTTCAATGCTAGCTAAAAGATCAGATCAGGTATAATTATTATTCATATTCAACAGATTTGCATATGGACCCTTTACTAGTTACCACCAAAAGTATAATTTTTTTATGGAACCCCTTAAAGCTTCTGTGGACCCCCGGGGGTCCATGTGGACTCCTGTTGATAATCCGTGATCAAGATGAACTTGCTGTAAATTGTTGAGAAAAGTAAATTAAATCACAGAGCAATTAAAGGAGTTGTTGTTGTTGTTTTGAATTGTTTCCATTATTCCAGCCTGAAAGATGGGAATTCAGAAGTCCATGACTAAACTCCAAACGTTCAACAAAAAAAAAAAAAAACTCAGTTCGGTTCAATTCCTATAGAAGCACAAAAACCCTCTGTGTAACTTTGAGCTCCAATGAACGAAAAATAATTCGGCTCACCACAGAATCTCACTCGACACTCACTTCAATCACTATGTAATAAATAGGTTTTATTGTCACCCTCTGTATGTATGTTTAAACCCCCCCCCCAAAACAGCCAATACACACAAAATTAATTTGTATCGGAAAAACGTGTTTCCAACGGTATTAATATATGTGCATTATTAAGGAAATTCTAAAATTCAAGTCACAGCACCATTATAAAAGAAATGTGTATCTCCCAGATAAATTGGACCTATCTTTCGTAGATATCTTCACCTCTGATGATCGCGGGGTCAGGTGGGTCTCATTTGCATCTTTATGAGCTTGAAGTTATCTTCCCTTGAATCATTGTAAGTTTAGAGTTAAGTAGTTGAAAATGGGAATTCAGAAGTCTATGACTATACTCCAAATGTTAAAGAAAAACTCAGTTCGGTTTAATTCCTGTAGAAGCACAAAAACCCTCTTTGTAACTTTGAGCTCCAATGAACGAAAAATAATTCGGCTCACCGCAGAATCTCACTCGACACTCACTTCGTCTTCTCCTGATTTTCTTCTCTTTTTTAATAGCAGATTTTCCTTCAGTTGATTCCGCTTAACCAATCAGAAAAAACATAATCCGCTGGCTGACTATTTGTCGTCAAGGCGAATCCACGTATTATTGTGCAGCAACCAATAGATTTGTTACTTTGAGGTTGCGAGTTCAATCCTCACTAGAAAACTAGTAAGCCAAAACTTATTTCCTTTTCCATCTGCAAGCCAGGCAAAGGCTGTGGGGATGAAGTAAGTCCGGGCCATCTCCACCGTTCGATTCTGGCTCAAGATCATCAATTCCGCCACACAGCCACAAATTGTTTCCATTATTCCAGCCACAAATGATTGACATCTCTGCGACTGCTACTGAGAGACGTCACTATCCGTGGAGCTGTCTACTTATGTGTCAACAAGAAACTGCCGTTTTCTGTAAGTGAGACAACGACGACGATCCATCTAGTGGGAATCAAAGAACTCTACGCAATGCTGCACGTCGATTAGTGCAGCATGGTTACATGAATGGAGCAGAATAGCGTAGCAATTTCTTATGTATTTAAGCTCTTCTTTTCGATGTCAGAGAGATTTCTTTTTGTATTTATCTCTCACAGCGGGTAGATTTGACAAGGTCAGGAAAGTGGGGTTTAAAAGCCAGCACTAAAGTAATAAGCTAACCCTTTCTCAAAGAGTGAGAAGGCAAAGCCTGGGAGGGTGAACCTGTTAGAACTGCACAGGACAATACCTCAGAACGGCGGAATCAAGGTCCTGAAGACTAAGACAGTACCGGTCTATAGAGTATAGCATCCATCGGAACAGATACTACACTCTGATCTTTGCCAAAATGCCATGGAGGGTACACGGAGAGATATTCCGATCGGTTTTTGAAAGAAACTTTATTATGCTATTTTATTCATTTATTTTTTTAGCGCTTTGATTGGAATAAAATTATAATAATAAAAAAAAAGTAGTGAGTTTTTGTACTTACAAAGACGTTGAGTCCCCTTGCGCACATGTTCTTCTTGGATGTATTGAAGACATATCGATTGGTGGGGTCAGACGAGAGGTGAGCAATGACCAGGAAAAGAGTGCCCAGTACGAACATGATGACGACAACCCCGATTACTGTGAACTCCATGAACCACCAGCTGGAAGAAGGGAAAGAAATATTATAGAATTATTAAAAATGTATTCAAGTAGGAAAGACTATTTTTTTTTTCATGAAAAACGTAACAATCTACATATCAAGTAGAAGAAAACAAAAGGAGGAAGATGGGGAGTAGAAGGAGCACGAGGGGAGGGTAAGGCGTTAGAAGGTAAGGAAGATAAATAGAACATTTTATCTACATTGAGGTCCATACATAATTTAGCAATAGATAAGAGGATAAGAGAATTATAGAATTATTAAAAATGACGAAGACATATTGGATGAATAAAGACTTGGTCACTGGAATTTAACGTAATATTGTTTATATCTCTCTCTCATATATATATATATATATATGTAATTATTTATAAATAATATTTTCAAATTAACCCATATACACATGCGTTTCATCCCAAACCTGCAATCATCATTATGGGAGGAGACAATCCCTGCCGGTCACACGGTTTGAACCTAAATACGAAAGCCATATTTGACTTAGTAGTCTGAGCATGTATCGATGTGCCCAGCATGCATTGTTTGGAAATAGGAGAGTGAATTAATGTCTAAATGGCAAATTCGGCGACCGTCTAGCAATTCGTCAACAAAAATCGATAGGTTGGGCCTTGAGTATCGCGCATATATATATTAGTACTTGTATGGTTGTTCATTTCCTAGATGCTAATCCAATAAAACTCCAATGTTTATAAAATAGTGCTCAATAACAGGTAGAGCTGTATTATAGTATAATTTTTTTATTTAAGAAAACATTAGTTGTTACACATGTGCATACATGTTTCAGCTGAGTATTCATTATTTGTATAAATAAAATATATGTATGTATATATATATATATATATATATATATGTGTGTGTATGTATGTATATATGTATGTATGTATATATGTATATATGTATGTGTGTATGTATGTATATATGTATGTGTGTATGTATGTATATATGTATGTGTGTATGTATGTATATATGTATGTGTGTATGTATGTATATATGTATGTGTGTATGTATGTATATATATGTGTATGTGTGTATGTATGTATATATATGTATGTGTGTATGTATGTATATGTGTATGTGTGTATGTATGTATATATGTGTATGTGTGTATGTATGTATATATGTGTATGTATGTGTATGTGTGTATGTATGTGTATGTGTGTATGTATGTATATATGTGTATGTGTGTATGTATGTATATATGTGTATGTGTGTATGTATGTATATATGTGTATGTGTGTATGTATGTATATATGTGTATGTGGTATGTATGTATATATGTGTATGTGGTATGTATGTATATATGTGTATGTGGTATGTGTGTATGTATGTGTATGTATGTATGTATATATGTGTGTGTACGTATATGTGTGTGTACGTATATGTGTGTGTGTACGTATATGTGTGTGTGTATGTATATGTGTGTGTGTATGTATATGTGTGTGTGTATGTATATGTGTGTGTGTATGTATATGTGTGTGTGTATGTATATGTGTGTGTGTATGTATATGTGTGTGTGTATGTATATGTGTGTATGTATATGTGTGTATGTGTGTGTATGTGTGTGTATGTATGTGTGTATGTATGTGTATGTATGTATGTATGTGTGTGTATGTATGTATGTGTGTGTATGTGTGTATGTATGTATGTATATGTGTGTGTGTATGTATGTATATGTGTGTGTGTATGTATATGTGTGTGTGTATGTATGTATATGCGTGTGTATGTATGTATGTATATGTGTGTGTGTGCACGTATCTTCTGCCTTTGAATATTACAACTTGTTTCTACCATCCCACTACATATTTCTATTATTCTCTAATGACTGACGGACAGACTAACAACTGTAATTTTGTTCTGTCCGACAAGAAACACGTGTAAGTCTACCAATGCATTAATATGGAAACTTGATGGTTTTTGTATGCAAGATGAAAATGTGAATGATAAATCTCCACTGAAGTGCAGAAATGAAGAATTGAAGGAACTTCTGTGAATTATGGTTTTGGATTGCCTTTTACAGTGTTTTTGAAATTGAATCAATATAATATATTACATATGTGCTCTGTTATGTTAAGAATTATTGAGCTTTTACCTTGAAAATGTCTGTCTATATAAATAGAAAGTATATGCAAAATCATATTTTCCCCCCACATTGCTTATATTATATATATATATATATATATATATATAAGCAACGTTCCTTGCCCTGACAAGTTGAGCACTGACTGCTTTTTATACATGTCCGCCGACTTGACATTATAGACTTTAAATTCCCTTCTTTCCGTATTGATTAATGGTGGCCTGGGGGTAAGAGCCTGCAGAGTCGAAGGTGACTTTGTGAATGGGTTTAAATCCTTAAACCAGCAATAATTAACATTTCCTACACTGATGATTGCATATAGCATGAAACACTAGTGTTTGTAGGTAAAAATAATATTTATAATATATATATATATATATATACAGGGTGTCTCAAAAAAATGTACTCACTCGTAGAATGACGAGAAAACTTTTATTTATGAACATAGAGTGAAATGAAATAGCATCGAATACATGAGACAGATGTAATTGAAGAATCATGTTCGCAAATGTTCAAACTGATGACCATTATTGTTCAAACAAAGCTGATAACGCGCACCAAGGGATTTGCAAACGTCGCGTCATTCTAAGAGTGAGTACATTTTTTTGAGACACCCTGTATATATATATATAATTTAAGAATTGAACAAATATATTTTTTTAATCAATCATCATACACCTGACGTTCTATAAGTCTAACTGTATTTAATATATTCAGTTACATTTTATAGCACCATTTCGCGAGAAGAATTCTAGTAATATTAATCTTATTGTAATGGAGATTTGTCGTAGGTGTCTATAACTACAGGATGTCTGTAAATTCTGGACATGTAGGTTAAAAGAAGAAATCAGTTGGCACACTATACGTAAGGCAGGGGTTAGCAGTCAAACTTAACTCAAGCATAACTATTTTTAATCGGATGTACCATCTCAATTACAGTATTAAAACAAATTGTGTAGTTTTGCTTTTTTTTTCTTCTGTAATTTATAGAAATTAGGACCCATCTCCGGCTAATCCTGCTATATACAGGGTGGGCCAAAATAAGGGTCCTATCTTTAAATTTGAATAACTTCCACAAAATAAAAGTTAAACTCACCAAACTTTATGTGTGTGTAGACTGACCCTTCCGAGATTTTTTGAAACAAACAAAACAAATTTTAGCCGAAAAACACTTCTTAAAACTTACAAAAACTAAAGTATTGTTTTTACACTGTTTTGAGTTTTTTAAGCAAAAATAATGTTTTCTAAATGAGGGTACGTTCCTTAGGGCTAATACGGCTCATGCTTACTTTGGAAGGGGTCCTTTACTTATTCTAAGAAAAAAAAAAAAAAAAAAAAAAAAAAAAAAATCAATAAATAAAAAAGTTAAAAATAGGACCCTTATTTTTGCCCACCCTGTATATATGCGTATAAAATATATATATTTGTGTATATATTTCTCATAAATAGTCAAGGTAAAAGCTTGATAATATTTAACTATAGAACATATTTAAATAAACACTATTACAGTTTCCATGGTTCCATGAAGGAACTGGGTTCAATACAAGTTGCTTTTTTATTGTTTTTCTGTTTCTACTTAAGTTTGTTTTTTCTGGAAAGGATCTTTGGACTCCTGAAGAGCTGCATAGATGAAAGATCCTGGATATAGATATCTATTCCTGGTTGTTTATGTATGCACTAAACTGACGGTCAAGTGCATCAAATCTTTTGTATTTAAGAAAAAAAATTAATGAAGACTTGGCAACTGGATCTATTTATATACCTCTCGCAGCGGTAAGATATGACACAAGGTCGGAAAGTAGGATTTGATAAGTTAGCACCCTAGATGAAGAGCGCTTGTGACCCTAAAATATTGCCTGGGCAGCCTCGTCGGCATTCCCCGGTAGGAGCGCCTCAGGCGATTAGCAATAAACTAACCCCTTCTCAAAGGATGAGAAGGCACAGGACAATGTAGTATCCATCGGAACAGATACTACACTTTGAAATATTTATTTGCAGAAAATACATATTTATATTTAAAACCAATTAGGCACAAGGCCATCAAGAGTGTGCTGTGAGGGAGTCGTTGGTCATCCTTTGTCTAAGGTAATAAAATTGTCTATCCTACTCTTAACTAGAATCATCTGTCACCACAATACCACATTTGCTCTAGAGGCCGTCCTACTTAGGCTATTATAAAATAAGTTGGCAATCTTTAAATTTTTCCTCAGTTTATTTTTTTATTTAAATTTTTAAATTTTTTTTATATAAGATACTACACTTTGATATTAGCCAAAAGGCCAAGAAGACTTGGTAACTGGAATTCAGAGTAATATATATATATATATATATATATATATATATATATATATATATATATATATATTATACAATCTGCTGGAAAAAAAATGAATCTAGAACTGAAAAAGAAAGAAATAGCAAAAAAGTGCTCAATACATAATACAGAGCTGATATAAATTTAAATAAATAAGCAGAAGTTTACTATCTACGTTTCACCAATCATGGATTGCCAGATAAATTCTCAAACCAATATAAAATACGAACGCAAATAGTATTACCCCTACCAAATACAAACCGGACAATGCTGATTCATACGAATTAAATTTTTATAACACAAGATTTTCTTTCAAAGTGGCTATTGTTTCCCCGAAACGAAACGAGGCCAGCCATTCATTAACGCATTTTTCTAAACGAAGCAAGTCAAATTATGAATTAATTATAATCATAGCTAGGTTTCTTAGTCATTGACATTAATGAAGTAATTAATTATTTGTTATTAGTACATGGTTTTTAAGTTTGGCATTCTTTATATTCGTGGCCCATGACCCACAGGTTGGGAATTACAGAATAATGATTGAATTTATAAGAAAAAAAAAGAACTTAATCAAAAATTGCAGGAAACAATTATTTGCCAACCAGACTAATTAAACGATTAAGAAATCAAAATGAACTTGTATGAATAAAAAGCTGAAAATAATCATTATATTCGGTTTGCCAACCGAATATGTCTGTTATAGACATTTGGTTTAACATCCTTTTTTCATGCTGGCATGTGTTGGACGACATTTAGAAATTGACTTCCAAACTAACCTATCTCTAGCCGTGTTTTTATTTATCCCTCTTTCTCTCAAATTCATTCTTATCACTTCCTTCAATGTTTTCTTTTTCCTTCTATTTTATTTTACCTTTTCTTTTCTGAAAATACTTATTCCGGCTCAGAAAACTGTTGAGTGGAGACATTTTCGTTTGCTTATCGAAACAAATTAAAGAGAAGTTATCTGTACAATTATACAGTTCTTTTCTTCAAGTTTTTCAAAAATTTTATATATATATATATATATATATATATATAATTTGAGAATTGAGCAAAACGCCTTAATAAACCAGGAATAAGATGCAAATATTTTTTATTAGTCATTTGGTCTTAAGTTTTTCAGATAAAATATCCTTCTTCAAAGACGAGAGTCGTTCCGTATTAGTAAAAGTATTACCAGTCACCGATGAAGGATATTTTATTTGAACAATTCAAGACTAAAGTTAATAAAAAAAAAAAAATGATTTTAATGAAAATATTTGCATTTTATTCGTGGTTTATAATGGCATTTTGCTTAATTTTCAATCCTAAAAGATGCTTGAAAAAAAAAAAAAGATTTTTACATTTACCCCCCCCCCCTCATTGCTTTAAGTAAATCTATAATGACCCGATTATACTGGACTTTGAATAAAGTCCCAGTTGAAACATGTATGCACATATGTAGCCAATATTTGTATAAATAAAAAATAATACAGCTCTACCTATTATTGAGCACTATCTTATTAACACTGGAGTTTCATTGGATTAACATCTAAGAAACAATCATTCATATATATATTAAGCTAATAAAAATATGCAACCAGAGGGAGCATATTTTTGTCAGTACATATGATGAATGAACATATACTGCCACCTCAAAGGAGGGGGGGCAATCAATGGGAGGATGGTCTCATGACAACAGAACAGATACTACACTACCCCACCCCCTGAATTGAGCATTGGAAGATAGTAATAGTATAGTTTCGGCTCCAGACAGATACCAAATCTCTATTAGTGACTTCCTTGCCTTCACATTTATTATGTTATTTGCTATGAATCGATTAAAGTACTAACCCTAACTTAAAAATTCCTATTTCATAAAATAATTTGACTACGATTTAAACTCTCCAAAATTAATTCCCGTTTCTTCATAAACATTTAGCATCAGACACATGTAGCATGCCGGCACATGTAGCATGCCGACACATGTAGCATGCCGACACATGTAGCATGCCGACACATGTAGCATGCCGACACATGTAGCATGCCGACAGATCTATTTTGTTTGTATGTACGCATAACATCTTGCATCATGTTGAGTTTTGGTTCCACTTGGTGCATGCGTGGTGATGCCCAGACTTGTGATCAAACATCTCTGCGCAGACTCAACTTCAGTTTCCGCCCAGAGAGCTTAGCGCCAAAAGATGATTCAGTTCCTGACAAGATTTTGTGACAATTTCTATCCCGTTCTCCAGAAGCGGCCAGACAAGAGGAATATCCAGGATACCACATTCTGTTTTTAGCAAAAGCCAGCCTGCCGAACAACTCTTTACATTCCAGTGTTCCCTCTGAATAAAGTTGATTTATACCTTAGTGGAGATGTTGGTGTTTTCCAAAAAAGATGGTGGCCACACCCTTTTTTTTTTTTTTTTTAAATAAATTTTTATTTTTTTTATTGGTACTGATATCGATCCTGAACCAGTTTTCGTGAGGTTCGACTCGGAAGCGTTCGGCTGTCCTACGCAAACGTCTGAGTGTTGACGAGCCGAATGGTACCAGACGACAATTTTGATACGGTGCTGCGTCCTGTGATTGTAAGTTATATTTTCAAGAAATTTTCTAAAAGAAACAAAAGAAACAAAACAAAACAAGCAAAACATAGTGAAATTACTGTTATCAAATAAATATTTTTAACCCTAACCCTAAACCCTAACCCTAACAACAAAAAAAAAACAAAACAAGCAAAAAATTATTATCATAGGACGCAGCACCGTATCAAAATTGCCGTCTGGTACAAATCGGCTCGTCAACTCTCGGACGTTTGCGTAGGACAGCCGAACGCTTCCGAGTCGAACCTCACGAAAACTGGTTCAGGATCGATATCAGCACCGTTTTATTCAATATTCAATTCCAGTCAGATACGGCCAGACACGGGTAACTACCAAATGACTGTCTTCATCCTGACATTGTTCCAACCAATATTCTATCACTAAAAATATGTCAGTCACATTTTACTTTACGTCTGGGTAACGCCGGGTAGGTATAGCTAGATCAATATCAAATTATATTCCGTAATGCCGCAGCTACAGAAATTATGGATGTACATACAAACAGACGTCGCAATTTAGTTATAGAAGAATTTTTTTAATGTTTGTTTAAAATGAATATTTGCTGCCAATATAAACAATATATATTTTATGCCAATCGAGACATGCAAGAAATAGTGCAGAAGAGTTTAACTGGAGATATCTTATTCTCCTCCAAGACTAGAGAGTTATTAATTCCCTGGGTTGAAAGCGAGGTTGAGCGATTGCAAACATTAGTCGCCATTGTGCGCATGCACGAAGATATAAAATGTCTATTCATCTGTCATGGGAATTCAATGAGATGAGCTCAAAATAGGATACGAAAGAATAAAACAAATTATTAGAGTCTAGAAATACAATTTTCATTTATAAAGAATGTGTTTATTTGTTTAGCCTGAACCAAATTTAACTTATTCAGCTTTTTTTAATTTTTTTTTTTAAATAAAGAACCGTCCATTATCTATATAATACGCTAAGGCATTTCATGTTCGTACGTACGTTATCACCTTTCACACCCTTTCATTAATTCATTTAGTATGAATCAGATGATTCTATTGTTGGCATTGGTCTCCGATACCTTTCTAGTTAGAACTCTTTCTAGAAAGACATTGGGTACTTACAGGAGAGACCACGTGAAGATCCTAAGTGAAAGTTTTTGTTGAACGACCTGGATTCGAACTTAGCATACCTAGGTTACCAGTCAGTATCGTTAACCACTTAGCTAACATTACCTCCCTTCACATATACTAAAAAAAATGAGATCATCCGATCAGCAAGGATACCTATTAGTGAGTAATCTGATGTCGCTAAGGTAAACAATTCCGACTTTACCCATTTTAAAATGAATTGTTCCAAAATCTAATTATATCGTCCTGTCGACTGAAAACAGTGCAATTTTAAGGAAATTGCATTTAAAAATGTGACATTTGTTTTTATCGACTTGAAGCATATTTAGCGGACAATTATCTTTACAGTTAAAAAGAAATATTCTTTTAAAATATTGCTACAATTTTAAGTAGATAAAATAATAAAAAAAAGATGTCTTTGTCAGCTAAATATTCTTTAAATAAATAACACAATTACATTACTTTTACGAAGATGATTTTTTTTACCAATAGTATTGCCCCTGATGGACATTCATTATTTAAAAAGAAACATTATTCTTAACAGGAAATTATACAAATTGATGTAGAAAGCAGTGTAGAATTACCATGATGTCCGCTAATATAAAAATAATATTCTTTAATAAATTTCCAATTTATATTTTTCAGGTTGTATTTTCACGTTTCGGCCGATGTAACCTCCAACCTTTTTCAGTTGCATCTTTTCAAACGTTGGAATCTTTATGTCGAACCCTTAATTTAATTCATTGGATAGATTGTTCTCGTCCTGTCAGCCATGACTGGGCAGAAGCACTAATTGCTATTCTTAGTTATTATCGTGTATAGTAAGAATCGACTTATTCGAGATAGAGATGAATCAATGGCTCAATCAGTTAGCATGCCGTACTTAAGGTCAGAGGTCATGAGTTCGAATCTCACCTGACCATAAATACTTTTCCTCCGATTTTGTCCTAAAATGAACTTAAACATTTAAATTTTACTTTTTATGTAATCTACATTACGGATATGCTGGGTAGCCCCGCTATTTTAAAGCTCCGGTGTCTGGATTTTATTTTTACATTTAATTTTTCTATTTTTATTTTTTTTTTCATTTCAGCAATCAACGACGACTTTAAACGAAGATGGGATGCAAGCCAAACTTTACTTTCGACTTTGGCTAGAAATGGAATATGCAAAATCGGAGAGGTTGGAGGATCTCCAGGAGTCAATAGTTTTTACTCCCCCCTCCCCCTCTGCGCCCGAAGGTTCTCCTGAAATAAATTATGCTGAGGTCAACATTTTTACATATTTAGATTGAAGATACTTTTGTAGAAGTACATTAGTTGGATTTTTTTTTCAGATACGTCCTTACATCTTTATAAAGAGACTCCGTCCGTCGGTTGTTTGTATCTTCCTCGCTTATATAAACTAGCTGGGCTACACGGCGTTGCTCGGGGCAAAACTTCTATCTCTTCTATCTTTCTCCTTCTCCCGGTTTCCCCGCCTCTCTCTTCTCTGCCCATACAGACAACTCTCCCTCTTCCTCGAGAAATTAGTCGGCATCAGTGAATTAATTAACTCATTAGGGTAAAAAAAAAAAAAAAAAAAAAAAAAAAAAAAAAATCAGAGTTATTTCCCTTCAGTTATTGACTGGAAAACGGACCGCTCTCCCCGACAAAATCTGCGCCAGTTTAGTGTCAAAGAATTTAATATTTTTCTAAATTTTAGATATTATTCAACCAAGCCAACGCTGATCTAGAAAATACCAACTTCGAGGATGGTTGTTTAGTCGTTTAAAAAAAAAAAAAATTTTAGCCGGACATAAATACATACAGACAACTGCCCTTTATAATAAAAGACTACTTAAAAGGCATAGATTACAGCCTATTTGATGTACCAGGGTTTCATCGGTCTGGACATGCCGTTTTCTGTGGTAGATAACGTCTTATATTGTCAGACCGAATCTTCAACATCATTCAGTAGTCGAAGACTTCGAGCAAAAAACTCTATGTCCAACTATATTGATTTTCGAACTGAACCCTTTATTTAATTCATAGGGCAGATTGTTCTCGTCCCGTCAGCCATGATTGGGTAGAAACACTAATTGTTATTCTTAGCTACTATCGCGTATAGTAAGGATTGATTGACTTGTTTTACGGCATATCAACCTCTTGGCCTTTTGGCTGAGATCAAAGTGTAGTATCTGTTCCGATGGATACTGCACGCCTGTCCTGTGCAGTTCTAGGAGGTCCACCCTCCCAGGCTTTGCCTCCCCTCTTTGGGGAGGAGTAAGTTTATTGCTTACTGTCTGAGGCGCCCCTACCGGGGAATGCCGACGGGGCTGCCCAGGCAATTTTTAAATGGCCAGAGTGCTCACCTCTCGAGCGCTGGCTTTTCAAACCCCACTTTCTCGACCCGATCTTGGGTCACATCTTACTTGATAAAACTGGCCTTGTGCCTAACTCCTGGGGAGGAGTAAATAAAACCTCTTGTGGGTCATTTAATGCCGAAACATTAGTTGTAGTATGAGAGTTGAATGTTACAAACGTTTCAGAGGAAGATTTCGACGATATCTTGTTATATAGCTTTGTTGCTCTTAGAAATTTAAACATTTTATTTGGGTCAAATTTGTTGAAGATTTCCTTCAGGTTATTTTCTTCGTAGTGTCTCAGTCGGATCTGTTTAAAAGTCTATACAGCTTACCAGTATATGATGCACTGTGTAGGGTTCTTGGCATGATATGCAAATTGGTGCTTCTATTTTCAGCATTATAGCAAGGATTGAACTTTCAACCTCCAGAATATCACTTAAAACCGATTGTTAATAGACACATTTATCCGTTGTGCCACAGACAAATTATAAGCCCTTTCAAGCGTTACTACTGTCGACTAAGGGACGAAGCAGACACGCGCATGCAATGCACTGATGTATGGAAGTGGAACTGAGGACCTGCGTTGCATGGAGAGAAATTATCTAGAGAATGATCCGATGGGTGTGGAATGCGAGTCTTAAAGACACGTTTACATTTGATGATCTCAGAAAATTAAATCTGGACAGTGCAAGGAGATGTGCAGAAAAGGAGAATTTTATGGTATGGCCACAGCGAAAGAATGGATGAGAATTCTTGGGTTAATAGACGTAGAACAGTTGAGGTAACAGGGTCAATTGGCAGGGGAAGGCCAAGAAAAACATGGGAAGTGATAAGGATGGATTCGAAAGAAAGAGGGATAAATAAAAACCTGGCCAGATATAGGTTAGTTTCGAGACGTTAAACCGAATGATTTGTTAATACTCGTCAGCGTTCAAACATGATTTTTGGATTCAGTGCTATTGACTCCTTCGGCTAGGATCAAGGTGTAGTATATGTGCTATTAACTGTGATTATATGCATCTGTGGATGGGCAGTAATTGTACTTATTTACTTGCATCCTACCAGAGCAATGTTTGATATGTCAGTTTTTAATGTGGGGTCTATCATACCTCCCTCCCTCCAAAAAAAAAAAAAAAACATGGGAGGAAGTGACAGTAGATTTGAAAGACACATGGGTAAATAAAAACCTAGCCAGTGATTGGTTAGTTTGGAAGTCAATTTTCAAAAAGCGTCCAACACATGTCACCATGTAAAGCAGACGTTAAACCGAATATGATAGAAACATTACAAGATTCGAAACGCATTTTAAAAGTGAGGGAAAAAACAAAAACATTTTTTGTATTTGATCGGTCTAATGAGGACTGGGGGGGGGGGGTGGAGGTAACAATTGTAAAAAGTTAGAGATGAGGAGGTTATTATCATCAGCATAAAAAGAAATGAGATGGGACGTCCGGCGTGAATAGAGCGTTTCCGTTGATAACCAACCAGCATCCTTTAGACGAGACCTTTCGACAAATTATCAACCTTTAGCATTTAGAAGAAGAGATCCCGGCAGGATACAAGACTCTTCCATCTAACTTCTAATTGACAGACAAATGGCTAAGGATAGACGGCCTTAGTCATTCATTTTCCTACACACACACACATTCTATCTATCTATCTAGAGAGAGGTGTAGAGAGAGAGAGAGAGAGAGATGTAGAGAGGTGTAGAGAGAGAGAGAGAGAGGTGTAGAGAGAGAGAGAGAGAGGTGTAGAGAGAGAGAGAGAGAGGTGTAGAGAGAGAGAGAGAGAGGTGTAGAGAGAGAGAGAGAGAGGTGTAGAGAGAGAGAGAGAGAGGTGTAGAGAGAGAGAGAGAGAGGTGTAGAGAGAGAGAGAGAGAGAGGTGTAGAGAGAGAGAGAGAGAGAGGTGTAGAGAGAGAGAGAGAGAGGTGTAGAGAGAGAGAGAGAGAGGTGTAGAGAGAGAGAGAGAGGTGTAGAGAGAGAGAGAGAGAGGTGTAGAGAGAGAGGTGTAGAGAGAGAGGTGTAGAGAGAGAGGTGTAGAGAGAGAGGTGTAGAGAGAGAGTGTAGAGAGAGAGAGAGAGGTGTAGAGAGAGAGAGAGAGGTGTAGAGAGAGAGAGAGGTGTAGAGAGAGAGAGAGAGGTGTAGAGAGAGAGAGAGGTGTAGAGAGAGAGAGAGAGAGGTGTAGAGAGAGAGAGAGAGGTGTAGAGAGAGAGAGAGAGGTGTAGAGAGAGAGAGAGAGAGAGTGTGAGAGAGAGAGAGAGAGAGGTGTAGAGAGAGATAGAGAGAGAGAGGTGTAGAGAGAGAGAGAGAGGTGTAGAGAGAGAGAGAGAGGTGTAGAGAGAGAGAGAGAGGTGGAGAGAGAGTGTAGACAGAGAGAGAGAGGTGTAGAGAGAGAGAGAGGTGTAGAGAGAGAGAGAGAGGTGTAGACAGAGAGAGAGAGGTGTAGACAGAGAGAGAGAGGTGTAGACAGAGAGAGAGAGGTGTAGAGAGAGAGAGAGGTGTAGACAGAGAGAGAGAGGTGTAGACAGAGAGAGAGAGAGGTGTAGACAGAGAGAGAGAGAGGTGTAGACAGAGAGAGAGAGGTGTAGACAGAGAGAGAGAGGTGTAGACAGAGAGAGAGAGGTGTAGACAGAGAGAGAGAGAGGTGTAGACAGAGAGAGAGAGAGGGTGTAGACAGAGAGAGAGAGAGGTGTAGACAGAGAGAGAGAGGTGTAGACAGAGAGAGAGAGAGGTGTAGACAGAGAGAGAGAGGGTAGACAGAGAGAGAGAGAGGTGTAGACAGAGAGAGAGAGAGGTGTAGACAGAGAGAGAGAGAGGTGTAGACAGAGAGAGAGAGAGGTGTAGACAGAGAGAGAGAGAGGTGTAGACAGAGAGAGAGAGAGGTGTAGACAGAGAGAGAGAGAGGTGTAGACAGAGAGAGAGAGAGTGTAGACAGAGAGAGAGAGAGGTGTAGACAGAGAGAGAGAGAGGTGTAGACAGAGAGAGAGAGAGGTGTAGACAGAGAGAGAGAGAGGTGTAGACAGAGAGAGAGAGAGGTGTAGACAGAGAGAGAGAGAGGTGTAGACAGAGAGAGAGAGAGGTGTAGACAGAGAGAGAGAGAGGTGTAGACAGAGAGAGAGAGGTGTAGACAGAGAGAGAGAGAGGTGTAGACAGAGAGAGAGAGAGGTGTAGACAGAGAGAGAGAGAGGTGTAGACAGAGAGAGAGAGGTGTAGACAGAGAGAGAGAGGTGTAGACAGAGAGAGAGAGGTGTAGACAGAGAGAGGTGTAGACAGAGAGAGGTGTAGACAGAGACAGAGACAGAGATACAGAAGTAAATTGAAAGAGACCACCACAGCTGTAAAATCTCCATCGCCTTAGCAAACCTGTTCTCAAAACTTTCCCAACTGGCCACGCAAATTTAACAGTTTTTATTTATTTCAAAAGGTTAGAAAGTCCAAATTGACACCCACTCAGCATATTCTTTAGTGGTTTTGATTTCAGACACTTGCGAGATTCAGTCAGAACTGACAGCTCGGAATCAATAGATGAAGACGGAAAGCTATCAACCATCTTCGTTTGTCCACCTCAACATTTTAGCAGTACAAATCAAAACGGTTCAATAAATTGGTAATTTCAAAGACAAAACTGCCAGATCGAGATTTCTTATGGAAAAAAAAATCACATCACTTATGTATCAGAATATTAACAAGCCGTGCGTGCGTGGCCCCCTCTGTATGTGACTCGATGTGGCGAGTGTAAAATGCAAACATTTAGGCAATTTGGAGCATTTTGAACCCCCTGGGGGCGCGAACCAGAATTTTTCTGAGGTCAAGGATGCTCATTTTATATCCAGAACAATTGCATCTACATTTTGGTCAAGTTTCAGAAAAATTGAATGGATGGATCAAACGTTATGGGAGAAAAGGGTCATTTTTTGCCATTTTAGGGGGCTTTTGACCCCCTGGGGGCGCGAACCAGATTTTTTCCAAGGTCAGCGATACCTATTTTCTATTAGAAACAATTGCCTCCACATTTTGGTCAAGTTTCAGAGAAATTGAATGGATGGATGAAAAGTTATGTCATTTGTTACCATTTCGGGGCCTTTTTCAAAAATCGGAGAATGTCACTTTCTAACCTGACCAAAGTTACAACTTCATACAAAATTTCAGAGAAATTCAATGGATGGTTGCGGAGAAAAATCCGGACGGACGGACATGCCTCAAAACATAAGTTCCGATTTTATAAATCGGGGGACCAAATATTATAGGAATACATTTATTGATGTCTATACGGCGCCAGTGTGAAACAGCCTTCACTGGTCAGTGCCCACTCACCGTATATATACGATATTTACCACGTGAACTACGATAGAAATCAAATTAGAAATATATGGTATACAATTTTTTATGTGCAGGGTGTTCCTTAAGACATGTAATTTATTTTAAGGGTAAAAGAAAGATTAAGAAACGCTGATCTAGTCACTTGTATATTTTGATAAATCTTCGACGATAAGTATCAGTTTCGCGATATAAATGCCAAGTTAAAGCGATGTCTTTTTTTTTAATGTACCGTAATTTCCGTAATTTCAAAATGGCCGACGTTGGAGTTATTTTTAATATCGACTGCTTGAACTTGTACCGACTGGCGGTCTATTACCGAAAAGACCTTTAAAAAAGGAAATATCGATTAGCTGCGGCTTCTTCCTCCAGTTAACCACTTCAAAATCGATAGAGTGACGTATGATCCACTGTTTACACTTTATGTACCGTAGCAAAACAAATACACAAACTAAGTAAAAGGTATTGACACTAGGTCAAAAGGCTGTGCACCTTTCACCACAAGTTAAGCGACGTATAGCCTTGTCAGTACCAGATGGGTGACCATTTTGGAATACTAGCCGGTGTATGTAGGAGAAAAAAAACTACAAACACCTAACGTCGTCATCTCCCCTGGCCGGGATGTACATACGACTGGAGACCGCTTTTGAATTTAATATTCCCTAGAAACTTCCTCGTTTGGAGGGAAACCGGTTCAACCCGCTGATGGTGAATGCTGCTTGTTTCATTTTTTTTCCGAACCTTTGGTCATATGGTTTTCATTTAGAGAATTATTCTCTTATTTCTTCCCGAATTCATTTCATATGGCGAGGTAGTTGTCTGACTTGCTATTTGCTTTCTCGCTTTCTTTCACCACTTGCAAGCACGTGTTTTTACCATC
>OY744548.1:23580277-23612777 GCA_963556195.1 Sepiola atlantica | reverse complement strand
GAATACCAGGCGCTGTATATGGACACCTAGCTATGGCCAAATAGTGTCCAACCCGCAGTGCCTATGGCAAAAACTCTGAATGACAGTCACTAATAAGGTGGACGGAAACCAGGGAGGGGTTCCTCCTCCAGAAGTGATCATCAAAAACATCGGTTCTCATTAGATCACCGAAGTTAAGCAACGTTGAGTCTGGTCCGTACTAGATGGGTGACCATTTGGGAATACCAGGCGTTGTATGTGGATACCTAGCTATGGACAAATAGCGTCGCCAATCCGCAGTGCCTAGCGTGAAGACTATGGCAAAAAACCCCCCAAAAAAACAACCCCTGAATGACGGTCACCGATTAGGTGGACGGAAATCGGGGAGGGGTTCCTCCTTCAGGTGGGATCAAAAACTCAAAATGGTGATAATTCCTAGTACATTTGCCTTCGTTTATTCAAAGGAACATCTCTAACCATAAACCCTTTTCACTTGTAGGGATTTTTTCAATAATTGTCAGATTATAAACTAGCTCTTTGTAGTCCTTACTATTTTATATTAAAAAAAACCCAAACCCCCAACCCACAAAAAAACCAAAAAAAAACCACAAACACAAAAAAAAAAACCACAAAAAAACCCACAAAACGTCAAACTAATCTGACAGGGGGGGTTTCCCGTTTTAAACTGCTGTATCAATTATCTTAGAAAATTCACCTCGTCTCTAGTAAAAACAAACACAGTTGAACAGTCGCTTGGCCTGCTTTAGGGGTGGCCTTGGTGTGAACCTATTTAGAGCGGGTGTCGCGTGAATCAATTGTAAACGAAAAGCCAGGTGTTACCCGATGACTTTGTTTTTGTTTTTTGTTTTGACTTTTATAGGGAAAACAAAGAATTTTAAAACAAGTCAATGACAACCGAAAGTTAACGCGGCCATTTGTTCCGCTTCGTTGCATTTTGATTTTGTGGATTTTTAAAGCTTCGAGACAATTAGGCGTTTCGATGACGTCATATGGAGGTGGAAAGCAGAAGTGTTACCGAAAATCGGGTTGCTCCTTAATAAAAAAATAAAAATTTTTTTTAGCAGACTTTACTAAAGGAATACCCGTCCCAGGATGGGTAAACTCCCACGAACAGAACAATTCTTCCGAAGATTAAAATCAAGATATAATGATACTAACCTTATGTCTAGAATCCTTATTCACATATTGATGAAAATCTATTGCATGATTTTGATTCTAGAAAATGTCTAACATTTAAGGCTTACGTTTAAGCGGTATTAAGAAATTGTAATCCATCGCTTAATTGGTGTCTAATGAGCATAGATCAAATTCAATGACAATCTGAAATATTTGAATTCTTAAATTAGAGGTTGAGCCCATACTACCCCCCCCCCCCCCCCCGAAAAAAACACTAAAATACTCCAAAGAAACTGAAATTTGGGGAACATTTATTAACTGCTGTCTAATGGCTATTGTTAAATTTCACAAAATATCGGAATTATTTGAATTTTCACGAAGGACTTCAACCCCCTTTGCATAAACCTAAATTAAACTAAATATAGCCCACCTTACGAAAGCTTACGTCTAGCAGCTGCGTTTCAAAGTTGATAAGGATTTAATTAGTTTAGCAGTGAATCCTGTACATGGAAATATATAAATATACCTAACTTTATATACGCGAGCTAAAAAAGTATTTAAGATTTTTTCCTGAAAACGTGCCTTGACGGACGCCATTTCTGTTACCCGGAAGTGAGATCACACCGGAAGCCACTACATTAAAACTACAGAAAGTTCAGCAGAAAATGTTCACAAAATCGATCCAAGTTTAAGTGCACTAATTAAATGTATAACACGAAAAGAAAAAAAATTATGCGAATTTTAAATGTTTTTTCGTTGCATCGTTCTTAGGAATAATATTACAGAATAGATCAGTCTATGGATTTATACATTTTTTGCCTGCTATATTTTTAGAAATGCGACCGCCGTCAGTGGCGTGAGATAGTACATACCCCTTTTCGACTTAGCAACATATATATATGTCTCATATATTAATAAATTAACTAGCGGGACCCGTGTGAATTACACGAAATGATGTTTTTAATACTAATTATCTTGTTCATACCCTATACATGTTTGAATAAAATATAAGATTTGGACTTGTATATTTATTTAAAAAAAAAAATGAACAATACATGAAACAATTTACAAAACTTCTTTATATACAATATTTCTAGTGAAGGTAATATTTCGACGCCTAAACCTTACTTTGTAAATGCTTTATATTAAATTAAATTTGGCTCCACTTCATGAATATTTATTTATTCCTCTCCAGGAGTTAGGCACAAGGCCAGTTTTATCTTACTCCCACAAGTAAGATGTGACCCAAGGTCGGGTCGGGAAAGTGGGGTTTTAAAAGCCAGCGCTCGAGAAGGTGAGAACTCTGGCCATTAAAAATTGCCTGGGCAGCCCCGTTGGCATTCCCCGGTAGGGGCGCTCCAGGCAGTAAGCAATAAACTTACTCCTCCTCCTCAAAGAGGGGAGGCAAAGCCTGGGAGGGTGGACCTCCTAGAACTGCACAGGACAGACCCATAGACCGGCGTAAATCAAGCCTCGAAGGCCAAGACAATACCAGTCTATGGAGTGCAGTATCCATCAGAACAGATACTACACTTTGATCTTAGCCAAAAGGCCAAGCCAATTCATGAGTATTTATTTACCTCCTCTCCAGGAGGTTAGGCACAAGGCCAGTTTTATATTACTCCCACAAGTAAGATGTGACCCAAGCTCGGGTCGGGGAAGTGGAGTTTGAAAAGCCAGCGCCCGAGAAGGTGAGCACTCTGGCCATTAAAAATTGCCTGGGCAGCCCCGTCGGCATTCCCCGGTAGGGGCGCCTCAGGCAGTAAGCAATAAACTTACTCCTCCCCAAAGAGGGGAGGCAAAGCCTGGGAGGGTGGACCTCCTAGAACTGCACAGGACAGACCCATAGACCGGCGGAATCAAGCCCCGAAGGCCAAGACAATACCAGTCTATGGAGTGCAGTATCCATCGGAACCATTTATATAACTTAGCTACGGACTGCTCAGCCACCAAGATTAATCACAGATCGCCATGAACGACCTACAGGTGTCGCAGTTTTAGGGGGGTATCCATCAGCATTGGAATTCGTGCCCCCCCCCGTGACCCGATTGATCAAAACTGGTATATATTTGTGCTCTTAACTGATTGTGAAAGTAAGTAAATATTTTAAAATACATATACACTATCTACTTAATCCAAACAAAACCCATGTTGCCATGGTGACTCACAAGAGACAAACGTTTACGCGTTGAACCATTCTTCACGTCATTTATTTATATTCGTAATCCTTATTTCCCCTCTTGTCCTTAATCGATTGTGAAGGTAAATAGATATGTATCAGCACCGCGAGAGTCCAATGCCAAGGAGAATTCCAAGACCACTGGAAACAGTTCAGAGATAAGCGGAGAAAGAGTGGTATTTCGGAGTTTTATTCCTCTAGACTAGTTTCACAGCTAAGGCTTGGGAATTTAGTCGACCCTACTATCTAATTAAT
Source organism: Sepiola atlantica (assembly GCA_963556195.1). Taxonomy (NCBI): domain Eukaryota; kingdom Metazoa; phylum Mollusca; class Cephalopoda; order Sepiida; family Sepiolidae; genus Sepiola; species Sepiola atlantica. The sequence goes on along the minus strand of OY744548.1, from coordinate 23,609,227 downwards.
GGCGAGAGGGATGATACATGGAGTCGTACCTTTATCAAGAGGATGGCACGGTGGCTAACGATACGGCCTGAGGACCTGGGTGTGCCGAGTTCGAATCCAGTTCAACCTGACCTTGTGTCTAACCTTCTGGCGAGGGGGTAAATAAAATATCTTTACCAAAGGTATTAGCGGCCCCAACGGAACTAGAATATGGAGCACCAAGCCCACACTTGTAAATGCACACACGGTCGCCTATAGTCAAATGGAAAATATTAAGATAGGCCAGAACATATTTTCCCGGTCCGTGTAGACGTCCAAAGATGCAATACTGATGCCGCACAGAGCACCCTTTCCTTCCTTAATACAAAATAGACTTCGTCCATACACACCCCTTTCCCACAGAAGAGACGTTGATAGTCTCTATACTCTATCGTTATTGCCATGGAAGTGAAAGTGATATAGTGGCCCTAACGGAATTCGAACGCGACATGACAAGCTCACACCCGTAACCATCACACACGAGAGCAGACTATCGGCTAGAGTAGAATGAAACATTAAAATCGGTCAGGACATTGATATTTAGAGGATCTGTGTACGCTATGTTTGAGAGAGAAACTTGAAAGTTTAAATATATAAAAAAAAGACTTAATGATGGAATTGAAATAACCATTAACTGTAGACAAAATATACTTTAGAATAACTAGAAAAAAAAACAAAAAAAAACAAAAACCTGCAAGTGCTTAAAATATAAATCTGAAAACTTAGTAAAATAAATGTGCAATACAGATAGTTAATAGAAAAATGATATACAAGATGTCTTAGTTTTCCTGGGCCAGGTCACACGTTGTTTGTTTGACCCACGTAGAAACGAGGAACGTCACCAACAACAACAAAGGGAGTAAAATCCATTGGCTGAAGAGAAATAAATAGGTACTGAGGTGGAAATAAAATCAAGAAATCTGATTAGTTGGAAGCTAGAATAGACACTGCCTAACTATAAATATAATCCTGGGAAGTGACGGTGGTTAAGTGGATAACGATACGGACTGAAGACCTGGGTGTTCCAAGTTCGAATCCAGTCGGTTCCACAGTACCACTTTCATTTAGGGATGTTGGCAACCTTCTCGTGGTCCTTCCCGTAAGTACCTGATGTCTTTCCAGAAAGATTTCTAACTAGAAAAACATCGGGGAAACTAATGCCAACACCAGAATCATCTGATTCACACGAAAGAAGAAGAATATAATCCTAAAATATAAATCATGCAACTAGCCTGATAATTTCTCTCGGGGAATGAAACCAACGTTTCAATGTAGCTTACTTGTCATAATTTTTTATAGCATTAAGTCAAAGATTTATAGATGTCTGAGAAAAATCCTGTATTTTATTCTTTGTTTTCTTGGCCTTTTGGCCGGGATCAAAGTGTAGTATCTGTTCCGATGGATACTGCACCCCATAGACCGGTATTGTCTTGGCCTTCGGGGCTTGATTTCCGCTGGTCTGTGGGTTTGTCCTGTGCAGTTCTAGGAGGTCCACCCTCCCAAGCTTTGCCTCCCCTCTTTGGGGAGGAGTAAGTTTATTGCTTACTGCCTGAGGCGCCCCTACCGGGAAATACCGACGGGGCTGCCCAGGCATATTTTGTAGGCCAGAGTGCTTGCCTTCTCGGGCGCTGGCTTTTCAAATCCCACTTTCTCGACCTTGCGTCACATCTTACCGCTGTGGGAGGTAGATAAATAATTATTCTTCCCCCCCCCCCCTCGCTTCGTCATTGAAGACATTAATCCGCCACAAAAAAAAAAAAAAAAAAAAAAAAAAAAAAATCATGGCGAGTGAAATGGTTAGGGTAGTGGTTGAAGCGGATTTAGACAAATGGACGAGAAAAAGCATAACATTTGCATAAAACTAAGCAAGAGGCCAAAGAAAAATCTCACGTGAGCCATTTAATTTCTCACTCCGAATGAAATATCAATAAATAAAATGCATAGTCATGGAAGTTTTTCGACTTAAAACTATATGGAAAAGAGAAAGCACTTTTAGTTCCAAGATACTCGGTGAAAAATTCCTATGCTTGTAATTCCATTAATTTCTTGTAATCACTGTATTTGTTAGTTTATAAAAAACAATTACGTTAATCTTAATAGTTTTGTAGGGAGCATCACTTGTTTTACAGTTATCTGTGCGTGTGTCGCGGCATCACAGTTAATCGATTGATCTAAGAGCCAAACTAATCGCAGATTTAAAATCAGCACCTTCGATCCGATGTCCTTATCGATGGTAGAAGTTATTTAACTTTTTTTTTTTTCCAAAATCTTATTCCAAAATTAAGTACCTATAAATAACAGTGGAAACAAATGTTCCGACATTTGTAGAGTTTTCTTTCGAAGCCGACCGAACATACTAGTAATGAAAAGGTTCACATACAGGAAAAATAAAGATAAGCCGCGCGTGCGTGGTCCCCCTCTGTATGTGACTCGATGTGGCGAGTGTAAAATGCAATAAATTTGGGCAATTTGGGGCATTTTTGACCCCCTTTGACTCCCTGGGGACGCGAACCATAATTTTTCTGAGGTCAAGGATGCTCATTTTATATCCAGAACAATTGCCTCTACATTTTGGCCAAGTTTCAGAGAAATTGAATGGATGGATGAAAAGTTATGGGGTAAAAGAAAATGTCATTTTTTGCCATTTCGGGGCCTTTTGACCCCTTGGGGGCGCTAACCAGATTATTTTTAAAAAATCGGAGAATGTCACTTTTTAACCTGACCAAAGTTACAAATTCATGCAAAATTTCAGAGAAATTCAATGGATGGTTGCGGAGAAAAATCCGGACGGACGGACATGCCTCAAAACATACGTCCCCCAATTTTATAAATCGGGGGACCAAAAATAAGATTTGTTTAAAGTACAATTATCATTCCTATTGGACTGCTTTATAAAAAAAAATTAAAAAAAAAAATTGAACTTGCAGGGTTCGAATCTCACTAGACTATCGAGTTGTTTAGCTTTAGCGTTCCAGTTATTTCCTAGACGACACCGATCATCATAAACCTGAATAACATACTTGTTTATTTTTAAAACTTTTGAGATTTAGAATACAAAAAAAAATTCAAAACCTATTTGAACTGAACCAATTTCGATCATCTGAACGTATTTACTGCAGTTTCATGGCATATCTATTCGTCTAAAGAGGATTAACATATTCATAAACGATCTTATACATTGTAATATGTCGTAGACGTTATGAATTATGACGATAAGACGAAATGAAAAACCGGCATTAACAAGTACTTCAGCTAGTAATATTTATTGAAATTATTTTTTTTTTATGTAAATCGCTTCAAACAAGGCATGAAGCCACTTGATGCAAGAAGTTAAAAAAAATACGTTTTCGTGCGTAATACTACTTTGATTTTAACTCGAAATGATTTCTCAGTTAATATTTAACAAAAACATAATACCATTTCTAATGCTTATACACATCATTTATCGCATTCTGCGTGTGAATACCGTTAGTAGGATAACCCTAAAATGTATAAAGTTTTATGAGGTACTTTACGTATCTTGAAAAAAAAAAAATACCGGAGTGAAGAGGGCCACCAAGTTATTTATCTACCTCCCACAAGGTAAGATGTGACACAAGGTCAGGAAAGTGGGATTAGATAAGCCAGCGCTCGAGGTGAGCACTCTGGTCATTTAAAAATTGCCTGGACAGCCCCGTCGGCATTTCCCGGTATGGGGTGCCTCAGACAGTAAGCAATAAACTTACTCCTCCCCAAAGAGGGGAGGCAAAGCCTGGGAGGGTGCACCTCCTAGAACTGCACAGGACCGGCAACACCCAATAGATCGGCGTAAATCCAGAACCAAAGGCCCGGACGATACCGGTTTATTAGGCGGGGTAAAAGGGCCACCAATATTAAGAGCGTAACAATCGTTGTAAGGAAGAGCATTAAGTATTTGTTTCATCAACACATGTATATGAGATGAAGTTACTTTACTCTTGCATTTTTTTTTTTTTTTTTTTTTTTTTTTTTAATTAAATTTTTTTTTTTCTTTTAAATTAAATTTTTTTTTTTTTTAATTAAATTTTTTTTTTTTTTTTTAAATTAAAAATTTTTTTTTTCTTTTTAAATTAAAAATTTTTTTTTTCTTTTTAAATTAAAATTTTTTTTTTCTTTTTAAATTAAAATTTTTTTTTTCTTTTTTTTTTTTTACAATAAAAGTCCTGTTAAAGATCAGCATCACTTGGTAACCCGCAGGACATACTCGTCACAGATGTCACATATCAACCAACTCCTCAGGTCACAAATGTGAAACGAACATAAAATGAACTAATACAATGTTTATTGTTTAGACACAATCACACCTGGAATATTCCAAGACAACCAAAAACTCCGCATTGGCAAAGTTTTGGTTGGGAATGGGAATCATTATGCAGCTCTGAAGTTGTATACCACTCTCCAGCTAGATTCGATTACTATGTAAAAATGCAGGGTGGCCACCTTCACCCCTAAGAAAAAACAAACAAACTTGCTTCTCATCAAAAAATTAAGGGCTTTGCAATTATACTTATATGGCCTTCTCACTTCAAGAATATCATACACTAGAGTTCTCAAGTGATATGAATAGAAATCAAAATTAGCGAAAGGTTTCCATCCTTTGTACATAAAATATAGCCCACATTTGGACTCCTGGTGAGCAGCAGCTTTGTGCATATATTCATAATGAGCGTTTAATTAGTTTAGGAGTGAATCCTGTACGTACGAATATATAAAAATATTCACATACCTAACTTGATATGCATAGAGAGACAAGATATTAGTTTATTATAGTATGGAGGATTTTTCAAATATGTTAAAGCAAAAGGGGAACTAAGCATTAAAAACCCGAGACAGAGAGAGAGAGAGAGAGAGAGAGAAAGAGAGAGAGAGAGAAAGAGAGAGAGAGAGAAAGAGAGAGAAAGAGAGAGAAAGAGAGAGACAGAGAGAGAGAGAGAGACAGTGTCCCTAATGATGCAGGATTGAACAGAGCTCAATGAGAAACGATTACGAAATACCAAGGTCTTATGTACGACATGAAAAGAAACTGGAATCTTAGGAAAATCTCCATACCAGTAATTATAGGAGCAACAGGACTAATGAAAAAGAATTTCAAAAGCTATCTGGCGAGAATACCCGGTGAACCGAGTGCAAGAGAAATACAATTGCACTTACAGGGACGGTTAGAATCTTAAAGATTTCTAGGCTGGAGTGTCTGAAGTAGCCGGTGAATGTCTGGCATCCGGTCGGATGCCCCATCTCCAGCAAAAACGGAAAGATAAGAAAAAAGTGAAATATATATATATATAAACAAGCTTTTAACGAAAAAGAACGACTCCAGTTGGTGTAAAAGGTCACTGTATGACAACCGTTTTTCACTGTTGCTTGTCTAGTTTTCTCCACCCTTATATGGAAATAGTCTCCAGTTGTCCTCAACCAATCAAAATCGTTAAAGAAAGGAGAGGGCGTCTGAGGAACGGTTCAAGTCAAAAGGTTGATCCACTTTGCTCTCATGTTATTCAACTCTACTGTCGCTGCTGAAAACGGAAAAAATAGTTGTTTTAAATACCAACCAGTGCGTTCAGGCGGTATTTTTGAATGGTGTATAAATTAAGGACATTCTCTGCATTATCTATTTTGGCCATTCTCTCTAAATTTCTAACGCACTTTCGCAAGTCAGTCTAAGGTAAATAATAAAGATTTACTAAATTCATGCCTGTAACTTTATTTGCCGAGCTTTCGCCAAACTTGAGTCATCTTCTGAAGGAATTTGAAAACTTACGCAATGCCCAATCGAATACGAGAAACAGAAATAAGAGATATTGTTAAGGTTGAACGGAAAAAAGATTTTGCGAGTAAAATCTTCTCAATGCCTTTCGCGTTTGATCAGAGAATATGCAGGTTTTACAATTCCTTGAGCAAAGTTTTAGACATGACTTTTGGAATATTTTAATTTTACTTGCGGAAGTTGGTTAAAATTTTGGCAACAAATCTGCATATGTTCTCATTCAACGAAATATTCCTGAAATAACGAAACACTTTGTTCGACTTTTATAGTGAAAGTAAGGTTTTTTTTTATTCTTTTTTTGTTAAGAAAAAAAAATTATGAAAAAAGAATTATGGGCTCTATGGGGTGCGTGTGTGCTAAATTATAGTATTCCAACGCTATTGATAATGTCTACTTATTCATTTATTTATTTTGTTATCGCTTCTGTTAGAATTCAGGTTTTGAAACATGACGTAAATCAAATCTATAAGGTCAAATCTATAATTATTTTGATAAGTTAATATTTTAAGTTCTATTTACAAGAAAGTACAAATAGCTCAGTTCGTAGAAGGTCAGAATGAAAATCAAGTTTTCGGTTTCGATTTCCGATCATGGCATCTGCTTTATTTGAGAATTCATCATTTACTATTAATGTAATATTTTCCATTTCTAAAAGCAGTTAAGATCTGATATTTCGAAACGAGACGAATTTCGCAATGTATTTATTACGTTAAAAAAATTGTGACCGACAAACTAGATCTCTATTTATATAAGATTTTGAGCATTTTATTAAGTGAATGTTAATATACCAATGTCTTATGTAGGACACGAAAAGAAAACTGGAACCGTAATTCAATAATTCCAGTAATCATAGGACTACTGGGCTCATAAAAAATAACTTTAACTTGAATATAACCGGTAAATGAAACCAAGAGATATTCAAACAATTGCACTTAAGAGACCTGCGTTAGACTCCTAAAATAAAAGTCTCTCGGTTGGAATCTGAAATAGCGAGTGGATGTCTGGCGTCTAGTAGGATTCCCCATCCCCAACAAAAGTTCATTAAGAATTTAATTTATATAAAAAGAAAAAAAAAAAAACGATATTTTAAAAGTCACTTAATTATCTACCCCCTCCCTAATTCCAAGGATGAAATTAGTCTTATACCCATAGTCGAAACTCAGTGACTACATTTACACACGAGATACCAGCCTAAAAGGAGGTGAGAGAATTTTGTAGAAGGCAACTAGTATTTAAAAATATCAAAACATTTATTTTTTTACATTTACATTTCCGAACCGAGAGCTGCTTTAATTTCGTTTCCATTCGTACCTTCAGAGTGTTAAATGGCCGCCAAAATATTCGCTAAACATTAGCGATTACGTGTGGTCTTACGAGGATTTTGTTTGGAAGCGGTCATACCACTTGGACTTAGGGTTATTGATAATTTTTTTAATTTAAAAAAAAAAAAAAAATGTTACCATCTTTTCAGCATGGACTCCTAGTTAAGCGATTATCGTGGCAGCATTTTTTTTAATTTTTTTTTTTAGTGTCGATAAGACAGCTTTTATCGAAATAAAATTATCTTTCAGTTTCCACATGTTAAAAGTATACGGGTCGGTAGAGAAATTAATTTTAATGCGTTTGCTATAAATTATCTTTTGTTTAAGAGTTCTTTACTGTTAACTATTCTGTACCCTTACCTTAATATAAAATTACAAATTCTTTGTTAACGTTTTGTTAAAATGCAGGCATTAAAAATGCTACATTGTATATCGCCGATACGTAACTTTGATAAATTTACATTGAAGTATTAAAAAAAGTTTTACTATTAATCGAATATAAAAAATAAAAAAAGGAAAACTAAAGGAAAACTAAAAAAAAAAAAAAAAAAAATAAACTAAAAAGGGGGAAGAAAAAAAAAAAAAAAAAAATAAAAAAAAAAAAATAAATAAAATAAAATAAAAAGGAAAACTAAAAAAAGGGGGAAAAAAAAATAAACAAAAAAAACTTTTCTCTATGCCCTCCGCCCGAGTATTCATCACAAAATTGGTATTCCTTCTAAAAAGTTATGATTCACTAGAAGTCATAGACGCCAAGGTTTTGTTTTGACATCATTCTGTCAACCTAGGAATTGTCTTAAACCATCAGACTTCTTTATCGAAATGGGGTATGATCCGTCTCAGTCTCAAGTACCCTACCGTGTATTTTTTGTTTATGGAAATCGCTCCAGACACGGCATGAAGCCATTTTATGTAAGGAGCTTAAAAAAAAAAAAAAGAATATAAAAAAATACATGGTTAAAAATTAGCAAACGATGGATAGATTCCGACCCAGAAAACAGCAATTCTTCCACCTTTGTCAGAAACATCGCTCATGGAATGTGAGAACTAAATGACAACATAAGGGAAGAGTTACGAGACTGCTGAAAGTAAACAGTGTCCGATTTCTACTCTTCAAAATGAAGGTTTGTTTATTATCGATCGTCTGAGGCGCCCCTACCGGGAAATGCTGACAAGTCCGTTCTCGGCTATTTTTGTAGCCAACCAGAGTGCCCCCCACTCGGGTGTGTGTACTGATTTTACCACCTCTTTCTGAAGTAGCAAATAAAAACAAATTCCGATATTCGCAGCGAACGTATCGTCAAGTAAACTATTCTTCCGCGCAGATGAAAAAAAAAAAAAAAAGAAATGGGCTATTTTTAAACCATACATATCTTTCCGCGTAAATCTAAAATAAAATAGTTTTTTTTTTGTCGGTCAAAGGGCAGATACAAGAAGTAACCTACTGACCTCTATCTTCATGTGAGCGCTGGAAGAATCGCAATATGAAACAACACATCGTTAACTATGACCACGTGACAGGTCGACCCTCAACTTTCGGAATTGATTTTTGTTTGTTTTGGTTTCTGGACGGAGACAAAACGGAAACACAGAGCTGGCCACTTCCGGTTAATAATATTCACTGCGGTCCTTCAAAGAAACGGAAAAGACAATGGTAGAGACGGAGGGAAGATTAAGTTATTTCACTCATCGAAAAATAAAAATAAAAGATGGGTCAGGAATGTCGTCAAGGAGAAAGAAACGTACTATCTTACCTATCTATCTATCTATCTATCTCGGTATCTACGCACAAGTGACCCAACGGGTCACAACTAGTACCACTACTTATTCTACTTTTAATTTATTCGAAAATTCATAGACTAACAAATCTACAGCAGTTACGTAATTAAAATCTAGATGCTTAGTTTCGTTTCGACATGTTAGGCATCTCTTAAAAAAATAACTAAAGAAATGTATAAACTTTTTTTATGTACTTACGTGGTAGCTGACAAGACTTACACAAAAAAATACGCAAATTCATCCAGTATTTATTAATAAAAAAAATGATTTCATCTATCGGTTGCCAGTTATCTCCCTTGCCAAAATGCTTTTAAAAAAATTGCGTACGATAGATAAAACATGTTTTTTTATTTTTAAAAATTTAATACTGGATGAAGTTGTGTAATTTTTGGTTTACAGTCTTTTCAGCTACCACGTAAGTACATAAAAAAGTTTATCCTTTTTTTTAGCTATTTTTTTTTTTGTCAAGAGATACCCAACATGCCGAAGCGAAACTAAAGCATCGAAATCTATTCTGTTGTATTTACATGTGCTGTTGTACTAGCTTTCTATGTTTGTCCACCGCCTCGACAAGATATCGATCTTAATTCTTTTCTTTCGTGATAATTCTTGGTGATCGAGGGGAAAAATACCGGACTGCAAAGTCAAGGGTGACCGTGTGACTGGGTTCAAATCCTTCGATCAGCAATAACTGAAATCCCTATACTAATGACTTCGTAAGCAAGAAACACTAGTGTCCGTAGGTAAAACAAATATATATCTATTAAGAATATTGTCATATATCCATGCCACGACAGAAACCTCAGAACCCCCTTCCTCTCTCCCACCCTAAGGCAAATTCACTAATAACCCTTTTCACTGCTGCCTTAATGGTACCCACTCAAAGCTTTCCATATTCATTTCATTCTTCGCCACTACTGACTTCTCGCAGCCTGGACTCCTCCACCGCTCATAGTAGCCACGGCTACTACTTTTCCTTATCAAACCATTATGTCAACCCAATATTTCGATGTACTTGCATGACATTTTTCTTCAAATTATCATCCTGAGGAAGTCTTACAATAAAGGCGAAACATTGATGAATATAATTATATTATATATATATATATATATATATAAATAAAATGAAGACGTCGTAAATTTGTTTACCTAGGATCTACCTAATATATAAAGAATAGCCCGTTCTATAATAGAGATGTGTTAGTATACATAAATGGTTTTTATTAAGTTTATTAGTACACTATTGCATAATATAAATTTTAATTATTTTTAAAAAATTATTTGCATGTACAGGGTGATTGAAAATTAACTCCATTAGTAAGTGCTTGTAATTTATTACTGAAATCTAATTCTTAAAAAAAATGAATATGATGCGGGAAGGAGATCTCCGAAACACTCCTGCTCACTTCTACAGACTAAAACACAAGAGGATTGACTATTCTGTTCGCCACAATTTCTTTGGTTACGTTACTATTGGAAAACAACTTAGGTTATACATTATCTCGGTTATTAACTTCTCGTAATTTAATCATGAAATATAATTCTTTACATGGAATTAATACGATCAATGCATACACGGCCTTATATTGGGAATTCAATATCGGCGCCAGTATTCGCCACCAGCTTAGCCTTCACATTCCATGGACGATATTTTCGACAAACGGAACTACTCGCCATTTTCTCATCGATTGTTTTGAGTAGATCATTTGCTATATTTTCAATCCTCTCATAGTATTCATCATCATTCAAATTTTAATCTACCTCATTAACCCTCATCTTTTAGTGTTTTTTGTAAAAATTTGATGAGTGGTAGCTCAGAAAAAAATCAGTTAATGCGGTTCCCAGGTGGCTAGAGAAGCTGGTGGCGAATGCTGGTGCGCATATTTAGTTTTTAGGTACTTCTGCAGTTTACGGACCGTGCTGAAATAACGTTATTTAGAACGGCATTCTTAACATGGGGGGTTGTTAACTATTCTGTACTTTCACCTATCCATGTAATTAACAGAAGATAACGGAAAAAATTAAATTTAACTTTAAAATCCTATCTAAAAAAATAGCCCTGTCCGTAAACTGCAGAAGTACCAATTCTTAAAATCATGCCACTTATTTTCATTTCTTGTAAAAATTATTTCAGCAATAAATTGCGAGTTACTTTACAATCACACTATATGAACAACAGCTTTGTGTATACATTTTATTAGAAAATAATTAAACCTTATGGAATATCATTGATCTTATATGCTCTTATAAAAGTTTCGGTGTATCTATTGGATACCATTGAAGACTATGGGATCGCCTATACATTGTACAACTGAAGCGATTTTTGTCAATTAACTATTCACACTATTGGAAAAGGTATGAACCTGTAAGTTACCCCCAGCTATGAGCAAAATAGCCACTTGTATTAAATAGATTGAATATAATAGATATTGTCTACATGTATTAGGCATAAAAAAACAACTGGAATTTATTTGTTAGCCAAACTAACCATAACATTCCGTGCTCTCTAGGAATGAATGGAAACCCCTTCTGTACTCCTGCTCCCAGCCCTGAACCACATATTTTTAATTTCTATAATTTTAAATCTACCTAGTTAAAAATTATATATCTTTGCTTTTATATCTTCGCTAACATCTTTGAATCCTTAACCAATCTAGCGACAGTACGTCACCGCGTTAATGCTAAACTTCTTCCTGACCATCAATATGAATTTATGCAAGGACGATCTATCGAGGATATACTAACGGTCATCTCTTGAACGCATATACCATACACTAGACAAGGCAGGTGAAGCTAGGGCGGTAGCGCTTGATAAATCTAGAGCCTTTGACAAGGTCTGGCATAAAAGTCTTCTCATAGAAATTAATTCATATGGTATTATTGGACGAAAATTTAATATAATTAGATCCTTCCTATACCAAAGAATGATCCAAGTTCATCCATACATTACATAAATGCAGGTGTGCCCCAGGGATCGATCCTTGAACCTTTGTTTTTGATTTTCATAAACGACCCCCACTGATGGTGTCCGAGACGGGTATATTTGCTGACGACACCACGTTCTACTCTCGGCATGTAGGTAAAACAGACGCACACGTATCCGAGGCAATGGTTGAATCCTTTGAACGTGACGCCCAGTCTGTAGTGGAATGGGGGTCATAAACGGATGGTAACATTTAATGCTGTTAAGACAAAGCTACTTTCCTTCAACAACTACAAGAAACCTCTTCAACCACGGATTGCCCTACCCGAGAGTCCAACGTTTAAACTCCTCGACGTAACATTTACAGGTAACGTGAATTGGAACAAATACATAGAAAACATTGCCAAGGCTGCTGCAAAGAAGGTGGGCTCTACCATGCTAGAAAACTTCTCACACCTGACAGTATCCTATATCTCTACAAAGCCACCATCCGTCCATGCATGTAGTATTGTTTTTATATCTGGGCTGGTAGACCATCCACTAGTTTCTCCCTCTTAGACAAGGTCCCAAAAAGAGTCGCCAACTTAATAGGTCCCTCGCTATCCAGCAAGCCCCAGCCCTTGTCCCATCGCCGCAATGCTGTATCCTTGCGCTTTCTTTACAAGTACTTCAATTAAATGTGCTTCGATGAACTTGCTGCTCTGGTGCTACCTCGACGTAAATATACTCGATCAACCCGACAATCAGCTAATCCCATCTATTCCCTGTGGAGGTCCCTAGATGCCAGAGAGCCTTATACTCTAATAGCTTCTTTCCTAGAGCTGATGGCTTTTGGAACTCCCATGCTCCCTTGATGCAGGAATTTCAAACTGAACAGCTCCTAATTTAGGATGCCCCCTAAACTTTCACCTTAATTCTCAGTAGCCCCTTACGTCTACAGCCTTGTTTGGGGTGAACTAAGTAAAAAAAAAAAAAACAATAAAAAAACCTGGGTCTTTATTTTCTATTGGGCTCCTGGAGAAGGGCAACAAAAATGCAGTATAGATTTGTGTCCAGAGGGCGCATATTTTTTGCTATTTACAAAAAAAAAAAAAAAAAAAAAAAAAAAAAAAAAAAAAAAAAAATTATACGAGGTAAATAAACCTGTTTTCGTAGAATAAAAAGTATGTTGGTACTTGTAATGAACGGGTATCCAGAAGATTTCAGTATTGACGGAGGATCCCGAGGCAGTCCCAAGTCTTGACGTAAAAGCTCGAACCGAACATTTTTTACAGAATATTTTCTTGTTGGCCCAGAAGAGGACAATGTTTTAAGTGTTTAATTAAGGTTAGGGTATATACCCGCACCCTCACTAGTGTTAAAAATGGGTTTAAGAATATTGTTCAAATCAGTAAGTGAATCACTTAAATAGTTTTGTCAACTATATTTTTGAAAGGAGGGGCTAAAAAACAAAAAAAACAAAAAAAAAACGTAAAAATCTTAATCTAACCCAGTTTTGTATGCTTTCGTGTTGCCTGCCCTTTTTACATTTTTTCGCGGCTTTCAGATTTCGTATCGTTTGCCTTCAGATCAGTCAATATTCTGTAAGTAATGGAATCGTCTGCCCATTCATGAAAAGTACCATATTATTTTCAAAGTACCAAACGACATTTAAGGAAAGAAAAGAAAATATTAAAATTTACTAACGGCGCCTAAAAAGGTTTTGCAACATGTTCTTAAAAAGGTCTATTGGAAGATAAATGCGGTTTTTAGACTTATTTTAAAGGTCATTAGTAAATTAAAATGTAAAATTTTTATTTATGAATGGAAAAAAAAAAAAAAAAAAAAAAAAAATGCTCAAAATTACACATTTATCCCCCCAAAAACTTGAATATGCAGCTATAAATGCTTCCAATTATTCCATCGGTACTTAGAATTCCTTACGGGTGTATAATTCTTTGAAGTTCTTTCAATTCGCAGTTTTCTGTGATCTTTACCAAATTTTGGCATCTGATAGTTTAAAAAAAAAAAAAAATTCCTAACGAACCCGAAGAGTGGTTAGATCATTTAACTCTGAGAATATTCATCAAATAACTCCCAGAAGGTTAGAAAAAGTAGCCATGGCAACAACCCAGATTCTCGGCGCAATTCAACTACAGATACCCCTCATCCAACCGGAGATCAAAGCGTAGTATCTGGCACCAGGTTCCGGATATCTGGCCTGACGATTGACTTCCCATCTATGGCATACAATTCAAGCCTAAAGGGCATACTCGATTGTCCTCTCCAGGACAGCAGTGAAGAAACGGCTGGGCACGCAGTCTTCAACTGTTCTGTAATTATGTCAGGAAATTGACGGTGACGTCTCGCATCGATCCGGAGCAATCGTTTTACCTAAAGTGTAGCATACCTAAACATCGACCTGCTGTGGGCCAGGAAGAAACAAATGGTGTTTCGAGATCCTGGCCACAGCAAGATTTATGGCGTGGACAACGCGTCTTTCTTGACCCGGACCCATTTTTGTTGTGTATGCATCAGCTTAAAGTTAAAATTAAGTTTGATATAGATTACATCCAATCGAAATGAACAGATACGTAAAGTTGCAAGCTTGTGCGTACGAAAGATTCAGGTATGAGAACGTGTTCTCTACCTGAACATGGCGTTCTGGGTCATTTTGGGACTCACCTCGGTTAAGGTATAAAGGCTGGTCTTAGCAGAGACTTAAGACTAACTCTTATATTATTTATAACAACGAAAACGTCACGCGAAAGGAAAACTGGTACAGGTTAGCAAAGCTAGGATAGTGTCCAAGTGAAGAAAAGCAAGAACATATGCTTTCGGCAGCCAAATACTAACAGCTTATCTTCAGGCGAAGATAGCGGGTGCTTTGATGTCCAGTGGACAGAGTCAGGAGAGAAGAGACAGGCGTCTGTACTCGTTGCTTCCAGGAAACTGCCGACCGTCCGCGATTCTCAAATAGGGCTGAAATAGTCCTTCAGGGAAAGTGATAAAACTAATGCGCCCTGCAAGCTGATTGGCTATCGTATGACCGAAGCACCTTACAGGGTCAGCTCTCCACATTAAATATGAAAAGGTAGCGAGTCGTGCCCCCTTTTATTTTTCTATAAGAGATTCCCCAAGATGCCCACTTTTTTTTTTTTTTTACATCTTGGAAGGACAAACTCCACCCCTATTTCCTTTGCCCCTACTTAGAGATTAATTTGCCTCACACACACAAGGACTTATAATCAAGTTCACAAGTAAATGACGTGCATAGGGAGGAAAACAAAATAGAGAAATATAAGCTAAATATTTATGATTATTTTTATTTACACAGACATGTACAAAATCTGCGACACTGGCATGTCGATGTTATCGATCAACAACTATTTAGATCTCATCAGGCAGAGTTAGAATCCTATCTTAACCGTAGATCATATTTGGAAAGAACTATTTATATATATATATATATATATATATATATAAAAATGTAGTACAAATTTTTTTTTTAACTCTTCAATTCATGTCATTCACCAAATCATACTAGACATTCGTTATTCAGAAAAAGAAAAAAAAAGGTGAAATATATTTACAAATTTAAAAACCAGTTTCTTAAATGTGGCAAATAAGATTTGCCAGCCGAAAAGATCATGCAGGTCCCAAAAGTTTTATTACACACCGTTTTCGAAATTACCAAAGAAGACTTGCATTTATGGCAAATCAAGCAATCTGTCACCTAATTTGGAGACGTGGTAGTGAATTATCAAACAAATTAAGGTAAAAACAAAAAAAACAAAACGGGACGGGAAATAAATAGATCACGCTAACAAATGAATGACGCGCGCAGAGTAAAACAAAATGGAGGAATATAACAGTTTGCATGTACGCATGCGCGTACTTAATACGGTGAAAGAACGCAATAAATTAAAATGTTTTATGATTTAATGTGGGCGTTCCTATTTGCATAAACAAACTGTATTCTTAGGTAGACAGCTACAGCTGTTAAACCACCGACATATGCACATTTGGGGTATGTTTACGAATAGCCCTACAACGAAAACGCTGAAAAAACAAATATACAACAAATAAAAGTTACCGCAGCCGATAAAACTGAATTTCCAAGTTAACTGTGACAGTTATTAATGATTATAATCCGTTAAAAGTGCTATTTTTTATAAATTGATAGTTTTAGCGTACGTGAAGTGAAAAAAAAAATTAATGGCCGCTTCTCGTTCGTTTTTTTTTTTACTGGGACTCATAGTCAAAGCGCAATTTTTGCATTTTTCAGCCAAGCAGAAGAACAAAACTACATTTTAAGCAAAAGGAATAAAATAATTTTCTTTTGATTTACATGTCAGTGTGCTTTTATTTACATATTATTTTCGGTAAATTTTTACTATCCATTCCCAGCGCAGTTTACCCCTTAAAAAAGTTCAAATTCTACTTTTTTGAGCTAATACATTTAAACAGCCTAAAAAAATATCCGCAAAGGAATTAAAAAAAAATTAAATATTTAAGATTTGAGTGGGGGGGGGTTCACTTTCCTTTATAAATGTAACGTAAAATGAGCACCCATTTTCTGGCCAGTTAGCGTCAAACGAGACATGTAACCGACTTGAGTTTTTAATAAAAACACGTAAAAATTTAGCGATTTTCGTGTTTGTTTTGGAGGGGGGGGGGGGTGGGCAAACTTTGACTTGAGTTCCCCCTAAAAAAAACAAAAAAAAAAACCAGAAAACTAAATTTCTACGTGTTTTTAAATAAATAAATAAATACCCCCCACCCCAAATTGGCTAAATTTCTAGGTGTTTATTTAATTAAAAAACCCACCCTAACTCCAACCCTAACCCCAGCTAGTAAAAAAATACCTTATTTTCATTCGTCACACCGTAATGTTTTTTTGTTCTCCTGTATGTGTAAAAAAAATTCCATACCCTAACCTAACCCTAAACCCAACCCCAATTTTTCATATTTCAGTAAAGCAAAAGAAAAAAAACAAAAGAAAAAATAAACAAAAAACAAAAAACGCCGCTTTGATTATGACTCCCGGTAAAAAAAAAACACACCATGTGACAACTATTGACGCCATCTTTATTAAGTAAACATTTAGTTGGCGAAATTTTTTTTTTTTCATGTCTAATAAAAAGCCATTTATCCTACGTAAACATACAAACAAATGGAATAGATAACTAGGAAAATCTCCAGTCTCTACGTACATCGCATTTATTTGTTGCATATTCATTTTTTGACTACGTTCTACAACTTTTTTTCAACCCGACTCGCGAGTTGTAGGGCTATTGTTAAAGATTCCCCACATTTGTTTACGAAAAAAAACAAAAAAAACAATCAGACTTTCATAGCTACGGATGACCCAAATAACCATAGTTTCCCCTAATACTAAATCAGCAGTGATGATATATATATATATATAAGGCCTCTTCTGACTCAAGATAGATACCCTCTGGATTGTACATACTAGCCGAGGGGACGTCCTCAACAATCGGTCCGAAAGAGTCATTCATTTTTAAGTAGGTGGTGACCTGGTTTCTGTTGGTCTGAAGAATGGTTCTGTGCAGTTATGGAAGGTCCATCTTCCTAGGCTCTACCTTCTCTTGGAGAAGTAGCTTGTTTATTGCTAATTGTCTGAGGCGCCCCTAACGGAGAACGCCGATGCGACTACTCGTATGTTGGTTTTTCAATCCCATCTTCCGACAGTGGGAAGGAGGTAAATACCAACTCTCTGAAAGGGTACCTCTGCGATGAGAAATGTATAGTGAAGCTGGGGTTACGCAATCACAACCATGCTTTTTTTTTTGGCATGGCTTTACTAAAATTCGGCGATACGTAGAACAGTTTTCAAATTATTACATTTCAGAGAGAAGTTTGAAATACTATTGTTTAAAAATTTTTTTGGGGTGCTTGTGCAGAATAAGTACTAAGTTTTGGTTTTCCGTACTTAAAAAAAAAATGTAATCACTATTTAACTGCTTTCCACTTCGGAAAGTGGAGACATGAATTCAGTCCAACGTGGGAGATAAGCCAGCAAACCCGAGGGCAACCTGGAAAAGTACACAAAAATAACCGTCGGCATTAACCGGTTGCCTCAAGCGACCGGCAATAACTACACCTTTCCAGTGGAAAAGTGTACCTAACACTGAGCCATTTCGGCAACGAGTATTATGGTTAGAGACAGACCGTGGCCACCGAGAGTTACTACAGGCCAAGCAACTAACTTCCTGCCCCCCTCTGACGTCACTGACTTCCGTGTCAAAACAAGGACCGTAGTAATAACAATAAGAAGGCATTTCGACTTCTCCATTCACTAAATAATCCATCAAAATTCAGGAAATCAACCAATTTTAATGAAATTTTCAGGATTTATTAATTAATGATCACAGAATATAATAAATCCATTACTTTATTATAAAGCTTGGTGCAAATGTATTATTTCTTGTAAACAAAAAACACCTTTACTAAAGTTATTCAAAATATCAAAACATGTTGACCATACGATATTGTAAATATTTGAAACAAAGCATTAGACAACTTTAAAAATTGCATGTAAAAAAGAAAAGAAAAGAACACGATTCGATTCATCTTGAAACTGATCTTTATTCAATATAAATTTAAAGAAAATAATAATTCACGATCAAATACTTCAAAAAACTGAATTATGAATTACCATTATTTAAACTTCTAACCCAATCAACCGTAAGTAATTCAGACTTTAAAATTTGTTTAAAAATTATACAAAAAAAAATTTCAATGTTAACTGTTTGTTTAAAAATGGAATCAAAATTCAGGAAATCAACCAATTTTAAAATAATTTCGCGCTTTTTAAAATTTCATTTCATAATTCACAAAGTTAAAATGCCTACTGCATATGTTTGGATTTCCAAAAGAGAAATAATTACTGCAAATATAGATACACGTAATAATGTTTACACCGACTAAATATAGTGTAGTAAGTTTGAATTTTGTTTTAATTATATAAAAAATCAAGTCTGAATTACTTATTCATTATTTGATAAAAAAGTAGTGTTCCATTTTTTTTTATTACTTTTTTTCGATGTCTTAAGTGTAGCATAGTTTATCTTTTCTCTACTTTTGTAGATTAAATAAATGAAATAATAACATCATATTTAATCAAAATTTTCACAAAAAATATTAATTAAACAATGCTTTATTCAATGATAATATCGTTAATTCTTCGAGTTATACTGATTTTATTAACAAGAGTGTAGGGGCATTTTCCGTAATATATACGAAATAGTTTTAAAAAAAAATATTTTAAACATATACAGATCTTATTTTCATTTTAAAAAAATCATGGATTTTTTTTATATATATAAAAATATACGTTTAGTAAAGGTGTATTTTATTTTTAAAAAAATAATACATTTTCACTAAGATTTTTTAAAAATGTTTCACTATATCTCCTGTGCTTGTTTATTAATAAATATTGAAAATTTCATTAAAATTGGTTGATTTCCTGAATTTTGGTGAATTTTTAAGTGAAGGGAGGGTCAAAATGTTTTTAAATTTTGGGGATCGGCCTTTGATTTTGCACGTACCTATCTCTTAATAGCAAGATAGGAGTTGGTGATTCCATTATTAAACAGACAGTTAACATTGAACTTTTTTTTGTATAATTTTTAAACAAATTTCAAAGTCTGAATTACTTACGGTTGATTGGGTTAGAAGTTTAAATAATGGTAATTCATAATTCAATTTTTTGAAGTATTTGATCGTGAATTATTATTTTCTTTAAATTTATATTGGATAAAGATCAGTTTCAAGATGAATCGAATCGGGTTCTTTTCTTTTCTTTTCTTTTTTACATGCAATTTTTAAAGTTTTCTAATGCTTTGTTTTAAATATTTACAATATCGTATGGTCAACATGTTTTGATATTTTGAATAACTTTAGTAAAGGTGTTTTTTGTTTACAAGAAATAATACATTTGCACCAAGCTTTATAATAAAGTAATGGATTTATTATATTCTGTGATCATTAATTAATAAATCCTGAAAATTTCATTAAAATTGGTTGATTTCCTGAATTTTGATGGATTATTTAGTGAATGGAGAAGTCGAAATGCCTTCTTATTGTTATTACTACGGTCCTTGTTTTGACACGGAAGTCAGTGACGTCATTTTCTAGCTAACCGGCCTGTAGTAACTCTCGGTGGCCACGGACAGACCCTAGGTTGCCAGAACGATGTAAAGGTGAACCACGGTTGGTTTGTATTCAATTGCTTCCCACTGCAGAAAAATGTGGCAAAAAGCTTAAAAAAAAAAATCCCGAGCGGACACAAAAATAGAGTATTGATTTACTCCTCTCCAGGAGTTAGGCACAAGGCCAGTTTTTATCTTACTCCCACAAGTAAGATGTGACCCAAGGTCGGGTCGGGAAAGTGGGGTTTAAAAATTGCCTGGGCAGCCTCGTCGGCATTCCCCGGTAGGGGCGCCTCAGGCAGTAAGCAATAACCTTACTCCTCCTCAAAGAGAGGAGGCGAAGCCTGGGAGGGTGGACCTCCTAGAACTGCACAGGACAGGCGTGCAGTATCCATCGGAACAGATACTACACTTTGATCTTAGCCAAAAGACAGAGTAGACGGGTCAATAAACTGCCAGAGTACCCTTACCTCAAAAGGATTGCAAAATTTCGTTTTGTGGTTTTATGTTGACTAGACCCAGCCTACACCTTACTAAAGTCGGACAAAAATCGTAGTATTAGAAAGTGTCAAATTTAGAGAACGGACTAGACATTACCCGGTAGTCGTGCTGCAGACAAGCGGTAATAAACCAACCATCCCCCCGAAAGAGGAGGTAATGCCTGTCATCCACCACACATTTTAATGAAATATGTGTCCTTAATCGATAGCATTCCTAAGAAATATTTCATTCGCATCCAGTTAAAAAATGTTATACCGAACAGAGTACACGGCATTATCCGGCCATTAAAATTATTTTAGTAAAAGTGTAGCCCTACATCCTACACTAATTCACTTTTGTTAAGCGATTACATGTAAAATGATCACCTACTTCCGGACCAGAAATCTTTTTAAAAACTACACATAAAAAAAATCGCTATCTGGTCCGGAAATGGATGATCATTTAATGTTAAGTTTATATGCGAAAATGATCCATTCTAAAGCTTAAGTTTTTACATTCTTTCTACCGCATACTTTTTCAGGTTGTTTCCATGTAATCACCAAGGAGCAATTACATTCTTGTCAATGTGAAAAAGCGCAATGATGCAGAGTTCCAAGGATACCAATTTTATAGAAGAACTCCAGTTTCTAATCGGGTAATGTTTGGGTGTTTTTATAGAATCACTCCAGTCTCTAAAACTTTTTTTTTCGGTAAACATTAAGATTAGCGACATAAAACAGAATTCGATAAAAAATTGGGGGTATATTTTACGACGCTCAGCAGAGACGCGAACGGGGTCCAAAAAAAGAACGAGAAAGGGTTTAAAAACATAAATTTGCAACAAGTGAAGTTGACCTGCGACGAGAATAGATATTTTTCTACTTACCTATGTAATTTGTTTTTATTTTTACGTATTATAAATGGGTTTTTATTAGATGTAAAAAAAAAAAGTTTCTTGTTTTTTTTCAACTGGTTTTCACAAAATTCAATATGGCGGATTTACGTTCTTTCTTACCAAACGCCCCCCCCCCAAAAAAAAAATCGGCGATTTTTTTCCCATGTGCCGGTGACAAAACTATTGATTTCTAATAAATAGCGGTTGTAACGGTCTAAAAATACAAACAAATGTCACAGGCAAGTTTGAAAACAACTTTTACAGCCTACAGTTACTTTTATTTGTTGTATATTTGGTTTTTTAGCGTTTTTACTCTGTTGAGCGTCGTAAAAGAGCGATAAAAAAAATGTAAAAATTTTTTTTTTTTAAATTAAATATTAAGGAACAATTTCGATGTCGAGTTAAAACCTATTTTGTATTACGCATGTAATCTGAAGGAAAATGATACGTTTGGAATGTGTAAATATGCTAGAATAATCGAGATTTAAAAAAAAAAAAAAAAAAAAGAACCGGCGCCATGTTTTTTTTTGTATCGCTCAAGACGAAAATAAGTATTGAAACGACTCTATATTGATACGTAATACTAAATTGATTTTAACTCAAAAACATTCATATCAATCTTAAATACATGAATATGATGATATATATATCATCGTCTATACACTTTTATTCAACTTTTTTTATGTCGTTAATCTTAACGTTTACTTTTTTTCCCTTACCTAACTCTAATCGCAAAAAAAAAAAAAAAAAAGACGATTTGATTTGATAAAAATCCCTTGCTTCTTTAAATAACGGGTTATTCTATATCAAATTGTCAGCATTTACTAAATTTCGACGGCACTTATGAATCACAAACGAAAAACGTGCGTAAAAAGTTAAATGTTGATAATAATACAGCCTAAAATGTAAAAGGAATCAAGACATCTACTACTTACCGGTTCTCATTCTGAACTTAGCGATGTCTTTCTCAAACTTCATTCCTTTATCAATGGTCAAACTCTCATCCATTCGACGGGGGAATAGAATTACAAATAGATTTTGCGCCCGCCCAGCAGAATGATCGGCAATCTCGACGCAGAAAACCCGGGAAACGGTGAAGGTAATTGAATCGTCCGTCCGGAACTCAGAAAGAAAGCCAGATCGGACAAAACGCAGCCTATTTAAAGATTGCTAACATTCAACAGGGTTGACCGTTTAAAAAAGAAAATGGACTTTTTTTTTGTTATTCATATGCAAAAAAAAATGAAGA
The DNA here is from genome assembly GCA_963556195.1 of Sepiola atlantica. Classification (NCBI taxonomy): domain Eukaryota; kingdom Metazoa; phylum Mollusca; class Cephalopoda; order Sepiida; family Sepiolidae; genus Sepiola; species Sepiola atlantica. The sequence goes on along the minus strand of OY744548.1, from coordinate 23,586,623 downwards.
AGAAAAGGGAATTATAAATATATCTATATCTTTTCAGACTAATCAAAACGCACTATCATAATATTGGATAGAAGGTGACGATGGCTAGATGGTTACCGACACGGACTTGGGTGTGCCAAGTTCGAATCCAGTTCGTTCCACAGAAACACTTTAACTTCGGATGTTGGCAACCATCACGTGGTCCCTCCCGTAAGTACCTGATGTCTTTCTAGAAAAGAATTCGGGTATCTTTTACAATACTCAGCAGACTAAAAACGCTCAAAAAACAAATATACAACAAATAAAAGTAACTGTATGCGATAAAAGTTATTTTCAAACTTACCTGTGGCATTTGTTTGTATTTTTAACCCGTTCAAAGTGCTATTTATTAGAAATTAAATTATTCGTCACACCAACATCGCACAAATCCAAGATGGCGATCGTAGGGGGTTATGTAAGAGAATAAGGAGCGGCCGCCATTTTCTTTTTGTGCAAAAAAACAAACAATAATGTTTTTTTTTTACATCTAATAAACACCCATGTATACTACGTAAAAATACAAACAAATGTCATAGGTAAGTAGGAAAATATCTATTCTCGACGTAGGTCGCCTTTACTTGTTGCATATTTATGTTTTTAAACACTTTCTTGTTCGTTTTTTTTTACCCCGTTCACGACTCTGCGGAGTAAAGTAAAAGATACCCAAGAATTCTAACTAGAAAGATATCGGGATAACCAATGCCAACACCAAAATCATCTGATTCATAAGGGATAAATCCTATTGGATATTAAACAAAAATTATGTATTTACCTTTTTTTACTAACTAGTCACTGCTCATCAAGACCCAAATGCGACTCGAGGACAAGGGTTGATAGTTTGAGTCGGGTGGATGGTGAGACAAACGTCTTGGGCATTGCAGACGATGGTTGGATCTAAGCTGAATTTTATTACTTAATGAAATGGCTCAACAACAATTTGTTAACATTGAACTTGAAAACGACCATGCTGTAGTCAACTGGGAAGCAGCCCTGTGGCATTGTGTTCTATAATTGTTACTAAGGAATCACCCGGGACGAAGTAGATACTGACGATCTGGGCGTACCAAGTTCGAATCCTATGCGGTTCCAAAGCACCACTTTCACTTATGGATGTTGGCAACTTTCACGACTCCCTCCTCCCTGTAAGTACCCGATTCGATAAAGAATCAGGGGAGAGGGGGGGGGGGCAATGTCATCAACAGAATAAAGGCAGTAAAAAAATTGTACCATTCTGATTCATACGAATTTACTTTTTTTAACAGTTATCAAAAGCTTGGCAGTTGAATGATGAATAAATTTATGAGAGGATTGAAAATAATGTATGAAATTTGATGACTTATGAGGACGTTTTATGACAAGTGTTTTTCGTTTTTGTTTTTTTAATGGATATCGCTACAGACAAGGCATGACGCCACTTGATGTAAGGAGCTAAAAAATACTATTTTAAGGTAAAAAACTAGCCAACAATAAGTGTTAGATGGATAGATTCCGATCCAGAAAACAGCAATTCTTCCCCCTTTTTCAGAAACTTCGCGCATGGAATGAGAAGACTAAAGAAAAAATTAAGAGAAGCGAGAGTTACGATGCTGCCAAAAGTAAAACCAAGGTCCACTTTCTAGTCTCCGTTTATTTACATTAGGCGACTAAAGAATCGGATTTCCTATTCAATACCGAGCACCTTCCATGGAAATAAAGATAGAGTATTGATTTACTCATCTACAGGAGTTAGGCACAAGGCCAGTTTTTATCTTACTCCCACAAGGTAAGATGTGACCCAAGGTCGGGTCGGGAAAGTGGGGTTTGAAAAGCCAGCGCTCGAGAAGGTGAGCACTCTGGCCATTAAAAATTGCCTGGGCAACCCCGTCGGCATTCCTCGGTAGGGGCGCCTCAGGCAGTCAGCAATAAACTTACTCCTACCCAAAGAGGTGAGGCGAAGCCTGGGAGGGTGGACCTCCTAGAACTGCACAGGACAGACCCATAGACCGGCGTAAATCAAGCCCCGAAGGCCAAGACAATACCAGTCTATGGGGTGCAGTATCCATCGGAACAGATACTACACTTTGATCTTAGCCAAAAGGCCAAGGATCGAGAGTAGAGAGAGACTATCAGCGTCTATTCTGTGAGAAAGGATCAGGAAAGATTGTACCCCATTAGGTTGCTAAGTCGATTTTGTACTCTGCCAAGGCAAACATCGCGTTGTCTGTATGTGATCTTTCCATGACCGGGATATACATGCAGCTGGGGACCGCTTGTGACTTTGAAAACTTCTTCCTTCAGAGGAGGCCGGCATTGCCCACCCAGGGCTAATACCACATCAGGTATTACTGGGTTCGTTTCAAGGCATGAAAAAAGTGCTCTGAGCGGCACCTCCCAAGATGTGCCAACAGTACTCTATCTTAGGACATATCTGACTCTTACACGAGTAGAAGATTTCATCAGGGTCAAGTATTTTCTGGAGCGGTAGAATGATCCAACCATTTTTACCCCAGAAAGCTTAGCAACAGATTAGATACAAGTCTTTCATTTTAGATCTGGCGTGAAAGTCAGCCCTAAAACCTTATAAGAACAAGAGTCTTCTTAAAGAAAAGATCCGTTCATTTCGGCTGCGGCAAAACAAGGATCCGAGCGTTGCTGGTAAAAGGAGAGCAACTTGGTTTTAAAGGTGTTAAAAGTCAACTAGTATAAATTGTTTAATTAACTTGAGTCGCACATTCTAAACGAAATGGGCGGCTTTTGGGTCATTGCCAGGTAGAAAAAGTAATAACATGTTTTCGTCTTACGTTTGCATTTCTTTAATGTTACGGACAGAATATACACATATACAGCTAACTAGTTGTACGTAACCGTCGCTCTTTAGAAAGAAAAGGAAATTAAGTTTGCTGACATTAATTTCGTTATCAAATTCTTTTGTGTAATAGAAATTCAAAAGTTCGTTTTAATACTTGACGTTAACCGATTAATGATAAAGAACAAATAATAATAATAATAATAATAATAATGTTCAAATAAGCTTACGAATGTTTTCTAAGAGCTATTTAAAAAAAAGGGCCAACCAAGCATCGGTCTGACATATTGATACTAGATTCGAACTAGCCTATTTTTGTTTTTACTCTCTACTGTGTTTAAATGCATCTCTGAGACTTTCGGTGTTAAAACACCCTTTTCAAAAAGTACTTGCTGTTTTCATTTCAGCTGACAGCTATCACAAATAAAAACAATTACACAAAAAATACATAATATATATATATATTTATATATGTGTGTGTATATATACACACACACACATATATATATATATATATATATATATATATAAATAAATATATACGTATGTATGTGTTTATATATATATGTGTGTGTATATACACATATATATATATATATAAACACATACATACGTATATATTTATATATGTGTCTGTGTATATACACATATATATATAAACACATACATACGTATATATTTATATATATATATATGTGTGTGTATATATACACACACACATATATATATATAAACACATATATACACACACCCATATATATATATGCACATACACACACATATATACACACACCTATATATATGCACATACACACACATATATACACACACCCATATATATATATGCACACACACACATATATACACACAACCATATATATATATATATATATATATATATATATATATATATATGTACACACACACATATACACACACGCATATATATATATATATGTACACACACATATATACACACACCCATATATATATATATATATATATATATATATATATACACACATATATACACACACCCATATATATATATATATATATATATGTACACACACACATATATACACACACCCATATATATATATATATATATATATATATATATATATATGCACATACACACATATATACACACACATATATATATATGCACACACACACATATATATATATATGCACACACACACACATATATACACATATATATATATATATATATATATATATATGCACACACACATATATACACAAACACATATATATGTATATATATATATATATATATATATGCACACACACACACACACATATATACATATATAGATATAATTCATTTTTGTAAGAACTCAAAGGAGAAAATTTAGTATAATTGCACACAATAACTTCCCTTTAATCTGTTTCGGTGAGTAAGGGAAAATGTCTCCACTCTAACAGTTTTCTTAGACGGAATAAGTATTTTCAGAAAAAAATACTAAAGAGAAAAAATAAAATTTTACTCGTGCCAATAACACAGTGGAAAACAAAAACAAAAATAGACTAGTCCAGATCGAGTATCGACATGTCGGACCGATTGCTGTTTGGGTCTGACTTGTAAACCCCCACACGATCATTTTGCATGTTAAAAGATATTGACGGCACGTATTGTTTTAATAGATAATTGAAACGTACATTCGCACGAATCAGCATGGTACGACTTTTTGACAGGTTCGATTCCGTTGTTCCTATTGGTTTCCTTATTTCTTCCCATAATCAGGTACTCACAGTAGGGACCATCTCAAGGTTGCTACCTTAATATGTTAAAGTGGTGCTATGGAACTGACTAGATTCGAACTTGGCATGTCAGGACGTCAGTATACGTTGCTATCAATTTCAACACCACTACCTATTAATTAGAAACTAGAAGACACGGAAAAATATATCTACTATTCGCATCCGAGGATGCAATTGAAAACAGAGCTTTATACCAAGATCAAAGACAACTATTTACGAGCACAAATTTTACGACGATTCTAATGGTGGTATTAATTTTATATTAGTTTATTTAAAAAAAAAATAATATCGCGGGGTCTGCGTTCGCGCCGAGCATCAATACTCAGTAAAGACGACGTTTCATTTTATTTACAACTTAAACATGGAAAGGGGTTTGTTGTTGTCTTTTACGGCATGTCAACAATCGTTGGGTCATTTTATGCTGAAATCCTAAATGTTTTTTTTTTATGTTGAATACGATTCATTCGTAGATTATTTTGAATGTTTAAAATATTTTTGTTACACAGAGCACCTTGTCTCCCCAAATTCTCACCCATTTAGTACTAGCCAAGTTAAATGTCGCTTAACTTCGGTGAGCTGGCGTGTAACGTGATTATAACGGCATTTGAAGGTTTTTTCACGGACATCCATAAACAGTAAAGATGACGTTTGTTAAAATTCATAACTTGACAATTAAAAAGGGGGTTTAAGATAGTATTATTTAGTCTGTTTTCGCACAGGACACCCATAAACAGTAATGGTGAAGTTTATTTTATTTATAACTTGACAATTAAAAGGGGTTTTAAGATAATATTATGGGTCAATTTTCGTGCAGGACATCCATAAACAGTAAATATGACGTTTTATTTTATTTTATCTATAACTTGACAATTAAAAGGGGTTTTAAGATAATATTATGGGATTTATTTTCGCACAGGACACCCATAAACAGTAAGGGTGGGTTTCATTTTATTTATAACTTGACGATTAAAAAGGGGTTTTAAGATAATAATATGGGGTCTGTTTTCGTGCAGGACATCCATAAACAGTAAAGATGACGTTTTATTTTATTTTATCTATAACTTGACAATTAAAAGGGGTTTTAAAATAATATTATGGGATTTATTTTCGCACAGGACACCCATAAACAGTAAGGGTGGGTTTTATTTTATTTATAACTTGACGATTAAAAAGGGGTTTTAAGATAATAATATGGGTCAATTTTCGTGCAGGACATCCATAAACAGTAAAGATGACGTTTTATTTTATTTTATCTATAACTTGACAATTAAAAGGGGTTTTAAGATAATATTATGGGATTTATTTTCGCACAGGACACCCATAAACAGTAAGGGTGGGTTTTATTTTATTTATAACTTGACGATTAAAAAGGGGTTTTAAGATAATAATATGGGTCAATTTTCGTGCAGGACATCCATAAACAGTAAAGATGACGTTTTATTTTATTTTATCTATAACTTGACAATTAAAAGGGGTTTTAAGATAATATTATGGGATTTATTTTCGCACAGGACACCCATAAACAGTAAGGGTGGGTTTTATTTTATTTATAACTTGACGATTAAAAAGGGGTTTTAAGATAATAATATGGGGTCTGTTTTCGTACAGGACATCCATAAACAGTAAATAGGATGTTTTACTTCATATTATTTTATTTATCAAGTTAAAAACTATACAACTAAAAAAACAAAGAATTAAATTGGCAATTTGGGATAGAGGAGTAGTATTTACCCCCCCCCCCAGCCCTTTCCCCCC
>OY744548.1:23553707-23566207 GCA_963556195.1 Sepiola atlantica | reverse complement strand
CAATTTTTCCCCTCATATCTCATTCGATTTTCTTAGTTTTTAATTTATCATTCTGAGGTTTCCTCTTAGAGGGTCAGACGATAAGGCCTTAAGGAAAATTTTAGCAATTTTCTTTTTTTTTTCACCCGCCCGTTTCATTGATTAAAAAAATGTTTCTTCTGAAATATATATATATATATATATATATATATATATATATATATATATATATATATATATACGTTTTAGACCAGCGGTTCTTAACCTGTGGAGAATTCCCCACTGGTGGGGAATGGCGGAGTTGCCAAGTGGGGAATAGCCGGTCGGACAGAGGAACCACTGCTTCAAAATTTAATACATTACATCCACAAAACGCTCAGCAATGATTCAATGAAACTCCATCAACTGAAGAAGCACTTCTCCAATGTACACCCCGAGTTCGTTGGCAAGGAGAGGCAGTTTTTTGAATTGAAGGCAAAATGCTCGAAGAAAATGAGAATGGATCAGGGCGGAAAATTTCAAATTGAGTCGAAAGCGATATTACACACATTGTACGCTGTTTCTCTGCTGGCGGCGAAGGCAAAGAAGCCACATAACATCGGAGAGACGCTGATATAGGCCAAATATATTTAGAAAAAACATAACGAATCTTTTCGTATGTATTTATTTCCATGTGATAACTGTGGTGGGAATGAAGAGCTGGCTCACTAAATAGTGGGGAATTGGAGAAAAAAGGTTAAGAACCACTGTTTTAGACGGTTGTAACAGTGCAAATGTATGACCGCAGGGTTGACTGAAAGGAGGTTATATCTTCGAAATATCAGTAAAACACTGACACCGTATATCACGCTATTGATTAAAGATGAAACACTATCCTTTCAGTTCACCTGGTGCTCGTACCTTTGCATTGCTACAATCCCCCCCCCCCCCCCAACTGAAATCTAAAACCTATCTATAAAAAGTAGAATGTGACTATATCTGTGAAATCTCTAGCAGAGAGGTTATTTTTCCAAACCCCCTCGAGCCAATCGTGTCTTCAGGCGGTGTCGTCATCACCGTTCGTAGATGTACGAATGATATTGCCAAGGTTATGACAAAAGGTTATTTGAAGCGACTTGTTTACAATTCAGGTCCCCGTTTTTACAACAGTCTGTCCGACCTTAGTCTTAGAACGCAGTTTCGATCCAATCAATTTAATTGATTTTTATATAAGTCTATAATAAACTACTAAAGAGAAAGAAAGTTATTTTCGGGTACTGATCCTGGAAACACCACACGCAGACACACGAACAATAAATACAATGTTGTCCTATTTTCAGATATTTTCTAGCAGAGCCCAGCCCCCCCCCACCCCCAATCTAGTGGGTGGTGATCCATTTCTTTTCTTTACAGACACTTTCTCTCAGAAAGCGACGCTACTAGTCTCTCTCTACTCTGTCGTTATTTCCTAACATATCTGGTTTCTCTCTGTCAGACTTACACAGAAAGACCTCGTGTTTCTACCACAACGAAGAAAAACTTTACTTTTTACCGCGTGAAGCGAAATTTCCACAACAAATTGTCGCAAGACAGCTTCCCAGCTAATTACAACTTGGTAGTCTTCAAATCCAATGCCAACAATATCTCTCTCTCTCATATATATATATATATATATATATATATATATATATATATATATATATATATATATATATAGGGTCACATTTTACCTTGTGGGAGTAAGATAAAACTGGCCTTGTGCCTAACCTCCTGAAGAGGCGGTAAATAATACTATATACACTTATAAAGCTTATTTTAACTGCATACATACATACATACATACATACATACATACATACATACATACATAGTGTTATTGCTATAAACTTCATAAGAATGTATCCAATGATCCAGCACTTATAGTGGGGGGTGGGTGGGCATACATGCAAACAATCTTACTGGGTATATAATTTCATTCGATCATTATTTTATCGTCGTCCTCAGTAGGCAGCCATTATAGTATTGAATTATTATAAGAAAAAATAATAAATAAAAGAGAAAATCTTATAATAAAAATAAAAATATAAAAAAAAAATGGTTTCTCTCTGGTAAATAAGATTTCTTTAATTTTTTTTCACGCTGACCTTGACGATGTTTTTAATTAAGTTTTCCTATGCAGAAAATAAAGCTCTCAAAATCCCCTAACCCCGGGGCTTTTCAGAGGGGGGGGGGAGGAGAGGTTATTTCAAGAAAAGTAAAATAAAAGGAACCGAACAAGTGTACTGAATTAAAAAAAATCAAATCTCGCACTTATTCGTCTACAAGTCGCGTACAAGGTGATTTGTCTACAAGTCGGTTCGTGTATACGTCGATTCGTCTACAAGTCGATTCGTCAATTCGTGTATACGTCGATTCGTCTACAAGTCGGTTCGTGTATAAGTCGATTCGTCTACAAGTCGATTCGTCAATTCGTGTATACGTCGATTCGTCTACAAGTCGGTTCGTGTATAAGTCGATTTGTCAACAAGTCGATTCGTCAATTCGTGTATACGTCGATTCGTCTACAAGTCGGTTCGTGTATAAGTTGATTTGTCAACAAGTCGATTCGTCAATTCGTGTATACGTCGATTCGTCTACAAGTTGATTTATCTATCAGTCGATTCGCGTCTTAAACAACTTTTATGACTTTTTAAAACTGTCGGGTTTCGTATTAAAATCTAGTATCTGTTCTATCCTATATATAGCGTTGTATTAGTTGTTATATTCTTAAGTGAGGAGTGCTCGATATCGTTGATAGAGCTTATGTAGATCTTGATTTGCCAGACACCGCATGCTGTTTTAACTCCTTGGCCGTTCGGCTAGGAACCCGATACTACACTTAATTTTTTCTGTCCTCAATCAGTGCAGGAGAAACCCTTCTAGGCGTAGGCAATTTTGATTTTTGTCCCAATCCAGGGTGCCCCTTTTTGGGGAGCTGAATTTTCGCCACATTAAAGACCGATCTGGTGTCTAACTCTGCCATCGTGGAGAAGCAAGTAAATAGGGACACCACGTGTTGTTGACTGTATCTTCAAAACATTGATCTATTTATATATATATATATATATATATATATATATATATATATATATATATATATATATATATATATATATACAGGGTGCGGCAGAAAGGTCTCCAGTATTTAGATTGAAGACTATGAGCGCTGTGGTGTTAAAAAGGTGGTTCATTTCTCACTCGGTAAGTTCGGCTTTATCATTTTTATTATTTTTATAATTTTTATCATTTTTATTATTTTTATCATTTTTATTCTTTTTAAAATTATTATCAAACATTTTCTATCATGTTCATTTTTTTTTATCAATGATCATGGGGTGATTGGAGAAATGTTTACTCAGCGATTGATCTCTTTAAGAGAAAACATGGACTGCCCACCAAGATCACCAAATTTAAGTTCTTGTGACTTTTTCATTTGGAGATAACTAAAGGACATTGTCTTCAGACTCTTGAGAATTTGAAGGAAGAAGATGAGGGAGGAAACCGAGGAACTCATACATAAGCTGATATAGAATGTCATGGTGAACTTCCGGGAACGACCACATCTATATATTGCTAACAACGGTCGCCATGTTGTCTGATATAAGTTTTTTAAAACCCATTTGAATAAAACTATATTTTATGTAAGGTTGCTACAAAAATTGTTAGATCATTCTACCGCTCCAGAAAGTATCTGACTACTGATGCAGTCCGTTACCTATATACGAGTCAGAATATTGTTGCTAGTCTCAGTCTTTTCTATAAATACTATTATGGCATATATTCGTTAGAATTGTATAACATATTCCCTGCTTTCTTTGTTCCAGCTCGTTTGACTCGTTGGTCTAGTGGTTTGTCTGAAAATTAATGGGACTTTTGTCACACACACGTACCTGTAATTTGATTGTCCCCACCCTTTCTTCTTCTCTGCACTCTCTCTCTCACAGATGTGATATTGCTAGTCTCAGTCTTTTCAATAAATACTATTATTGCATATGTTTTTCAGAATTGTCTGATCTATTTCCTGCTTCCTTTGTTCCAGCTCGTTTGACTTATTGGTCTAGTGGTCTCCATCAATTCGCTGTTTTGATACCTCATTGTAATACAGCTTCCTATTCCAGTAGCTCCTTTCCAAGAACTGCAAGTTTGTGGAATTCTCTTCCTGCTGACTGTTTTCTTCCTACCAATAGCCTTGGCCTTTTCAAGACTAAGGCGAATAGGCATCTCCTGTCTTTGCGATAATCACCGTTTGTTCTTGTTAGCTTCTTACATCAAGTGGCTTCATGCCTTGTCTGGAGTGATTTCCATTTAAAGAAAAAAATCAATCTAGTGGAGTATGTTCCTTTCGATTCTCTACAACCCCTTTCTCACAGAAAAGACGTTGCTAGTCTTTCTCCACTCTATCGTTATTTCCATGAAAGGCGCTCGACTGAGCTCTAATCTATGGTTTCTCCTTGTAAAATATTCACAACAAGAACTCAGCTTCCTACCACAACTGCAAAGAACTTTCTTTTTCTTTCGCAGTATGCTTAACATCTCTAATGGAATTTTCATGAACAGAATTTATTTCCAAGAACTTTCATCTGTGGAACTGCTTCCCTGTGTGCTACACCATGGTCGTCTTCAAATCCAATGACAACAAATACTTGCGATAAACCATTTCCTTCTGTGTGTCTAGCACCAGGTGGAATTTTGACGAACGGAACTTCTTTCCAACAACTTCTCGTCTGTGGATCCCGTTAGCACGGTACTGCTTCCCTGCGCACTTACAATTCAATGTCAACAAATTATTGCCCTAGACCCTCCCCATAAGTAATCAAACTTTGTTCATTCATTAATAATTTTCAATCCTCTCATAATGTTCGTCATCTTCATCCGACAATCTATGCATCTCGTTAACCCTTAACCTATGGGTGGCTTTTTGCTTTGATAAATGATAACACGTGTACTTTTTAGAAATATAATCAGTTTCGTTTGTCCAGATATTTGTGTTATTTTTTGTATTATCCATTCGAAATGTGAGATATCTTTATGCCCTGACCGGTATATCTCTATTTATATAAAAATAGATATGCGTATATGTTTATATATTTCTATGTACAGGATTCACTCTTAAACTAATTAACCGATCATTATGAATTTAGGAATACAGCTGCTAGACGTAAGGATAGTTATGTGTACTATATTTAGTTTAATATAGTCTTAGTAAAATGTTGGGAAAATAGGGAGGCGGAAACCCTTCGTTGAAAATTCCGATTTTTGTAAAATTTAAAAAATAGGTATTGAACACCAGTTAATAGATATTACTCAGATTTCAGTTCTTTGGATATTTGAAGAGTTTGTAGAGCACGACTTCCCATTTGAAAATTAAAATATTTCAGATTTGCATTAAATTTGACCAATAGCCATTAGACACTAATTACGCAAGATTCTCTGAATTTCAATTCGTTCTCAAGACTCTTTAAGCTTAATTCTTCAATTTTAGACATTTTCTAAGAATCCAAATCGTGTTATGGATTTTAATCAAAATTGTAGTAAGGATTCTAGACGTAAGGTTTAGTAACATTACATGTTGATTTTAATCTTCGTAAGGGGCCATAAAAGTGGTGCAAAACTGTTCCGTTCGGAGAATTAATTTTTACCCGTACTCGGACGGGTATTACTGCTAGTGCCGATATAAATGGATTGCGCGCATTTAATGGTATTCCTTCGAGCCCTTTAACGATTGAAGTAATTGTTGTCTTTTTGTGCTTGCTGTGTTAAATAAAGCAGCGGGAGACGAGTCGACTAAACGGCTCCGATTGTTTGATCACAGCTTGGTCCGACCGAACGGCCGCATATGCAGCACCGTTTCTTCATTAAACAAACCACGGTAATCAAAAACCAAACGCCAAGTCAAAAAAAAAACGCGGGAAAACATGGTTGCTAAGGAGCGGCAGCGTGCCATCGGCCCGGTCCCTTCAGATCAGCTTTATTTAATGGAGGATTATAATAACAGAAAATCAAACAAATAAAAACAAACGATCCTGACTTCGGTTATGTATTTAATGGATGGACTGAGCTGAGACTAATATATATATATATATATATATATATATATATATATATATATATATATATATATATATATATATATATATATATCATGTAAACCCAATATTTTCACATACTTGCATGAAATTTTTCTTAATATTATCATCCTGAAGAAGTCTTAAAAATAAAGACGAAACGTTGATGTATATATAACAAAACATCCTATTTGGTTTTTCCTTTTTCATTTCCCATCACGTCGGATTACCTCCATCCTTCCTTTCTCTCTCTCTCATATATATATATATATCTATATATCTATATCTATATATATATATATATATATATATATATATATATATATATATATATATATAATGACCCAGATAAAACATCCACAGGGTAGTAATCCAAAGAATTTCAACCGAGTTTATAAAAAGTGCTCAATATCAAATAGAGCTTTTATGATTATTTTTATTTACACAGTCATGTACAAAATCTGCGACACTGGCATGTCGATGTTATCGACCAACGGCTATTATAAACTGAGATCTCATCAGGCAGAGTTAGACTCCGATCTTAATCTTATGTCGAATTAAATTAAAGATGATTGAATTATCGTTTAATAATCATCTATCGTGATAATATAAAGCTCAATATATTAAATAGAGCAATAAATTCTAAATTCTATGTATTTTGGAATATATATATATATATATATATATATATATTCTTGGCAACCCGATGAGTTACATCAGCACATTATTTTGTTTATGTAAACTTTACCATTTAGAAGTGCGCTCACTCAAACTCGCACCCGCCCTAAAACATATTTTAAAAGAAGTTAGGTACAAAAAATTTAATTGAAAAAAAAAATAGCTTTACATTAAATTTTGAGTTTTATTAAGTAATACATTTTTTTCAATGCATGCGCTTGTTAAAATCCTAAACTATGTACATTGTAAAAAAAAATACGGTGCGTAACATGAACACATTATTTGTAAATGTTAACATTTAGGAAGTGCATATATATATATATATATATATATATATATATATATATATATATATATATATATATATATATATATATATATATATATATATATATATAAACTTTTAAATTTTTTATTTATTTTATTTATTAACGGATTATTATGAATTATGGAATATGTATTCTAGGCAACAGGGTGAGTAACGTGGGCACATTATCTTTTAGTAAACTTTACCATTTAGGGGAGTGCCACAGAAACCGTACCATAACCCCAGAGAAAAAGAGAACATTAAAATGTTATTCTACTAATATATATATATATATATATATATATATATATATATATATATATATATATACATACTCTGTCCAGGAGGTTGATCATGCATCTATCCGATAATAGTGCTATAGCTAGACACCTTACTAATGAACATTCCTGTCCCCGCTCGCAAATCCGAAAACTTCTCGTAGACAATACTAAAATCCTAGAACATAATACTAATACACAAAAACTCCACATACTAGAAGCTTTACTCATTAAAACTAAAAAACCTGCTATTAACAAGATTAATTTTAACACTAGTACTAATATACTTAAATGCTTATAATACCTAATAAACATAGTTAAATTTTCCCGCCATAACTAATTATAAATCTCAATCCAGGTCTTTACCTGTTTGTCATTATTCCACTGACGATGGACCCAGACGGGTCAGAAAGTACTCTGGACCAACATGTACACTATGGCAGTTTCATCAGCCAATTTACTTCCGAGATTAAGATTTTAATCCGGAAAATTGAAGGGATCAACACTAAAATAACCAGACAAAAATTGTCGGTTATTTTTAATAATACGTGTCTTAAAGAAAAAATGCTGCCTCGATACACACACACACACACACATATATATATATATATATATATATATATATATATATATATATATATATATATATATATATATATATATATATATATATATAACTTGTTCCATGATGCCTATCTATCTGGGTCCGTTCATCGCCTATATTGGTTTGTTTATACTTATCTACATAAATCTGAAAGACTGGTTTTCGGTTTCTGAATATCAGATTGATGCTTTTATTTATAGATGGTAAATATCGTATTCTAACACAAGTTCCGTGAGACAATCGTGGGTAAAACCGGAACGGACATTCTGAAGATACGTCCATTTAATGTGCGCGTTTATCAATGGAAATGAAATTTTCAAACTAAAGCGTGATAGCATGACAGACAGACAGAACGTCATAAAGAAATGTTTGGACGCATCTAAAAATAATTTATACATAACTTTCTATCTTTTTATCTATGTCTTTCCGGTGCTGGTACAGTTTGTGACCAATGTTAAAACTGATTTTTCGTCGGAATCTTCCGATTGTTTACGTAAAGTCCCGGCCTTAAAATAAAAAAAATGCACTTGAAGAAGGTCGGGTAATTTTATAGAATTATTCCCGTCTCAAATCCGGTAATTTTTTAAAGGTAAGAATTAAGATTAGGATTAGAATTTTATTCTATGGTCACTCGAAAAACACATACAACAACTATATTAAAGATGAGAGAGTTTCGTTCGTCGGCATCTTCCGGCAATTTACGTATTCAGCCGAAAGATGCCGACGAATCGTCATTTTTACTATGGGTCACAGACTGTACCAGTATCGTCTTTCCATATCTATATATTTATATTTATCCTTTGATGACGATTTGTCTAAGTGTTACATAATGATAGCCGTATTCGAATGGAAAGTTTGAATGACACCTTAAAGGTAAGAGGTGACCCCAGAACGGAAGTCGATGAAACAACGCCATTACCTGCCGGGGCTTTTCAGAAACAGAAAATGCGAAAAAAATATGCAATATTCTGGAATCTGCTTTTTTCTATTCTCTATTTATAAATGCTCTGGAATTATAAATTAATATATATATATATATATATATATATATATATATATATATATATATATATATATATATATATATATATATATTATAATATAAAATGAAGTAATAAAATAAGGTGTCAATCAAATTTTATTAGAATTCAAAGTTCATGCAAAGCATCCTTAAGTCCTTAGCTCATGAGTTTTCAAAGATAGTTCTTCTCTGATTCTCGGATTTAGCGGGTTTTCTAATTAAACAACGAATTTGGATTTGACTTGAGTTGCACATGCTGGGATTTCGGAACTTTGATTGGACTTTTTGTATTATTTTGATTGATTTATTTATCATTAACATTGAATATGGACACATTTCGCGACTGGATAACTTTGCCGGCCCCTTCAATTTCACGTATTTGGACTGCTGTTTGTATCTTGGAGTAATGTCCTTCCTGATTATGCTTCTCAACTTGTATGACCTGGATGGACTGTATGGATTCAACAAAAGTATGTTTTTGGATTGATATGTTTGATGTTATGTACTTTTATATATTTGTGTATATAATTTTATATATTTTCAAAGCGTAATTTTATTGCTTGTAGTAGTATAACTGCGGTAATGGTCCTCTGAAGAGAAGAATTATCTTTGAAAACTCATGAGCTAAGGACTTAAGGATGCTTTGCATGAACTTTGAATTCTAATAAAATTTGATTGACACCTTATTTTATTACTTCATTTCATATTATAATATTAATGCTCTATCCAGTATATTGAGCTTCAGTTTTTTATCCGAATGTTTCACTAATTATAAGATATTAGTTGACGCTTATATCTTTTGCTGGATTGCTTCATATATATATATATATTATATATATATATATATATATATATATATATATATATATATTAATAATCCAGGTAAAGTAAACATCCAGGGGATGAACATCCAAAGAATTTGAATCGGGCTTATAAAAAGTGCTCAATATCAAATAGAGCTTTTATATATATGATTATTTTTATTTATACAGACGTGTACATAATATGCGACACTGGGTTGTCGATGTTTCTTTCCAAATATATTTTGAGGGAAGGGTTATTTCCAAATATGATCTGAGGTACGGATCGGATTTTCTTTCTGTCTGATGAGATCTCAGTTTCTAATAGCTGTTGATCGATAACATCGACATGTATGTACGAATAAAAATAATGATATATATATATATATATATATATATATATATATATATATATATATATATATATATATATATATATATATATATGGTATGTAATGCTATAATAAGATTAATTCCATGAGAGGATTGTGATTATCATACAAAAGAAGAAAAGACAACTTGATGAGATTTCGCGCCTCTAATTAATAAACGCAATTGCTAATTAGAGACAGCATCAAAAGAACTGGCGGGAAGAATAAGTTTAAGAAGATCCATTCTCACGTTCGTCGCTTTGGCGAGGCGATTTATATTTAAAAAAAAAACTAATTCGTCAGACAACTGGTTTGTCGGCTAAGTTTCAAAATCTCCTGACAGTCGACTTAATTAGGTCACTTCCAGGTGACATTTAAAACGGCCGCGATGATATTCCATTATCGCCATGAGAGGAGCCCGTCAACGCTGGTATTTCTCAATCCAAGCTATTGCATGGCTATTGCATTATGGGAACGACAAACAATGGCGACACGAAGCGAAGACATACAAAAAATGGCTAATGTATTTGACAGAGAGACAAGTCGTACGCGAGGGAGTCAGCATTATCATACTGCGTAATTGTTTTATTTACCTTTTTTCTAAGAGGTTAGACACAAGGCTAGGTCAGGTTTTTTTTTACAATCAGCGCACTGGGAAAAATGCAATCTGGCCTACAAAAATGCCTGAGCAGCCCCGGCGTTATTCTCCGGTAAGGGTGCATCATGTGGTTAACATTAAACTAACCCCTGGGAAGATGGATCCTCTCGAACTGCACAGAAACGTACCTCAGCCCGACAAAAACAAGGTCACTATCGAACTGATTGTCGATGACGTACATTCGACTGGTAATAATAACACCCGCTGAAGCAGTACTAGACGTGTGATATATGTTGACAATGACAAAGGTGTATTCATATTTGTATTTTCAAATTTGTATATTTAGGCAGCATTCGTTTTGTAATACATGCCCGTTTAAAAAGAATCGATAGCCACTGGCGGTTCGATCTTTTATCTAATTTTTCATGCTCGCCTACAAATAATTTCACGTATCTAATATATAAAGAAAAGTTAGTCTGATGCTCGATTTTACACCTAAATAGCATTGCATCTGACAAATCAATATTTGATTCTAGCTTTATATGACAGGGGCGCGTGCGAAAATCACTGTTTTTCTTTAGGTTAGGAGCACAAAGGATTCATCATTATTATTATTATTATTATTATTATTATTTATTTATTTTTTTTTTTTTAAATTTTAATTCAACCTATTAATAATAATAATAATAATTATTATTATTATTATTTTTTTAATTTTAATTCAACCTATTAATAATAATAATAATAATTATTATTATTATTATTATTATTATTATTATTATTATTATTATTATTATTATTATTATTATTTTATTTATTTTTTTTTTAAATTTTAATTCAACCTATTAATAATTATTATTTTCTAAGTTTAGAGAATCAAACCCTACTTATCAAAATTTCCGTTCGCCTAGCATGGCCAAACCACCGGACATTGGGAGGATCCCAAAGGATATTCTTTATGGCGAGCTCGTAATCAGCTCCAGACTAGCAGGAAGACGTGTCCTACGCTATAAGGATGTATGTAAGTGAGACACGAGTTCAAGTGGCATCGACCCAACAGGCTGGGAGTCCGTCGCTGAAGATCGTAGCCGTTAAGAAGAGCTGTAAAGGCATGATTGCTGCAAGAGGACTGAGTAGAGGAGAGACGAGCAATGGGGGGGGGGGAGGGAGGAGAAAGCACATACAAAGCCTGCCGATCCAGGATAGGCTTGCACAGTCACAGCAGACGCTGCAATTCAGCAACCGACTAATCTGAGGTGCAGAACTCCATTGTCTCCTGAGACAGACGAATGTCAACAATAATAATACTAAAATGTAACGACCAATAAAAACAAGTCAGCCATTTTATATATTACTAAACAGCCCGTGACTAGTTGTTAGTATTAGTTATGTATATTATCTAATATACTTAATATATAAAAAAAAAGTCAGTCTGATTCGCGACTTTAGACATAAATGGTGCTGAATCTGACAAATCGCTATTTGATTCTGATTAGCGATGTCTTCCGTTTCATCATTGCGGCATGTTCTGTGCACTAAAAAAACAAAAATAAATTCGCTGAAGTTTCTTTTAAAAATACTTATTCCGGC
Source organism: Sepiola atlantica (assembly GCA_963556195.1). NCBI lineage: Eukaryota > Metazoa > Mollusca > Cephalopoda > Sepiida > Sepiolidae > Sepiola > Sepiola atlantica. The sequence continues at coordinate 23,553,898 of OY744548.1, read as the reverse complement.
AAGGAATTTTGTTAGGAGGGAAACTCTTTTTTAGTTTGTGATCTAACCAGCACCGCCGCTTATAAAATTGATAAAAAGAAAGTTCAACATTTTTCTAGAAATATGAAATGTAAATAGCGTACATCTTTTTTTAAATATTAACAATATTATGTAAAAAAATAGAATACAATAGAGGAAGGAGGTTTTTGCTA
>OY744548.1:23521207-23543707 GCA_963556195.1 Sepiola atlantica | reverse complement strand
CACTAAATGTACAAAAGCAAGGAAATTCCCAAATTTTTACACTTTTATTGATATTAATTAAGGGTATGACTACATATCAACCAAACCATTTCATTATCACATCACTACAGTATAAATCTCTATGGATGAGTGGATGAAGTGTGTGAGGTGCGATGAAGAAAAATTCCTACCAGTAAAATACATAGCCCTGTTGTGCTCGCATACCCTTAATGACAATAAAAGTGTAAAAATTGGGGAATTTCCTTGCTTTTGTACATTTAGTGTATATGAATTTTCATCTTAACCCTATTAAGGGCATATGGTTTCAGTATACTGGCATTTTTCATGGAATATATATATATATATATATATATATATATTATATGGTCTGCTATAAATGATAATATAATTTTATTTCAACATAAACAAATGTAACATGGAAGAAATATGCAACTGCAATATAGAACTAACAAATGTTATTTTGAAACATAAAACATTACGTTTAATAAAGCTCCATGTGCTCTCCATAGAGCTGAATAATGATTTGCGACATAGTCCAACAGCACTTGAGCAATGACAGCTCGGGTTTGTTTGTTAAGGTCAACAATGCTATATGATTTCCACTTTCGACGGACATATAAAATAGAAGAAATGCTTAAGCATCAAGAAAGTAACAAACAAAAGAACATATATAGTTAGTTATGGTGAAAACATAACCTTATGGAAAATTGTAGATGCTATTATAATTTTAATATTTCGAACAGTAACTTGTCCTTTATCTAAAAATAATTTGTATAAAAACAAATCGATCAATTTCATAAACAACTTCACACCAGCAAACACATCATTTTATACCTAAAAAAGGCTTGACGTGTCGTAAAACGATCACAATCAACAAACATTTTAAGGGGTCATGCTACAGCGGGGGTCTCTTTAAAGAATTAAGATAAATATGAACCTTTTTGGTAAATGCTACATATATAGTGGATTATTATTATTATTACCGAATTCGAATTCCTGGATCTAATAGTCAAAAGACAGACCGACAGACAGTCAGATTTGGTATTTAATACTTATATATAAATATTAAAACAGGTCTTATATGTATATATTAACATTTTTTTTGGATTGATTTAGATATTTTGGGTATGTTGAAACTTAAAATAAAACAACGTCTATATATTTTCGGATAAGTGCGTGTATGTGTGTTCGTCGTTGAAAACGTTTCAGCGCCATTTTGTCGATATGCTGTTTCGGCGTTGACAAATATTGCAGTCATAGTAGTAACAACGCGCCACTAGGTGGCACGAGAAGCGCTTGTGCACGAAGAGAAATTCATTCAAATACTCGACAATATAAACTAGAAGAATACCCGTCCTATGGAGGGGTAAAATTAATTGACCGAACAGAGCAGTTTTGCACCACTTTTATGTCCAGTTACGAAGATTAAAATCAAGCTATAATGCTACTAAACCTCATGTATAGAAATCTTATTACAATTGTGATCATAATCACTTACATGATTTTGATTCTAGAAAAGGTCTAAATTTAAGGCTTGAGCTTCAGGGGTCTTAAGGAGAAATTGAAATTCAAGAAATGTCACTTAATTGATGTCGAATGACTATTGATCAAATTCAATGCAAATCTGAAATATTTGAATTTTCAAATAGAGATTATATATATATATATATATATATATATATATATATATATATATATATATATATATATAAATAATTTAATATTTATTTATAAATATTATACTAAGCCCCTTTAAAAAATTTAAGTTGAGCACTCTAGGGGATGTTAAAAATAGACTGTCAAAAAGCTTTAATGCAAAGTTCCGAATACGTTCGTCGAACACTCTCGACTAGTCTTCTATCTGTGCCCGCTTCTAGGTACATATAGATCTTAATTTCCCTTAGTTACGTGACAGTTTCCGTTGGTCGAGTGGATATGGCGACTGCTTGCAGATTCTAGGCTGACTCTGTGTACCGGGTTCGCGCCTCTCGACCGTCTGAAATTATTACTTTCCTGCACTGATGAGAGCAATAAGCTTGAAACGCTAGCGTCTGTAGGTATTAATAATTTAATATATATATATATATTATATACATACTGGCAAATATATGCTCCCTCCGGTTGCTTATTTTTGCTCGCCTGGGAAGATGGTATTATGATGAACGAACATACTACACTGCCACCCGAGGAAGGAGGTAATGCCTCATGACGAACGGACATATACTACACCACACACCAAAGGTGGGGGTAATGCCTGGGAAGAGGGTCACATTTCAACAAAACAGACACTCACTATTCCTTTTAAAGAGGAGCTAATGCTTGGGAGGATTGTCTCATTGCAACCGAACATATACTACACTATTCCCTAAAAATAGGAGGAGTTAATGCCCAGGAAGATAGTATCATTACCACGGGATAGATAATGCACTAGTCCGCCTCAAATAATAGCAGGAGGTAATGCTTGGGAGGATTGGTATAATGACGAACGAAGATATACTACACTAACCCTCCAAATGAGAGGTAATGCCCGGGGGTGGGGGTGGTATCATGACAACAGAGTAGAAGGTAGGCTCCCTTTATCGGGCAAGAAAACTTATCATATTCATCATCATTCAACGATTAATCTCTTCATCTGTAGTGGCTTTTAGGCTTGTTAAGTAGTGACTCATAGGAGAAAAATTACTAATATGTAAGTCACGTAGTCACGAGAAATACACAGACACGATAAATGGTTACATAATTTTACGAATCTAGTAAAACGAACCAATAAATATTTACTTATTATCACTTATTTTAGTGACGTTAAGTGTTCATCTTCCTCAAATTCGTTTATTAATAATTTAACAGAAAGTAATTAAATTTGAAAGAAAATCATTAAATGGTCTGAATGTCAGGGACCAGTGTTTCTAGTTGAAACTCTATCAATATAACGAAAAGGCGCATGTTACTTTCTAATTTTATTCAGCTACTAGATGTACCCGTGGCCCGTGGGTTATAACCACTACCATTGTTTAAAAAAATATCACTTCAGACAAGGCATGAAGCATCTTGATGTAAGGAGCTAACAAGAACGAAATATGATTATTGCAAAGACAGGAGATGCCTACTGCCCTTAGTCTTGGATAAAAAAATTAAAAAAAACAAGACGATAGGTAGCAGGAAAATAATCAGCAGGAAGAGAGTTCCACAAGCCTGAAGTTCTTGGGAATAAGCTACTAGAATAAAAAACTTGTATAACAATAAGGTATCAACACAGCGAATTGATGAAGACTACGAGACCAACGAGTCAAACGAGCTGGAACAAAGGAAGCAGGGAATAGATCAAACAATTCTGAAGAACACATACCATAATAGTGTTTATAGAAAAGACTGAGACTAGCAACATTAACTATGTGAGATAGAGAGGGTGCAGAGAAGAAAGGGTGGAGGTCAATCAAATTACGGATACGTTTCTGCACCTTATCAAGAACCCTCAAATGCGACGGGGATTCACCAGACCAAATAGCCCAACAGTACTCCATTCGAACATTTATAAAATCTTAAATATGTTTTATGACATTCGTCTTGCATAACTGAAAATGATCAGTCTCTTTACTGCTATGCTATTTCAAATCTAAGCATGACAGACCAAAGGAAATGCTATTTCAAATTTAAGCATGACAGACCAAAGGAAATGCTATTTTAAATTTAAGCATGACAGACCAAAGGAAATGCTATTTCAAATTTAAGCACGACAAACTAAAGGAAATGCTATTTTAAATTTAAGCATGACAGACCAAAGGAAATGCTATTTCAAATTTAAGCATGGCAGACCAAAGGAAATGCTATTTCAAATTTAAGCATGACAGACTAAAGGAAATGCTATTTCAAATTTAATCGTGACAGACCAAAGGAAATGCTATTTCAAATTTAATCGTGACAGACCAAAGGAAATGCTATTTCAAATTTAATCGTGACAGACCAAAGAAAATGCTATTTCCAACTTAAGCATGATAATCGAACGAAAATGCTATTTAAAATTTAAACGTGACATCTAAACGAAAATTCTATTTAACATTTAAACATAAATGCTTAACGAAAAATTTATTTCAAACTTAAGCGTGACAGCCCTCCGAAAATGCTATTTCAGACTTAAGTGTGACAGCCCAATGAAACTGCTATTTCAAATCTTAGCGTGACAGCTCAACGAAAATGCCATTTCAAACTTAAGAATGACAGACAAACGAACATGCTATTTCAAACAGAAACGTGACAGTCCAACGAAAATGCCAGTTCAAATTTTAGCGTGACAGTCAGAAGAAAATGCTCTTTCAAACTTAAACGTGACAGTCAAGAAAACGCCACTTAAACTTAAAGTGTGACAGCCAGACGAAATGCTATTTCAAATTTTAGCATGACTATCGCACCAAAATACTATTTCAAACATAAGCGTGACAGTCCAACGAAAATACTATTTTTAACTTAAGAAGAAAATACGATTTCAAACTTAATCGTGACAGCCCAACGAAAATGCTATTTAGACCCTAAGAATGACAGCACGAGGAAAATGCTTTTTAAACTTAAGTGTGACAGTCCCACGAAAATTCTATTTAAAACTTAAGCGTGACAGCCAAATTTTATTTAATATTTAAGTGTGACAGCCAGAATAAAAATGCTATTCAAAGCTTCAAAATGACAGTACAGGAACTATGCTTTCTTCACGCTCAAGCGTGACATAACCACGAAAATGCTATTTAAAGTTTAAGCGTTAAATATAAATCTATCTACGGACAGAGCCTCTTATAAAGTTGCCTAGACACACCTAAAAACCCCAAAGATGATTATATGAATATTGTGATGGTTGTAAGGCTTGTTGATGGGGATGGGTGGGCGATGGTGAGTTGTAACGTGATGGTTATCTTAGAAGAGGCAGGAAGGAACGCTACTAGATCGTGCAGCAGCAGATGATGATGAGGAGGAAGATGAAGAATCTGCGGTTGGCGTAGTAGCAGCGAAACTCGGTGAAGATGGATGGAAGAAGAGAATGGAATTGAACCATTTTTCGCTGTCAAAGCGCAGAGTGAGAAAAATCAATACGCGACCGATAAGAGGGAAAAGAGGGACGGACAGATGTTGAGAGAGAGAGAGAGAGAGAGAGAGAGAGAGAGAGAGAGAGAGAGAGAGAGAGAGAGAGAGAGAGAAAAGAAGTGAAAGAGAGAGAGAGAAGAAGTGAAAGAGAGAGAGAGAGAGATGGAGAGAGAGAGAGAAGGAGTGAAAGAGAGAGAGAGAAAAGAAGTGAAAGAGAGAGAGAGAGAGGGTTAAATTGCGTTTGAGAGAAAGAAAGAAAAAAGAAGAAGGGTTAGAGGGAAATACACTAGAGAAAATGAGAGAGAGAGGGAGAGAAGGACAGAGAGAGAGAGAGTGAGTGAGAGAGAAAGAGAGTGAGAGAGAGAGAAAGAGAGTGTGAGAGAGAGAGAAAAAGAGTGAGAGAGAGAAAGAGAGTGAAAGAGAGAGAAAGAGAGTGAAAGAGAGAGAGAAAGAGAGAGAGTGAAATAGAGAGAGAGTGAAAGAGAGAGAGAGAGAGAGTTAAATTGAGCTAGAGAGAAGGAAAGAAAAAAGAAGGGTTAGATGGAAATACACTAGAAAACAATTAGAGAGAGAAGGGGAGAGAAAGAAAGACGGACAGAGAGAGAGAGAAGAGAAAGAAAAAGAGAGAGAAAGAAAGAAAGAAAGAGAGAGAAGAGAAAGGAAGAGAAAGGAAGAGAGAGAGAGAGAGAGAGAGAGAAAATAGAGAATAAAATGAATGCAGATGATAAGATAACTTTGGACAAAAATGAGAGAGAGAGAGAGAAAGATGGAGGAGAGAAGGGGGAAGAAAAGAATGTGAAATACATACATGATGAAGCACATACTACATTTCACATTTTTGTTTCATTTTTACTTCAGCTGACGTTCTAAGAAATCAAGGGGCCCCTTCCTGGGGCTAACACTCGATCCGTATATGAGATATATAGATATCCGAGTGTTCCATGAAAGTTCTCATGTACCTTTCAAACGTTCAGTTAGTAATGTATGTGTGAATGTGTGTGTGTCTAAATGTATGTGGGCATATATATATATATATATATATATATATATATATATATATATATATATATATGTGTGTGTGTGTGTGTGTGTGTGTGTGTGTGTGTGTGTGTGTGTGTATGCCGTACATCAACAGAAATAACTTCATGATCATTGCAAACCACAACATTTCGTATTTGTAATCAATTTATAATCATATCATATTCTATTTGAAATAGTTAAATGAATTATATGTTTTATATTAATAGTTTGTATTGATTTAAAAAAAATGTTCATTCATATATATATATATATATATATATATATATATATATATATATATATATAAGAGTATTGTAGTTTTCTTGAAGCATTGCTGGTAAATAAGAATATAGATATTTAAAAAGGCTGTGTATAATGCGAATAAAACCGGGACAGTGAAAAAAGAGATGAACAAAAACTAATAATTAAAAACAATATATATTTTTATATTTCGTGAGAAAAAAACCTTTCTAAAAAAAAAATTTTTTTACGGGCAGAGAATTTTTTTAATGATCCAACCTGGTCGTTGAATTCCAGGTTTGATCATAAAAAAATTCTCTGCCTGATGAGACCTCAGCTCTTGAGAGCTGTAGATCGATAACATCAACATGCCAGTGTAGCAGACATTGTACATGTTTGAATAATAGCATTCACTAATATATATATATATATATATATATATATATATATATATATATATATATATATATATATATATATATACATCTTTAAATCTCCTTTCACCGGACACCTCAGCTATGGACATTCACCAACTGGACAGACTCCATTTTTGTTTTTTTTACACGCACACTCTTACTCTCCATTACTTTATATGTTTTCAAATTTTGAATTTTCCACTGCCAACTTATCCATCCATGTAATTCCTCTGATGATAAGACTTTAATCTTTGAAAAGCCTTGGCTTAAAGAAAGAAAAATGAACAAGTTTTTACCGAGTACACTTTGTAGTGAGCAATCGAAGTTGAAATAGATTTGTCATTCGTACATATTTATCCCTCTTCTTTTATCTATCTTTATAATTGCTCTATCTCGTATATTGAGCTTAAACTATTTCACTATAGGTTCTATTCTCTAAAAGTATACTTTTAGTTTTATATTTATATATCTATATATATATATCTATATATATATATATATATATATATATATATATATATATATATATATATATCAGGAAAGAGAGAGAGAGAGAGAGAGATAGAGAGCACGTTCGAGTTAAAACTGATGTATGAGAAATATGTTGAACTAATAAACAAAAAACAGCTGCAAATTTTCATCGGAAAGAATTTTCTGTCACAAGAAGCAAATCAATCAATAATATAAAAATCCATAGACATCTTTTTTTTTACGCTTAAAGTCTAACATACATGCGAAAAGAGCGAGGGCTTATTGATTTGATATAGTAATGTTTTCTCATGAAATAATGTTTTCTATTAAAAAGAATGACAAAAAATACGAGTGGTAAAAACAGACACAATTTCTTGTGATGCCTTGGAGAAAAATAGGTTCTCCCTTTTCTTTGTCACACGAGGCAGAAATATTCGCAAAAATATCAATACACGTGTTTCTCTCTTTCAAAAAAACAACCAGTTTTCATGAAGTTGCCAGAAAATGTAAATTCCAGGGAGTTCTCTCCCCTTGGTCATTTTGAAATTTTGTACTCAAATCGAAGTATTTTAAAAATGAAATTTAAAATAAAAGTAGAAATTCTAATAATTTCGCTGACCCCCCACCCCCCTGAAAGACCCAAACTAAAATAAATATTTAATTTCATACACAGTAGACCACCCGTGAGTCGTTAGTGAGTATTTGTTATATATATTATTAAATATTTTAAAATTAAAACAAAATCCAAGTTACGGCTGCTGCTGCTGCTGCTGCTGCTGCTGCTGCTTTCAGACAAATATAACCGTCCGCAGATTTTGACTATTATATAGATCGGTAGCGACTAGCAGTTACGGCTGCTGCTGCTTTCAATCAAACATACACAAATATTTATGAAACACTCTTGTGGTGTCATAATATACCCTTCCCATTTTATGAAGTCATAATAGTCGCCATCTCTTCTCTCTCTTTTCCTTTCCCTTTTAATTATTTACGACATTCGCCCCCCCCCCCTCGCACTACTCCTCTCACCATTCGCCTTTTATTTATGTCATTCGCCCTTCCTCCCACCATCTAAAACATTCATGTACAGATGAAGAGTGTGCGCGGTTACAAACAAGCAAGATAGCAAACAACAGCATTAGAGTTTTAATAGTATATAAATTCATTAAAAAAATTAATTCTCTGACTGTTTAGTAGTTTCATGTTTTTTATGTTTACATTGTGTTGCTCGATCTTCCTCCTACTCACTCTTTCTTTCCGTAAGAAAATTGGTTGCAAATCACCAGAAAAAGCCGTATTAAATATTTTTGCTATGATACGATATTCCAAATAGTATATTATTGAGATAAAAACATTCTAGATAGTACGACAAGTCTTAATAACGAAAGAGAAATGTTACTTTCGCCTCGATAAACGGCGCTATAATAGATCTATAGATCCACAGAGAGACCGACTTTACTTTATATACAAAGACCGACTTTACTTTATATATACAAAGACCGACTTTACTTTATATACAAAGACCGTCTTTACTTTATATACAAAGATCGACGTTACTTTATATACAAAGACCGACTTTACTTTATATACAAAGATCGACTTTACTTTATATACAAAGACCGACTTTAATTTATATACAAAGACCGACTTTACTTTATATACAAAGACTGACTTTACTTTATATACAAAGACCGACTTTACTTTATATACAAAGACCGACTTTATATATACAAAGACCGACTTTATATATACAAAGACCGACTTTACTTTATATATACAAAGACCGACTTTACTTTATATATACAAAGACCGTCTTTACTTTATATACAAAGACCGACTTTACTTTATATACAAAGACCGACTTTACTTTATATACAAAGACCGACTTTAATTTATATATGAAGACCGACTTTACTTCATATACAAAGACCGACTTTACTTTATATACAAAGACCGACTTTACTTTATATACAAAGACCGACTTTACTTTATATACAAAGACCGACTTTACTTTATATACAAAGACCGACTTTAATTTATATATGAAGACCGACTTTACTTCATATACAAAGACCGATTTTACGTTATATACAAAGACCGACTTTACTTTATATACAAAGACCGACTTTACTTCATATACAAAGACCGACTTTAATTTATATATGAAGACCGACTTTACTTCATATACAAAGACCGATTTTACTTTATATACAAAGACCGATTTTACTTTATATACAAAGACCGACTTTACTTTATATACAAAGACCGACTTTACTTTATATACAAAGACCGCCTTTAATTTATATATGAAGACCGACTTTACTTCATATACAAAGACTGATTTTACTTTATATACAAAGACCGACTTTACTTTATATACAAAGACCGACTTTACTTTATATATAAAGACCGACTTTACTTTATATACAAAGACCGATTTTACTTCATATACAAAGACCGACTTTACTTTATATATAAAGACCGACTTTACTTTATATACAAAGACCGACTTTACTTTATATACAAAGACCGACTTTACTTTATATACAAAGACCGACTTTAATTTATATATGAAGACCGACTTTACTTCATATACAAAGACCGACTTTAATTTATATATGAAGACCGACTTTACTTCATATACAAAGACCGACTTTACTTTATATATAAAGACCGACTTTACTTTATATACAAAGACCGATTTTACTTCATATACAAAGACCGACTTTACTTTATTTATAAAGACCGACTTTACTTTATATACAAAGACCGATTTTACTTTATATACAAAGACCGACTTTACTTTATATACAAAGACCGACTTTACTTATATATATATATATATATATATATATATATATATATATATATATATATATATGTATATATATATATATATATAACAAATATATGCTCCCTTTTTTGCTAGTTTGGGAGTATAGTATCACGGTGAACTATCATATACTAAACCGACCCCAACAGGAAGACGTAATAACTAAGACAATGATATCATGAACACGGAATAGATAGTACACCACCCCGTTAAAAAATATGAGGTAATACCCGGGAGGATCTCTCGAAAAAGGAGAAGGTAATGCCCGTGATTATGGTTTCCTGACAACAGAACAAATATTACATTGATTTTGGTTTGTTTGAACATAAGGTAGACAACTAATATAATACTCTTCAATCGAAAACATTATTTTTATTTTTAGTTGATCATAAAATATGTTTTATATTAGTAGTCGTCTTGATCGAACTAAGTACTTTAGGTGCTTTCGCAGATTAGGACTCACATTAACTTTGACCATGTCGTTAGGGTTAGGGTCATGCTGGGGGGGGGGGGTCAACGTTAGCGTGGGTCCTAATCCGTGAAAGTTCCGTACTTTATTTAAAACAAATTTTAGCGAAGAACGTTATTATATTGCTAATAACATGGTACAACAATAACAAATAAAAAAATGGCTAGTCAAAATCAAAGTTTGAATTGTCAGCTTAAATGTTATTTGGGTCTGACTCTGAAAATCACGCTAGATAATTTTATGCGTTAGATATTTTTTCTTGAATCTCGTAGAGGTTAACATGAAAAAAAATGTTAATCAAAACAAGGAAAACTATCGTAAAAAAGGTTAAGCTAATTTCAAAGAGAAGCTGCCAATACGTCACCTCGACTTACTTTCATCCATATATGTTACGCAAAGAAACATTTCTAACCAAAGTTTAACCCTAAACAATAACCATAACTAGAATTTTATCGTAGCATGCCCTGTACACTAAAAAGTTTAATTAGCTTCAGTTTCTTTTCTGAAAATACTTATTTCGGCAAAGAACAGTGCAACAATAGACACACATCTAACTAATGACCTTAAAAGTTCAACATGTACAGTAGGATAACTGCTATTTTTGCATGAAGGTTAAAATAGGAGTTATCCCCCTCTTACGTTAGCATTCAATCTAAACATTATCATAGAAAATTAAAATTTGAACGCACATGCCATTAATTAATCCTGGGCAACGCCGGGTAGATAAAACTATATATATATATATATATATATATATATATATATATATATATATATATATATATATATAATTAGTGTTATAATGGAATAATTCCAGGAAGAAATCCGGGTAAGAGAGCTCAATGTGGTAAACAGAGCAGGAATAACGTAAAATATAATAACACGAAATTACATGATTGTCGATGCAATAATTTATTTCAACCTTGCGGTTTTATTCAAGCATCCAATTTGACAATTACATTTTTGAGACTGACAGAAAACTGAATTCACCCTCGACACTTCAAACACAACCAGAGAGAGTGGTGGTCGCAGCCAGTCTGAACACCTATTACAGAGCGAGTAGGAATTAACATCTTATATTTAACTAAAGCAATCGAAAGGGATCTTATGTTTTTTTTTGTTTATTTTTATTAAAATAATAACGTCTGAGTTAAGCGCACATATTCTTTCTACATTTCCGACCGATATATATATATGATGAGTATACGTGTATGCCACATTAATCCGATTATTCGAAGTATACTTTTACGCCATAAGAGCTTTTTCGCCATGACACATTTTCTTTTACTAATCAGAAACCTAATAAAGTCGACGGTTGTGATTTAATTTACAAGAAGATTGTACAAGTACGCATGCGCGTATATGACTGCAGAATCAGAATTCATTTGCAAAAGAACAGCGAATACTTATCTATCGATTAAAACACCCCTATATATATATATATATATATATATATATATATATATATATATATATATATATATATATATATATAAACATTCACCTAGCAAGTCGCAGTGCTATTCTAATACTCTGTCGTTGAGTACTATAGAATGTTTAGATATTTATGCTCGCCGCTTTCAGTGTAAATATCACTTAATTTCTTACTATCACGTGACAATCTCTCGTGGGCTAATCGGACTAGGTGAACACTTACAGATTCAAGGTGTCTCTGTTATTTCCCTGTGCTGATGAGAGCCAAAACTACGTTGTACGTAGGTGAAATATTAAAAAAAATAATTGAATATTATATATATATATATATATATATATATATATATATATATATATAATAAAGTGTTAAAATTATCACAGTTTAATCGCTATTTAAAATTGGCCGTGTAGTTAAGGTGTCGGATTTGAGTTGCAAAATACTCGTAATCCCGGGTTTCGAATCGCCTGACCGGTAGTGAATAGTCATATCTCTATGCTGATGAGTCCCGATTATTAAGGACGAAACGTATACGTACATAGATTATGAACAATAACAAACATTATATATATATATATATATATATATATATATATATCAAAAGAAGAATTGCTAACATTTTCTTGAAGGCCTTATCGTCTGCCCCTCTAAGGGGAAACGTCAGAATAATAAATTAAAAACTAAGAAAATCGAATGAGATATGAGGGGAAAAATTGTTTGTATCTCATTTCATTTTCTTAGTTTTTAATTTATCATTCTAACGTTTCCTCTTAGAGGGTCAGACGATAAGGCCTTAAGGAACATTTTAGCAATTTTCATTTTTTTTTCACCCGCCCGTTTCATTGATTAAAAAAATGTTTCCTTATATATATAATACATTATTTATGTTTGGTATTATCATGACCCATTACAATATTTCCTGTTTTACATTATTGACGCGCTTTATATATATATATATATATATATATATATATATATATATATATATATTAATTTTAATCCACTTACAATCATTCGTTGATCTATCGGGAATAAATTGCAAACCGTTGTGAATATGATATGTGTATCACCCGGACAACAAAGCCCGGACAAGTTTTAACAAATGGAGCTAGTAAGATGTATATGTTTTTTTTTTTAATGTTTGGCGCGTAACATGACATTTGTTTCTTTAAACTATGTGCATATATAATTAGCGCCATTTTCAAACTTATGGAGAAAGGCTTCTACCACCCGGGCAACAAGAACACCAAATGAAACAAATACGCGCATGCGCAGTTTTACACGCGCATGCGCCAGAACGAAACTGTAACCTGACAATTTAAGTAGCATCTTTTGACATTTTCGGAATTTTATTTTTCATCCGCACGGTCACTTAACTGTGGCACACGGTGAGTGTTGTACTCTTCCTATAGCGCACAGCTTATCTATAGCACACACACTAATATATATATATATATATATATATATATATATATATATATATATATATATGGAGAGAGAGAGAGAGAGAGAGAGAGAGAGAGATAGATACAATTATACACATATGCAGATATATACACATGCACATCTATACACATATATCTACACATAGTTATATATATATACACATACACATCATTATATATATATACACATACACACAATTATATATATACACACACATACACACAATTATATATATACACACACATACACACAATTATATATATACACACACATACACACAATTATATATATACACACACACATACACACAATTATATATATACACACACATACACACAATTATATATATACACACACACATACACACAATTATATATATACACACATACACACAAGTATATATATACACACACATACACACAATTATATATATACACACACATACACACAATTATATATATACACACACATACACACAATTATATATATACACACACATACACACAATTATATATATACACACACATACACACAATTATATATACACACACACATACACACAATTATATATACACACACATACACACAATTATATATATACACACACACATACACACAATTATATATATACACACACATACACACAATTATATATATACACACACACATACACACAATTATATATATACACACACACATACACACAATTATATATATACACACACATACACACAATTATATATATACACACACACATACACACAATTATATATATACACACACACATACACACAATTATATATATATACACATACACACAATTATATATATATATATATATACACTTATATACAGGGTGTTTCTAAAGTCTTGGGAACATAACGTTGTATAACGCATTTGTAATGTTCCCAAGACTTTTGAAACACCCTGTATATATATGTAGAATTTGGTATATTCGGACTACTGTTCTCGTCTCGGGTGTTTTTATCTTCAAGGGCACTTGTCGAACTCGGGAACATTTCTGTTGAATTCTTGAGTTCGACAAAGTGCACCTAAAGAAGGTCGGAGGTTACATCGGGCGAAACGTTGTGATAAAAAAATCCAAGATTAGAACAGTAGTCCGAATATACCAAATTCTACAAATTATCAACCCTCATCTAAAAAATTCCGAAACACAATTATATATATATATATATATACATACAGAAACTAATAGAAATACACGATACTTTGAGCTGTTGTAAGCCGTACCAAGCAAACTTACCTTGGAGAAAGTGTTCAATGCTGAGAAGTTTGCTCTTAAGGTTGTGTTTTTATCACGTGAAACGCGGAGTAGCCATATGTGAAAGTTTCTTCGTTATGATATATATATATATATATATATATATATATATATATATATATATATATATATATATATATATATATGTGTGTGTGTGTGTGTTAGTGTATTGCACCGGGCATTTTTCTTTTTATGATTTTTTTAGTAGACTTCCTATAAACAAATTTAGTGGTTCTGAATCAGATGAAAATCGGGCGGAAGAAATGTCTTGAGGGATTTCCTCAGGACGGACACCGGATTCGACAAGTTGTTGGAATGAGAACAGGATAACTTCTTAAATTCTTTTAAGTGGTTTTCTAAAAAAAAATTTCTGAAATGCTATCAAATGATGCGGCCTTCAATAATTTTGAACCTGGAAAATCAGCATCTATTCTTGGGATTAGAGGTTACCTCGCGTACATATTTTCATTATGCCAGGGCCACAATTTGATACTGACGGTTAGGGTTTTATACGTAGAGTTATATATACATATAACGTCTCTAACTATTGAATCGGCTATCTTTCTTTTACTATTTGGGCCACCACTTATCAAGGCAAAGTGCTCCCCGGGGTATAACGGTTAATGAGGCGTAATGATTGCCAGTCGAAGGATTAGGAACATTATTGGAGTACTAACATTGATCAATGGTACGAACTTCCTTTGATTACTTGTAGGTGGGTTTATGGCAAAAATTTGTTGCCATCGGATTTGAAGACGAGAAATTTGTAATCAGAATGAAAAGCAGTCATGCGGTAATTTGTTCCACGGGTGGGAAGTCCTTGCGAAGAAACTGTACATGGAAATTCTGCTTGACGATAGACACATGGCGGGAAAAAGAAAAGTCTTTTTTTTCTGCAATTGTAGTTGAAGACGAGTTGTTCCTGTAGCTGTATTACAAGGAAGAACGAAAGATTGAAGCCCAGTCGATCACCTTCCATGGAAATAACAATGGAGCAGAGAGTAAGTAGCAACGTCTCTTTTGTGCGGCACCTCCCCAGATGTGGCAACAGTATTTCAATTTTTGGTCTAGCGTGAATGTCAGTATGTACTGGTTTCTCACAGAAGCGGCATTAGGCTGGAAAGTGAGGAAAATCAGCATTTCTCGGAAGGGCAATTCATGTTGGGTAAAAAATAGCTGAGAAAAGAATCTGTCCGCATTCCAAACGATTGGCAATAAATCAACCCCCCTTTCCAAAGGAGGAGGAAATGCCTGAGAAAGTACACCACCCCTAGGGCCGAGCCGAACTATACCACATACAACAAAGTAGGGTTTAGTGGTTCAGATCAGCCCCAATGCTGTCAGGATGATACACAGGGGGCGAACCTCGACGGGTATGACACTGTCGAACCAGGTGCTGAATCATATCAAATTCCATTCAGAAGTGTGACCCCAATTTAGAAGTGTGGCCCCAATTTAGTGACTTTGGAGCAGTTGGAGTAAGCTCCTTAGTTACCCTTCCTCCAAGTTAAATCTGACATCCGGTTGAGTAGCATCGCTTCTTGTTGACAAGATATATACCAGTCGAGGATCCGTTCTAGACAATCAGTTCGACAGAGGCTAGGCCAACTCGGTCGCTTTTTATCTGTCGGGCTGTGGTATTAGTCATGGGTAGTGGTAGAAGGTTCACTCTTCCAGACCTTGCCTTCCATCTTTGGATAGGAGTTAGTTTATTGCTAACTACCTGAAGCGCCCCAACCGGGGAATACCGATGGGGCTGCCCAGGCAATTTTTAAGAGGCCAGAGCGCCCCTTCTTTATGGATGCCGACTTACTCTCCCCACATTCCGGCCTTGTGCCACATAATACTTATGTGGGAAGTATGTAAATACTGAGTGGTAGCACTTGTGAGGGTCCCAAATACGTCTTAGACAGAACTTATGGTATTGGGGAGGTATAGATTCAACCCTTTAGTTGCGATTACTCCCAGGTCCACTCCAAAATGTGCATTTCTGCATTGAGCAATACTGAATACTACCTATTTGTTGTTAAAAAAGGTTTAGGCACAGTCAGACAGACGAATCAGTGGTGTGAGTGATGACCAGTGGTTTCAGCTGACTCGTTAGAGACACTTTTGTAATCGTCTCATCAGTAAGGGGCTTCACAATCACCGGACTATAACCCCCAGACTGTTTATCGGTGAGGCTATCTCAAAGATAATGATATCTATCAAAACAAATCTCAGACTATTCCTGAACCGAATAGGAATATCACAACCAAAATCAGGGCATTGAAAGGTGTGTCGTATCCAGGTGTGCTTGCAATGCAGAAGTGCACATTTCGACCATATTATTTAACGGCCATTAAATAAAGACTGTTGGACATTCATGACTGAAACTTGGTGGACAAGTAAGACATCGACTAAAGTTTATTTGCACAAATTATGGTTGGATTGCAGACTTTGGCATTAAATGACTTGAAAAGGCTTGATATGCCATCAAACAAAACAACCAAACAAACACACATCAATTAAATCCGAAAAAAAAATCCTTGTTCTTATTTACTTGCCTCCCCATGAGGGCAGAATTAGACACAAGGTCGGTTTTTAATGTGAGAAAAATCCAGTCCCCCCCAAAAAAAATAGAGGCACTCAAGATTGAAAACATAAAAAATGAAAATTACCTCAGCCTAGAAGGACTTCTCCTTCACTGACCGAAGACAGAATAGACTAAGTGCACCATCAGAACAGATACTACACTTTTGGCGGCTTCTTGGCCTTTTGGCTAGGATCAAAGTGTAGTATCTGTTCCGATGGATACTGCACGCCTGTCCTGTGCAGTTCTAGGAGGTCCACCCTCCCAGGCTTCGCCTCCCCTCTTTGGGGAGGAGTAAGTTTATTGCTTACTGTCTGAGGCGCCCCTACCGGGGAATGCCGACGGGGCTGCCCAGGCAATTTTTAAATGGCCAGAGTGCTCACCTATCAAGCGCTGGCTTTTCAAACCCCACTTTCTCGACCCGATCTTGGGTCACATCTTACTTGTGGGAGTAAGATAAAACTGGCCTTGTGCCTAACTCCTGGGGAGGAGTAAATAAAACACCTGTACAAAAAAAGATGAAGTAAATAGATATCCTTATTATCATTAATAATTAAGACTGCTGTTAGAAAGACCTGATGGGCCTAGGCAAGATAATATTGATTATTTTACCTCGCTGATGGACGGGACAACCACTCGGTTTACATTGGAAAGTGGAATCTCGAGGTTTGGTGATATATTATTGGTGTATTGATATCTGAAGCACACTAAATGTCAGTTAATATAAAATATCGATGTCTCAAACTTTACTCCTGCTTTGTACGGCTTCGAGTGCTGGCAGTCAAGGAACGAAGCATACACATTTACACATGTAGGAATTATTTTATAGGGTGTCTATTTGCTTCTTTCATGTCTGTGTAGAAAGGATTTGTGTATTTTATTACGATTCCATTGGGGACATTTTTAGTTTGGCCACCCCATACGTTAAACTTTTATAGCAAAGTCAGCCCCTCCTAAAAATTGAAAAAAGTAGGTTTAGTAAAAGATATGTGATCTGAAACCGTAGCGTTTAATCGAGAACAATCCGAATATTTTAGAAGTATGGGGGATGGGGAGCGGAGCGTATACGTTTGTCTAATTTACTAATTAAAAAAAAAGTACCGGAAGCGATTGCAAATTGTCACGCACATCCGCTACACGTACGCACCGACAATTTCCTGGCACATTACAATGCATATCAGAATGCGCAGTTTTAGCCTTATTCACCATTTTTTGTTCAGTTTTCGTTTCCGGTGTAATGACCCACATATAATCGATGGACCTTCAACAATGATGTTCACGTTCTCTCGTTCATAACTAAATGAAGAGGTTATTTCCGGTAGGATTACGTATCTTTCCGGTTTAAATTCACAAAAATACACACACAAAAAACGGATTATTTTTAAAAAGGGAAAAGGAAGTTTGTAACGGTTTGAGACGAGACTGTAAAAGTCACTCTTTCTAATACCTTTGGGAGAGGTATTAACCCATTTCTCCCTTCTATTAGAGAACTCGAAATAACACTAACTCGCCAACCTGCATCCGTTAAGCGTGACGAGTATGACCCATGACCTTCTTGTATTAATACATACAGAATTTTTTTTTATAGAGTGAGTAAAATCACTCTGTAAGTAGCATATATATATATATATATATATATATATATATATATATCACTTACAGAGTGAGTAAAATCACTCTGTAAGTGATATATATATATATATATATATATATATATATATATATATATATATATATATATATATATATATCACTTACAGAGTGAGTAAAATCACTCTGTAAGTGATATATATATATATATATATATATATATATATATATATATATATATATATATATATAGATATATATATATATATATATATATATATATACAGGGTGGGCCAAAATAAGGGTCCTATTTTTAATTTGGATAACTTGAATTTGAATAACTTCCACAAAATAAAAGTTAAACTCACCAAACTTTATGTGTGTGTAGACTGACCCTTTCCGAGATTTTTTGAAATAAACAAAACAAATTTTAGCCGAAAAACACTTCTTAAAACTTACAAAAACCCAAGTATTGTTTTTTACACTGTTTTGAGTTTTTTAAGCAAAAATAATGTTTACTAAATGAGGGTACGTTCCTTAGGGCTAATACGGCTCATGCTTGCTTCGGAAGGGGTCCTTTACTTATTCTAAAAAAAAAATTTTTTTTAAAATCAATAAATAAAAAAGTTATGAATTTAAAAAAATAGGACCCTTATTTTTGCCCACCCTGTATATAGATATGCATACATATATATATGCATACATACATATATAAACATACATACAAATGCATATATATATATAGTAAATAGTAAGTTATGAAAATATATTTATGGCAATTAAGCTACACAAAGGCTTCTGCGTTTCATCATACACACACACACACACACACATATATATATATATATATATATATATATATATATATATATATATATATAGAGAGAGAGAGAGAGAGAGAGAGAGAAAACTGTGACTCATTGGTTTACTCATTAAGCTCTTGTTTGATTGTTTATAATTATAAAAAGTAAATTTGCAAAGCCAGTTAATGTTTTTAAAGTTAAAAAAGACAAAATCCCAAATTAGTCCTTCTGTTCGCTATATCTCCCTCATCGGCTATAGGTTTAATAGTATTACTAGTTGAGGTGATATTCCCTATAGTATATATTGGACTATTTTATAGTGAGTTTTATTACCTTTGGCTGTTAATAAACACACACAGAGAGAGATAGAGAGAGAGAGAGAGAGAGAGAGAGAGAGAAAGAGAGAGAGAGAGCATATAATCCTTTTTGACATATAATATCAATGATTTATAGAACTTAAACTGCGTTAGATATTTTCACATTTAAAAGTTCAAAATAAACTAATTTTGTCTTCCGCTGCACATCCACATGTTTGTCACGCCCAATCAAAGCAACACCACAGTTTCAGCGTACGAACTCGAACCACTATTAAAAGAATGAATATTTCATACCCAAAGCACTTCTGAACATCCTGCGTTCAATATGACGACCCCCTCCCCCCACCAACAACAGTCATGGATGATGATGATGATGATGATGATGATCAACAACAACAACAACAACAGTAAGCAGTAGTAAAGACAGTAAATAAATAATTAAAACGAAATAACTTTGCTTAAGTGTGTTGTTTTAACATGTCTTGCCAAATTGGCAATTTAAACAAAAGAAAAATGTGAAAAAACAGAACATTTCCCGGGCGTGTTTGTTTTTATTTTAACGCCCTTTAAACACAAGAAGAAAAAAAACAACAAAAAAACATAAGACTTTGTTAAAATGCGTAATTTCGAAATTTTAACACTCAGATTATCAAATCAACCCAAACATAAAAAAATATGTGAATAGGCAGATTTTTACTTAAGCACGGACATTTGTATTTTTAACGCTTATCTTCCAGAATTATCAAATTAAACCAAAATACAAAAAAAAAAGAAATGGCGAAATTGACTTAAGTGCGTAGTTTCGTATTTTAGGCATTGCTTAGAAAATTGACAATTAAAGCCGAAAGTAAAAGTAAACACAGGACTTTGTTAAGTGCGTAGTTTCGTATTTTAGGCATTGCTTAGAAAATTGACAATTAAAGCCGAAAATAAAAGTAAACACAGGACTTTGTTAAGTGCGTTGTTTCGTATTTTAGGCATTGCTTAGAAAATTGCACATTAAAGCTGAAAGTAAAAGTAAACACAGGACTTTGTTAAGTGCGTTGTTTCGTATTTTAGGCATTGCTTAGAAAATTGACAATTAAAGCCGAAAGTAAAAGAACACACAGGACTTTGTTAAGTGCGTTGTTTCGTATTTTAGGCATTGCTTAGAACATTGACAATTAAAGCTGAAAATAAAAGTAAACACAGGACTTTGTTAAGAGCGTTGTTTCGTATTTTAGGCATTGCTTAGAAAATTGACAATTAAAGCCGAAAATAAAAGTAGACACAGGACTTTGTTAAGTGCGTTGTTTCGAATTCAAACAATCTTTGTGCTAAACATTTAGCCGGTGAAATTTAGTAATAAATTTAATCCCTAATGAGAATTTAATGAGGTTCCTGGGCCTTTTTGGTGAGGAGCAAAGTTACTATATATTATTTGAAACTACATTTGATCTTTTCTGTCCATTGGGCAGTGAATAAAAAAAAAATCTTCTAGACTGAGGCAATTTAAATTTTTGTTCCAATCTAGAGTGCCCCTTTTTAGGGATCTGGATTTTCACCACATTCAAATCCAACCTTGGGTCTAACCCTTTCTTTGTGTGGAGGCAAGTTTTTAGGTACATTTTAATGAGGTTCATTTTCTGTATGACTGCTTATGAGGTCTTTATTTTGAACCTTATAATCTAATCGAGACTAAGACGATATTTATTTTAACTATTTGTCATTCGAACGAATGTTTCTGTATCGTTTTAGAGGCACACAATATTAGCTAATAGGTCGAAACAACTGGTGGAGTGTCGCTAAGTGAAAATTTAACACCCAAAGTATTGATTTACTCCTCTCCAGGAGTTAGGCACAAGGCCAGTTTTTTTTATCTTACTCCCACAAGTAAGATGTGACCCACGGTCTGGTCGGGAAAGTGGGGTTTGAAAAGCCAGCGTTCGAGAGGTGAGCACTCTGGCCATTAAAATTGCCTGGGCAGCCCGTTGGCATTCCCCAGTAGGGTCGCCTCAGGCAGTAAGCAATAAACTTACTCCCTCCCTAAAGAGGGGAAGCGATGCCTGGGAGGGTGGACCTCCTAGAACTGCACAGGACAGACCCATAGACCGGCGTATATCAAGCCCCGAAGGCCAAGACAATACCAGTCTATGGGGTGTAGTATCCATCGGAACAGATACTACACTTTGATCTTAGCCAAAACCAAGTATTTCTTATTCGTTATGGAAAAAGCTTTGACGTAACAAAAGAGGACACTTGACCTCGCTAAAGTCCAACCATTCTTCACCCTGGTAGGAGAGGTGATAATGTGTTAGTGTCAGATCTATGCCGCGTGGAACCACGGTTCCTGGCAGGACCACCCATGGCGGACAGGTTTGGCACCAAGCGCTATAAAACCACAACTCGGCTAACCCAGGTGAAAATCCAGGAGGAGGTAGCATCAGGATCCGTCCTTTTCTGGTCTTATCTACCTCCGCAAATCTATTTTTGTACTTTTAATAAATTTTGTTGTGAAATTTACACAAATAAAAGAGATTCATCCAAATCTGTTAAACATTTT
>OY744548.1:23506207-23518707 GCA_963556195.1 Sepiola atlantica | reverse complement strand
TACAAGAAACCTTTCCAACCACCGATTGCCATGGCAAATAACACTACCTAAGAGTTCAACATTCAAACTCCTCGGCCTAACCTTCACAGGTAACATGAATTGGAACAAATACATTGAATACATTACCAAGGCTGCTGCAAATAAGGTGGGCTCCCTCTCCCGTGCTAGTAAACTTCTCACACCTGACATTATCCTATATCTCTACACAGCCACCATCCGCCCATGCATGGAGTATTGTTGTCACATCTGGGATGATGCATCATCCACTAGTCTCTCTCTCCTAGACAAGAGTCGCCAACTTAATAGGTCCCTCACTATACACCGAGCTTCAACCCTTGTCCTATCGCCGCAATGTTGCATCCTTGTGCCTGTTTTACAAGTACTTCAATGGATTGTGCTCCGATCAACTTGCTGCTCTAGTGCCCCCTCGACGTAAATACACCAGACCAACTCGACAATCAGCTAAATCCCAGCCATTCACTGTGGAGGTCCCCCAGATGCCGGAGAGCCTTCTACTCCAATAGCTTCTTTCCTCGTGCTGCTGGCCTCTGGAACTCCCTCCCTGTTCCCTGTTTCCCCGACTGTACCGACATGCAGAAATTTAAAACTAATGTAAACAAACATCTCGCTGCACAGCTCCCAACTTTGGATGCCCCCCTAAACTTACACCCTAATTCTCAGTAGCCCCTTACGTCTACAGTGGCGACCTGCCTTGTTTTGTGGTGAACTATGTTAAAATAAAGTTTTTTTTGGTTTCATGCAACTGGGTACAAATGGGATTGAAACATTTCGTGAAAGTTTTGATACCTTTGGTTTTTGTTAAATTTTAACAATAGGTACTAGATATCAATTAATAAATAGCCCCTAAATTTTAGTTTCTTTGGAGTCTTTTTAAAAGGTTTTCGGGAGGGGGGCATAATATGGGGACAATCTCCGATTTGAAAATTCAAATATTTCAGATTTTTATTAAATTCGATCATAAGTATTAAGCAAAATTCCCTGAATTTCAATTTCTTCTTAAGACCCCTTTAGCAAGATTCCCTGAATTTCAATTTCTTCTTTAGACCTCTTAAGCAAGATTCCCTGAATTTCAATTTCTTCTTAAGACCCCTTTAGCAAGATTCCCTGAATTTCAATTTCTTCTTAAGACCCCTTTAGCAAGATTCCCTGAATTTCAATTTCTTCTTTAGACCTCTTAAGCAAGATTCCCTGAATTTCAATTTCTTCTTAAGACCCCTTTAGCAAGATTCCCTGAATTTCAATTTCTTCTTAAGACCCCTTTAGCAAGATTCCCTGAATTTCAATTTCTTCTTAAGACCCCTTTAGCAAGATTCCCTGAATTTCAATTTCTTCTTTAGACCTCTTAAGCAAGATTCCCTGAATTTCAATTTCTTCTTAAGACCCCTTTAGCAAGATTCCCTGAATTTCAATTTCTTCTTAAGACCCCTTTAGCAAGATTCCCTGAATTTCAATTTCTTCTTAAGACCCCTTTAGCAAGATTCCCTGAATTTCAATTTCTTCTTTAGACCTCTTAAGCAAGATTCCCTGAATTTCAATTTCTTCTTAAGACCCCTTTAGCAAGATTCCCTGAATTTCAATTTCTTCTTTAGACCCCTTTAGCAAGATTCCCTGAATTTCAATTTCTTCTTAAGACCCCTTTAGCAAGATTCCCTGAATTTCAATTTCTTCTTTAGACCTCTTAAGCAAGATTCCCTGAATTTCAATTTCTTCTTAAGACCCCTTTAGCAAGATTCCCTGAATTTCAATTTCTTCTTAAGACCCCTTTAGCAAGATTCCCTGAATTTCAATTTCTTCTTAAGACCCCTTTAGCAAGATTCCCTGAATTTCAATTTCTTCTTTAGACCTCTTAAGCAAGATTCCCTGAATTTCAATTTCTTCTTAAGACCCCATAAGCTTAAGTCTTAAATTTTAGATATCTTCTAGAATCAAAATCATGTAATGGATTTTGATCAACATTGGGATAAGAATTCTAGACATAAGGTTTAGTAGCATTATATCTTGACTTCAATCTTTATAAGGGGACATAAAATTGGTGCAAAACTGTTCTGTACAGGAGTTAATTTCACTCATTCTTTTAGCACGAAACAAAAAAAAAGAAAAGAAAAGAGGTATGTTATAAGAACAAATTTCGGAGGTTACATCGGTCGAAACGTTACGGAAATAACAACCATGATGAGAATAGTAGTTCGAAAAATCCAAATAATACAAGTAAATAATTATTTAGGTGCCCTTAGAATAGAGCAATGATTATTGTGCAAGCCACGTTAGTTTTTTTGTTTTTTTTTATTGGTCCCCCGATTTATAAAATCGGGGGACCTATGTTTTGAGGCATTTCCGTCCGTCCGTCCGTCCGTCCGTCCGGATTTTTCTCCGCAACCATCCATTGAATTTCTCTGAAATTTTGCATCAAGTTGTAACTTTGGTCAGGTTAGAATGTGACATTCTCCGATTTTTGAAAAAAAAAATCTGGTTAGCCCCCCCAGGGGTTCAAAAGGCCCCGAAATGGCAAAAAATGACATTTTTTGCCCCATAACTTTTCATCCATCCATTCAATTTCTCTGAAACTTGGCCAAAATGTGGAGGCAATTGTTCCTAATGGAAAATAAGTATCGCTGACCTTGGAAAAAATCTGGTTCGCGCCCCCAGGGGGTCAAAAGCCCCCAAAATGGCAAAAAATGACCCTTTTCTCCCATAACGTTTGATCCATCCATTCAATTTTTCTGAAACTTGGCCAAAATGTAGAGGCAATTGTTCTAGATATTAAATGAGCATCCTTGACCTCAGAAAATTTCTGGTTCGCGCCCCCAGGGGGTCAAAGGGGGGTAAAAAATGCCCCAAATTGCCCAAATTTATTGCATTTTACACTCGCCACATCGAGTCACATACAGAGGGAGACCACGCATGCGCAGTTTGTATTCTTTTATAAAGAGAGCTGGGTTCTTACTGGGTGCAATGCATCTATTATTTCGCATCGCGTTAAGCGAAGCGATGCCTTCAGGGTAGAGAAATACTTATTCGGTGAACCTCGTTACTAATTAGTTTTTTTAAAAAAAAGTAGGTTTCTCACTGGGTGCCCGCATGGCTCAACTTACACATTAATCAATTATATGTAAATAACATTTCTTTACAAATATTCATGTCTGAGAATCAGACTTTTAGATTCGAGGACGTCCTAACATTACCTATACTTTCTATTCAGAAATCAATGAGCTGACAGTGAGATTAAAACGCCAAATTTATATTCAAAGTAGAAAAACAATATCTTTCTAATATACTCATCATGTGTATGCGATCGACGTTTTAACGTGAACTAATTTACATATTGCTTTGCAAAAGGACATCTCATTAATTAACTATTCATTTTCATTGTTTTCTAATTAAATAATTGTTTTTATTTCATCATAATACAGTTCTATTCGCACATATTTTTTATATCGCCGATAGAAACTTATCGTTTTGGGTGAAAATAGTATTTCTCGTCTTTTCTGTTCAATTTACTTCTGGGGCTGCGATCCAGTTCTACATTGTGAGTTACACACCCTCTCCAACAAACACACACACCGCGACCAAGTAAATAAGTAAGTAGCCCCCATGACTTTTCACAAATATTTTATATCATGGATAAAGGTTTGGTATTTTAGGTGAAGAGAGTTTTTCCAGTTTTTCCCTGTCAATTTAAGACAGTCAAAAACAATTCGAATAAACATCATGTCGAATGGTTTATTGAGTCGCACGCTTTACCATAATCTTAGCTGGTTATTTCCATTAGTGATGGTTATTCGTATCATTGCTCGTTAATTTCATCAGGGTCGTGAGAAGGAGATAGATAGATAGATTGATAGAAAGAGACAGAGAGAGAGAAAGAGAGAGAGAGAGAGAGAGAGAAAGAAAGAGAGAGAGAGAGAGAGAGAGAGAGAGAGTTGTGATTCTTAGTTCGATTTATCTTCCTCCCACAAGGAAAGATGTGACACAAGGAAAGAAGTGGGAAAGAACCAGCACTCGAGAATTTGAGCACTCTGGCTTTTAAAAAAAATTGCCTGGGCAGTCCCGTCGGCATTCCCCGGTAGGGGCGCCTCAAGCAGTAAGCAATAAACTTACTCCTCCCCAAAGAGGGGAGGCAAAGCCTGGGCGGGTGCATCTCTTAGAACTGCACAGGACCAGACAACCAATAGACCGGCGTAAATCCAGACCCGAAGGCCCGGACAATACCGGTTTATTAGGCGGGGTAAAAAACCCTTTCCCGGGCAACGTCAGAACACGAGTCTCGCTTGTGTAGTCTAATATTCTGAAACATTCTTATCATCGTTTGTAGCATTACCGTGACATACAATGGTTTCGAGTGCTTTGTTTATTTTTTAAAAATACGTTTCTGGGTGTTACCGGGCATTCCAAACATTCCATTTCATAATTACCTACTTTTTCCAGGTATACTGTTGCGAATAACGAAACATTATATACATTTTGTTTACCAGGTACTTATATTTGATTATTTTAACAAAACGTTCATAAAGTTGTAACTTTTATACAAGAGAAATGAGGCATAAGCGGTATAAGTATTCTAACAATGTTGGGGTTTTGATTCCAGATAAGCTAAGATATTTTCACTCATCAGATAAGAGCTTTGATAAAGCCAAATAATCGTTTTGTGGATATATATATATATATATATATATATATATATATATATATATATATATATATAATATTTTTAAAATTATCCACATACATATATCTTTCGTCTTAATCAGACTCATCAGTGTGGCTAGGTTAAGCTATACCACCGGTTGTTAACCACTGTAGTATCGGGCACTAATGGAACGGATATATACCTAGTAGTAAGTCTAAACTCATCTTATATATATATAGCTTAACCTAGCCACACTGATGAGTCTGATTAAGACGAAAGATATATGTATGTGGATAATTTTAAAAATATTATATATATATATATATATATATATATATATATATATATATATATATATATATATATATACTTAGACCAAGAGAAGAACACTTTACATATACATGGATTTAAAGTAAAGTACCTGTATTTGTGCTGATGAAGTGACTCAATAATAATTATTGATCTCAGAAACGATCGTTGACGAAAATTTTTATTGATGCTGAATTTTTGGAACTGATAAACGCAATGATGAATATGTCATTATTTTATAAATTTCTAAATTGTAAATCTATCTATCTATCTATCCCTCTCTCTCTCTCTCTCTCTTTATATATATATATATATATATATATATATATATATATATATATATATATATATATATATACATAAAAGACGGTAGTGCAGTATTAGTGCAGTTCCAACGAGAGAAAAGTATATATGTAAAGGAGTTTACATATCTGATGAAAGCGGACCACCGCTTGAAACGCGTTATGTAAATTATAAAATGATAAAATAACAAAATAAATAAATGTTGAAAAAAACATTTTACAAATGTTGGTAGCCTTACTCCTTTACACACACACACACACACACACACACACACACACACACACACACACACACATATATATATATATATATATATATATATATATATGACCATTCTTTTTACGGAAGAAGAAAGAGTCATTTTTCTTAATAGTATTGACTCTGACAGATATTAATTCTGTCACAAGAGATATTAGTATTATTAACAGTAAATTATTAGTATTATTAACAGTAAATTATACAGACTGATGTAGAAAGCGCCGTGGAATTTCCACGGGTTTTACTAGTTAGTAAATAAACAGTTATTCACATATTTACATATTTGGCTAGGAGGAAACATTGCTTTTGTAAACTAGTAATATTCTTCAGCAGATGTTAGATGGGAAGTTGCCAGCAATCGACGGGAAGTTGTTATAGAGATTACAAAGCCTACCGGTGATGAACGCCAATACTTTCAAGGACGTGAACCACCGTCGCAAATGAAGTCAAGGAGAGGCTTCTGCAGCCATGCAAATCCCCTATCATCATCCTATGAAGAAACCAGACTACAGAGAGCTAAAGAATGATAACCTTCCTATTGGTATGAGAATCCCTTCTTCTGAAGTCCTCTTTCCTGGCTGGTGATACCAGATCAGGCTGCCCTGTGGCTCCCTGAGACGAAATTCACCTACATTGACGTTTTTTTTTTTTTTTTTTTGTAAAACTTAATTATGTTCTACAAAACCAAAAACAAAAACAACAGCCCCTCTCCCTTTCTCCCTCCCCTTTTTTATTTTATTTTTAGAACTTAGAAGCATAAATCTTTTACTATAATGACCAGATTCGGCATTAAATAACCCAAAAAGGGTTGATATGCCGTAAAACAAAACTACCAAACCAAAAACGATGATTAAACATTTTAAGATATAAAGAACTTGAAGCATAAAAACTTTTACTATAATGACCAGATTCGGCATTAAATAACCCCAAAAGGGTTGATATGCCGTAAAACAAAACTACCAAACCAAACCAAACCTCTTTCCTGGCTCAAAATGACCGTGGGTCCAGTGGATGAGACCCATCTGCTCGAGAACAGAAACGGGGCGATTAAAAACCGTTACACAACCGACTCATCATACGATGCAGCAGTGCCTTGCCTGCCCTCTACTACCTAACTGGACGAACAACCGGTAATACCACTTTTTGTGGATTTCGCCAAGCGTCGAGCATTCCGCCTTCCATTGAAAGTAGACGTTCATGGGGAATACAAATTCACATCCGGTCCCCATTCTGCATGTATATCCCGGTTAAGAGAGATAACATATAACACCTAGTATTTCCAAATGGTCACCCATTTTATACTGGCCAGGCTCAACGTCTCTTGTGACAACCACCCAACTAGTACAGTTGAAAAGATCTCGCAGGGGTCAATGAAAATACAAAGGACCGTGTAAAGAAATTGGAAACTGTCTTATAAGCACATGCTTTAGAGACACAAAAGAAGGAGAAATAGAAGCGCGAGAAAGAGAGAAAGAAAATGATGATGAATAAGAGAAAGAAAATGATGATGAAGAAGAGAAAGAAAATGATGATGAAGAAAAAGAAAATGATGAAGAAAAAGAAAATGATGATGAAGAAGAGAAAGAAAATTATGATGAAGACAAAATGATGATGATGATGATGATGAAGAAGAAAATGATGATGAAGAAAAAGAAGAAAATGATGATGAAGAAAAAGAAAATGATGATGAAGAGAAAGAAAATGATGACGAAGAAAATGATGATGAAGAAGAAAAAGAAAATGATGATGAAGAAGAGAAAGAAAATGATGATGAAGAAGAGAAAGAAAATGATGATGAAGTAGAAAAAGAAAATGATGATGAAGAAAAAGAAAATGATGAAGAAAAAGAAAATGATGATGAAGAAGAGAAAGAAAATGATGATGAAGACAAAATGATGATGAAGAAGAAGAAGAAAATGATGATGAAGAAAAAGAAAAAATGATGATGAAGAACAAGAAAATGATGATGAAGAGAAAGAAAATGATGACGAAGAAAAAGAAAATGATGATGAAGAAGAAAAAGAAAATTATGATGAAGAAAAAGAAAATGATGAAGAAGAAAAAGAAAATGATGATGAAGAAGAAAAAGAAAATGATGATGAAGAAGAAAAATACAATGATGATGAAGAAGAAAAAGAAAATGATCATGAAGAAGAAAAAGAAAATGATGATGAAGAAAAATACAATGATGATGAAGAAGAAAAAGAAAATGATGATGAAGAAGAAAAAGACAATGATGATGAAGAAAAAGAAAATGATGAAGAAAAAGAAAATGATGATGAAGAAGAAAAAGAAAATGATGATGAATAAAAGAAAATGATGATGAAGAAGAAAAAGAAAATGATGATGAAGAAGAAGAACAAGAAAACGATGAAGAAGAAGAAAAGAAGAAGACGATTCTTCTGCTACACTCGTAAGGGCTTGTGTTTGGTGAGCACGTGCTAAAAACTTTCAACACAATAAGAAAAACACGAAATCACAAAATAAAGAGATTCTTAAGATTATCAATTGCGTAATAAAACAGGAAACGGATGTTCGTAAGAAGCATCCATTCAGTCTGTGCGTTCAACGATGAAATTACTATTTTAAAGCGCAAAAGACAAACCACAACACTATTGCAAACTAAAGCGCGACAGACAAACCACAATACTATTGCAAACTAAAGCGCGACAGACAAACCACAATACTATTGCAAACTAAAGCGCGACAGACAAACCACAATACTATTGCAAACTAAAGCGCGACAGACAAACCACAATACTATTGCAAACTTAAGAGCGACAGACAAACCACAACACTATTGCAAACTAAAGCGCGACAGACAAACCACAATACTATTGCAAACTAAAGCGCGACAGACAAACCACAATACTATTGCAAACTAAAGCGCGACAGACAAACCACAATACTATTGCAAACTTAAGAGCGACAGACAAACCACAACACTATTGCAAACTAAAGCGCGACAGACAAACCACAATACTATTGCAAACTAAAGCGCGACAGACAAACCACAATACTATTGCAAACTAAAGCGCGACAGACAAACCGCAATACTATTGCAAACTAAAGCGCGACAGACAAACCACAATACTATTGCAAACTAAAGCGCGACAGACAAACCACAATACTATTGCAAACTAAAGCGCGACAGACAAACCACAATACTATTGCAAACTTAAGAGCGACAGACAAACCACAACACTATTGCAAACTAAAGCGCGACAGACAAACCACAATACTATTGCAAACTAAAGCGCGACAGACAAACCACAATACTATTGCAAACTTAAGAGCGACAGACAAACCACAACACTATTGCAAACTAAAGCGCGACAGACAAACCACAATACTATTGCAAACTAAAGCGCGACAGACAAACCACAATACTATTGCAAACTAAAGCGCGACAGACAAACCACAACACTATTGCAAACTAAAGCGCGACAGACAAACCACAATACTATTGCAAACTAAAGCGTGACAGACAAACCACAATACTATTGCAAACTAAAGCGCGACAGACAAACCACAATACTATTGCAAACTAAAGCGCGACAGACAAACCACAATACTATTGCAAACTTAAGAGCGACAGACAAACCACAACACTATTGCAAACTAAAGCGCGACAGACAAACCACAACACTATTGCAAACTAAAGCGCGACAGACAAACCACAATACTATTGCAAACTAAAGCGCGACAGACAAACCACAATACTATTGCAAACTAAAGCGCGACAGACAAACCACAATACTATTGCAAACTAAAGCGCGACAGACAAACCACAATACTATTGCAAACTAAAGCGCGACAGACAAACCACAATACTATTGCAAACTAAAGCGCGACAGACAAACCACAATACTATTGCAAACTAAAGCGCGACAGACAAACCACAATACTATTACAAACTTAAGAGCGACAGACAAATCGACAGAAACATACTTTTATCATCATCACAATCATCATCGTTTTTTTTAATTACTCATGAAGGAGGAATCCCTCCCTGGTTTTCTTTCCACCTGTTCTTTTTCCTGGCTAGGCGTGGCCAGGTAGAACCCAGTTAGCTATCGAGGTCGTCTCCCCACCATTGTTTTGCCCTCCCTCTTGGTCTTTCCCATTGTCTCGATGGCCATTCTGTCGCTCTAGACCTACAGACCACAGGTAGATATCTAGAGCGACAGATTACTTTAACACAGGAGTTGAAATAAGATTCTGTCATTCAATCTTCGTGTTCAGTGAGCGTCACGGACGAAAATGATATCTACACCAAGCGTGACAAACCAAATGACGGACAGAGTCTCTCTTAAGTAAGTCAATTTACGCGTCTAGCGATGATGACGCTATTTCGAACGACGGACAAACCGATGGACGCACAGACAACTTATAGATATGCGTAGACACATCTAGGAACTATGTGTTTATTTTTAACTTAAGCGTGACTCACCGACAAACGTAAGCGTTACAAACCAACGAAAGCGTACTAGATGAACGAATAGACGGACATACCAACAAACAGAGCGTCACAGACCAACGAAAGCATTACAGACAACGTAAGCGTCACAGATCAACGAACAGACATATATACCTACGGACATTGCGTTACAGACAAATGAAAACATCACAGACAGCGTACGCGTCACAGATCAACGAAAGCGTCACAGATCAACGAAAGTATCATAATCCAATGTAAGTGTGACATCCCAATGAAAGCGTTACAGACCAACGAATAGACAGAAATGCCGATGGACATAGCGTCATAGACCAATGAAAGCGTGGCAGACCAAAGAATGTATCACAGACCCGTGACAGCGTCACATACAGCGTAAGCGTCACATACAGCGTAAGCGTCACAGACCAACGAATAAACCGACATTGCGTCACAGACCAACGAAAACGTCACAGACAAAAGAAAGTGTCACAGACTAACAAATAAACAGACGGACATAGCTTCACAGACCAACGAAAGCGTCGCAGACTAATTTAAATGTCACAGACCAACGAATACATGCAACCACTAACGTAGGCGTCACAGACCAACGAAATCATCGCAGACTAACGTAAGCGTCACAGACCAACGTAAGTGTCACAGACCAACGAACGCGTCGCAGACTAACGTAAGCGTCACAGACTAACGTAAGCGTTACAGACCAACGAATAGACTAACCAGCTGACGGACAGAGTCTCTTAGAGAAATGCGTTGACGCATCTAAAAAATAAGTTAAACTGGACCAAAAAACGAAATTTAAAAAAAAGTATTTTTCGTCGTATTTCGTGGGAAGCGGATGTGCTTCTTTCCTGCCGTCTGCTCCACTTCCGGTTTTAATATGTTGGAAGAATAGACATCATTATTATATAACGAGTGATTTTTATGAAAGAAATTTAACCAACATCCATCAAAATAGAGGGAGGGAGGGAGGGAGGGGGGGAGGGAAGGAAGAAAGGGATACTCAACCTTTATGTCGTCAGATCTTTCCACCACACATTCGTATATTAAATATGAGAATGTGTAATCGCTTACAAGGCCGATCACATTCGAATGTAAATGACATGTATATATGTACTAGACGTACCCGTGTTCCGTTGGGTCACGACTTTGATTTCATTCGACAATTCATAAACTGTCATATATCTGTTAAGACATTATTAATAATAAGTCCTTTTACTTGTGTATTATCCTTATGGATAATATGCAAGTAAATACACTTATTATGCGATCTAATTTACGTGTGTGTTTGTGGTGTGTGCAGACATTATGTAAATCAGATGGCAACGCTTAAAAAGAGACTCACACTTTTTCCTAAATGCTTGTTCAGTTAATTGCAAACTATGACTAATTAGAACAAGGAAATGGCCGCTTCCAATCTCGTGAAGCGGGTAAAACCCTGTATAAAGTAGCGGCAACGTTCGTTGAACCCTCTCGATTGTCTGTTTGTATTTACGTGTCAATTCTCTGTGGCGGTGGCGTTAGAGAGCTAGCTTGCGGAGTCTAGGCTGATTCTGTAACTGGGTTCAAATCCTCCGATTGTGTGAAATGATCACTTCCTACACTGATGATAGCAAATGCTTGAAACGCCGGCGTCTGTAGGGCAAAATAATTAAATATGCACTTTATATATACATATATACATACACACACACACACATATATATATACATACACACACGCATATATACATACACACACATATATACATACACACACACACATATACATACACACACACATATACATAGATATATATATATATATATATATATATATATATATATATATATATATAATCCCCATTGAAACTCCAGTGTTTATAAAAAGAGCTCAATAACAAGTAGAGCTGTTCTTTAGTATAAATTTATATTTATACAAACATTATTGGTTACATATGTGCATACATGTTTCGGTTGTACTCTTCACAGAGAGTCAACCACTTCCTCGTCTTCTTTGGTCTGAAGACATGACCAAAACTAATGAGACTTCTACCTTTGTATCAGGAGGGTTAGGGTTATCCACGCCATTTCTTTATCAACGCTTTGTTTCTGGCTACTTTCCTATCGATCCGAACGTAACAATGGGGACTTTTTTTTCTTCTAAGTCCTGAACTGCAACTGTGCATACTTCAAATCCTTCTATCTAGTCACATGACTAAACCAACTATTCCGACTTCAACTCTTGTATCAGGCGACGGGTTAACATAGTTAATCATAACCAAGTAACCATACGCATTTGGAAAATCATATTTGCGCTTCAAAAGGTTTTAATGCACATTTGCTATCCAAGAGCATGGGAGGTCTCACTAACAGCATCCACATCTCAAATCCAAAGAGAGAAAAACTGACACCGTGCGGGTTTTGAAATTAACAATTGTGCTACGTTGCCCTTCCATATATTGTCGAGTTTGTAGCCCGCATTCCAGGTTCGTGAATTTTCGGATGTTCATGTTCCACAGGGAGTTTATGATGATATTTGGAATTTTCA
>OY744548.1:23491207-23493707 GCA_963556195.1 Sepiola atlantica | reverse complement strand
ACCTTGTGGTATTTTCAAGCATCTGATTTAGACGATTACACACACACACACACATATATATATATATATATATATATATATATATATATATATATATATATATATATATATATATATATATGCTCTCTTGTAGGTGGAGTACTCTGTTGGGAGAGTCCATGATTTACATCTAGCGTTAGTGTAATATTCTTCCGTAGAAAGGATTGAGTACTTTCAGTTATCAGTATAGCAACGAATATAAATAAATGAATAGTTTCGTTTATGTATTTACTCTCCCACAGACTGGCACTAGAGGTTTCGTTTAGCTAAATTGGTAAAGCAGCGGACTCTGGTTTTGAATCACGCTGCTTTGTAGTGACGATGAAACATGGATGGATAATATATATATATATATATATATATATATATATATATATATGAGAGAGAGAGAGTATCGTGTCAACGTTTACTTCATAATTAGATGTATATTTATATAGGTGTAATCAGTCAACAGAAACCTCCCTGTTAAACATAGCCAATCAATGCCAGAAGGCAAACAGCCAATCTATTGACACTCCTCACATCACCCTGCAATATAGCAACCAGCAAGTTAATTTCCCATGCAATAAACCTCGCTGCCAGATCTGCCAACATATTTTGACAGATCCCGCCATCACTCTAACCAACTCGAACTATCAGGTCTAACGTGCTACAGTCATTTATTACTTCCACTGCACATATTGCAGTGAGGGTGGTTACATCGGGGAGACTGGCATTCCGGTCTGCTTAAGATTCAATAACCACAAGAAAGCGATCAGAAACAACAATCCTCACTTTCCAGTGGCAAGACAATACAACTCTGCAAAATACACAATAGACCACATACAGTGCATATTAATACAGACAGGTTTCCATTCCACACAGAAAAAAAAAACGAAATAAAATTGATCCACAAATTAAACACCCATACAATTTTTTTCACCACACTACTAATAAATATGCCCTTCAGGGTACCGAGATATACTCACCACATTACCAATTGGATTTAAACACTGCTAATTTAACTTATCTATCACGCACACTGACATACTCACACGCATGCACGTGCTTCCCCAGGTAGCTTTATATTGACAATTGTTCACCGTGCAATTTATATATAAGTTAACTGATTCATATATATTTGTATGTGTATGTGCGTATTTATGTATATATATATATGTGCGTGTATTTATATTTATGTTTACAGACACACTGCTAGTCACTGAATTTTAGATATAGACCCCTAAAAACATATTATTAGAAAACTTTAATCCATCAGATAATTGTATCTATCCTGTGGACGTTAGTTTCTCTCTTCTCTTCCGGATGTGTGTGAGACAGACCAGCCGATAGCGTTCAAAGAGAACACCCCCCACCCACACCGAGCAGACAGTTTTAACTCTTTTCTTATTCCCTTTCTTTCTTTTCCTTCCCGATACACGCGTACCGGAAACATAACAGACAACAAGAACCCCCATATATGACCTTGAGAGACGACCCAGAACAGAAGCTGACGGTAAAAAGGCCTTTGCTAGAATTTGAAACCGACGGTAGAGATGTTCTGATCTTCTGTAATACAAACATTAATATATATATATATATATATATATATATATATATATATATATATATATATATATATATATATATATATATATATTTGTGTTATAGTGGAATAATTCCAGGAGGAAATCCGGGTATGAGAGCTCAATGTAGTAAACAGAGCAATAATAAAATATAATAACACGAAATCACATAATTGTCGATGCAATAATTTATTTCAACCGTTCGGTTTTTTCAAGCATCACTCAGACAATTACATTTTTGAGACTGATAGAAAATTGAATTTCCCTACCACAGTTCCAATACAATCATAGATGGTGGTAGTAGCAACCAATCTGACACATCTTTTATAGAGAGGGGGAAAATTTAAAACTTATATTTAACTCTGGCGGGCGAAGGGGAGGGATCTTTAAGTTAATCAACTAAAAACTGCCATGTCAGAATTATGACACATACGACTTGGCGATATCAACCATATAGGCAATTTTACTCACGCGCATACACAAAACTAAATACGCACACATCATATGCGCACTCACATACATAATCTCACTCGCACATTATCATAACTAAGCATAATCACATACGCAACTTTTATTCATCTCTAGCCAGAATGCGTCCGGCGAAACTCGTGTTCTCAAATTCGGTTAGAGAAAAGAAAGAAAGAAACAATTAACAGGCACAGAGAAGATATAGACAGACCGCGTGTCATAAATTCTCAGTCCGTCTGGGTTCCAAGAAAGAAAATCTAATTGAAATAAGATTACACGCACATACATATATGTATACATACAAATCCATACGCACATACACACACATATATACACATACACACCCACACATATACATATCTATACACATATACATATACACACACACATACACATATATATATATATATATATATATATATATATAT
>OY744548.1:23483707-23486207 GCA_963556195.1 Sepiola atlantica | reverse complement strand
TAAATGTTGTATAATTTGTTTCGGGAGTAAAAATGAGAAGAGTGCAAAAATGACATATGATACTTACTAAAGATCTGTATATTCTGAAAAGAATGATCCTGTTTATTCTGAAAAGAATGATCCTGTTTCAAATAACAATTGTGTGTTAACTATGTTTCCTTTTTCAGCGGTGTCTCTTCGTACATTAACTTTAAACATGTTTTTTTTTTACTTCGTTAGCCTCCATGCTTATAACGCTATTCTATTTGTCGATTTTTTTTTTATGAATAATTAGTTAATTAATTATTCGACAAATTCTTCTCTGATGAGTCCACGAAAGAAATTCTGCACTAATAGTGCAGAATTGTTAACAGTCGAATAATCGTAAACAAAATAAAATAATAAACAACGAATCATTTATAGCCAACGAAGTAAAATTACATTTGGTGTTTCTCCAGGGTAGCACCCGAGCTAACTTTGAACCAGTCGTTAGGGGTAGGGGTCAAAGTTAGTTCGGGTCCTAATCTGAAGAAGTACCTTAAATTCTCTACCGACCTGTATAGTTTTAACATGTGGAAACTAAGTTTTTGTTTTATTTCAGAATTTGTTTTCGATATTCTTATCGTCACACTAAAACCAAAATGGCTGCTCACGCGATGGCTGAACGTCGGTTAATTTAATGCTGAAAAGATAGTAAAAAAAATTACTTACCCTACCACTAACCCTAACTCCAAGTGGCAACCCCCCATTAAGATCAGTCAATTAGGAAAAGAATCATTCTGTTTCACATTACAATTTTTGTAACAAGATTAGAGACGGATGTGTTAAAATAAGGTTGAGAACGGTAGTTTTCCATGTGAGGCTAGAGTAAACGTAAGGTTAGACTAGTGGAAAATTCCATTAAACGGATGCGTGAAAATAAGGTTGAGAACGGTAGTTTTCCATGTGAGGCTAGAGTAAACGCATGGTTAGACTAGTGGAAAATTCCATTAAACGGATGCGTGAAAATAAGGTTGAGAACGGTAGTTTTCCATGTGAGGCTAGAGCAAACGCATGGTTAGACTAGTGGAAAATTCCATTAAACGGATGCGTGAAAATAAGGTTGAGAACGGTAGTTTTCCATGTGAGGCTAGAGTAAACGTATGGTTAGACTAGTGGAAAATTCCATTAAACGGATGCGTGAAAATAAGGTTGAGAACGGTAGTTTTCCATGTGAGGCTAGAGTAAACGCATGGTTAGACTAGTGGAAAATTCCATTAAACGGATGCGTGAAAATAAGGTTGAGAACGGTAGTTTTCCATGTGAGGCTAGTGTAAATGTATGGTTAGACTAGTGGAAAATTCCATTAAACGGATGCGTGAAAATAAGGTTGAGAACGGTAGTTTTCCATGTGAGGCTAGAGTAAACGCATGGTTAGACTAGTGGAAAATTCCATTAAACGGATGTGTGAAAATAAGGTTGAGAACGGTAGTTTTCCATGTGAGGCTAGAGTAAACGCATGGTTAGACTAGTGGAAAATTCCATTAAACGGATGCGTGAAAATAAGGTTGAGAACGGTAGTTTTCCATGTGAGGCTAGAGTAAACGCATGGTTAGACTAGTGGAAAATTCCATTAAACGGATGCGTGAAAATAAGGTTGAGAACGGTAGTTTTCCATGTGAGGCTAGAGTAAACGCATGGTTAGACTAGTGGAAAATTCCATTAAACGGATGCGTGAAAATAAGGTTGAGAACGGTAGTTTTCCATGTGAGGCTAGAGTAAACGCATGGTTAGACTAGTGGAAAATTCCATTAAACGGATGCGTGAAAATAAGGTTGAGAACGGTAGTTTTCCATGTGAGGCTAGAGTAAACGTAAGGTTTGATTAGTGGAAAATTCCATTAAATGGATACGTGAAAATAAGGTTGAGAACGGTAGTTTTCTATGTGAGGCTAGAGTAAACGTAAGGTTAGACGAGTGGAAAATTCCATCAGAAATGAACAGGCTAGTTATGATTACGTCACAAGATATTACGTCATGAGAGAAGTACGTAGCAGAGAAGCGAGATTAATTCTTCTTTCTTTTTGGGTTGACAATGGCTAAAGTGAGCAGACGTCTTTTTTAAGGTCCGCCATCCCTACGGTGATGGGGCGGAAAATTACAGCCTATCTAGA
Source organism: Sepiola atlantica (assembly GCA_963556195.1). NCBI lineage: Eukaryota > Metazoa > Mollusca > Cephalopoda > Sepiida > Sepiolidae > Sepiola > Sepiola atlantica. The sequence continues at coordinate 23,484,076 of OY744548.1, read as the reverse complement.
TGCACATTGCTGTAAATTGCTGGATAAAATAAACTGAACCTCAAAAGCAAATAATGGCTTATTTGTTTTTGTTTTTTAATTCATCCCATTATTAGAGCTACCATGAAGGGAAGAAGACAAAAAAAAAAGAAGCCGAAATACGAAATATCCATAGAGCAATTTGCGACATTTCAACAGAACAGGACACCAGACAGAACACCGACCCGAGATGTTTGTTTCAGTCTGGGATCGAAAAACACCGCACTATGCTACATTTTAAGGGTCTTTTAAATCAAATTTTTTTTTTTACAAAAGTTGATCTAAAAGTTAAATGTTCTGCACATTTTCGTTCTATTCTAAATAATCCTTTTCAACTGCGAAATTTAAAAA
>OY744548.1:23468072-23483507 GCA_963556195.1 Sepiola atlantica | reverse complement strand
AAAAGTCTTTGCGGACATATAACAAACATGAGGAAGTTTGATCAGACGTCCTGCTGGCTTGGCAGGCCCAGAGCAGGCTCGAAGCGTTACATCGAACGATTAATGTAAACATTTGGTATTATTGTAGATGAGCACCCTTCGCTGACCCCCCCACCCGTTCCAAAAAGAAAAAGAAAATGAGAATCCTCATTTTTGGTGATTACGTGTGAACACCCTGAAAAAAATGGCGGACAGATAAAGCAAACAAAACAAAAAAAAAAATCAGTTTCGCGTATAAATTAAACGCAAAATGATCCCCTATTTCCGGACCATTCTAACGTTTTAATGGAGTTAATCCAAATTTATTTATTTTTGTTATGGGGGATAAATTCTGTGCGCCTTTTGGATTGCTGGGTTTACTTTTATTAAGGCGATTATGTATGGTTTGACGACCTTGTCACTCGGACTTAGGGTTAGTGGTAAAAAGATTGAGTTAATTTCTCTAAAAGCTAGAATGACCAGGAAGTGGGGGAACATTTTACGTTAAATTTATATACAAAACTGATCCCCCAGAGAGAGCGAGAGAGAGAGAGAGAGAGAGAGAGAGAGAGGTTTGAAGAGTGTACACATCGAACCAAAGCCACCTGATGGATGTCAGTCTCTCGGCTTAGGTTCGTCCCGTTGATTCTATATCCATTCTCTTAAAGAAAGATCTACATCGGCTCTACCATTAATGATGAGCACTCTATTCTCACGAATAAAGTAATCAATATAACAATGCATAGGTTTTCGTTGCATTGTTTTTGTCTGTGAAATTCCATGCGTGATTTACAAGTAGATTTTTTGTGCTACTTATACAGACCGCTTATCAAGGCCCGAAGGCTACCCGAGGATAAGAGTACATGGATTTGTCAGGTAGACGGCTGGAGAAATACTTTGAGGATCGAAGATGCTGATTGAAAGTGGGCAGAATTTGTGTATTTCAGAGGACGGCTCAACAAGAATTTGTTAACATTGGACTTCAAAACGACCATGTTGTAGTCAGCTAGAAAGCATTCCCGTGGTAGTGTGTTCCACAAACAGGTATTTCTTGAAAAGAAACTCTGCTCATGAAAGTTTAGCTCTAAGTAGATATAAAAAGAAAGGGGAATTATCTACAGTGGTTGTAGCTAGACGAGTTTTTGCTCTGCATGTTTTACAGGGGAAACCGGAGATTGGCGCTCAGTCGAGCACCTACCATGGAAATAACGATAGAGCAGAGAAAGACTAGCAACGTTTTTTCTATGAGAAAGAGGCTGCAGGGATAAGAAGAAGAAGACCCCCCCCCAAATTTGAACGCAAAATTAATTTACTTCCAAATATTCATAAGAATTGTTCAAACAAATTAAAAATGGCTGACAAAGTTCATCCATGTCTTTAGAATTTATCAAAACCATTAAATATATGTTTAGAATACATTTTTCATATTAATGAATTTCTTTTTTTTTTTTTAAAGAAATTGCTAAGAAAACTTAATAAAAATAGATTTTGCAACGTTCATATAAAAATACTTAATTACGTATTTTTAATTGACACTTAAAAATGGAGAACAATATGCTTGAGTGCTCTTGCCGCCATCGGCTGTCTAACACACACGCATATAAAATATAATCATTTACGGATATGTTTTCCCTTGTCTATGGCTCATAAGCGTGGCTAGACTAGCGAGATTCGAAAGCGGGACGTAAGTTTCTGAAGCTCAGCACCCTTACCATTAAGCCACGAAAACTCGCTAGCAGGAGAATATTGTCATTTTTTACACATACATTCTTATATGTATATATATATATATATATATATATATATATATATATATATATATATATATATATATATATATATATATATATATATATAAGATGTGTGTGGGCGGGGGATCACGCGTGAGTGTTGTTGTTTTTTCTACTCCATGAACTTTATTTACGATTTGTTATCTTTATATATGCCTTTCATTGTGGTTTCTGAAGATCAGCGCGTCATTGCGTTTAACTGTAGCATATTGCACGCTGTGAAACAATTATAGGACCATTGCCAGTTCTGCCATTGCAAAAAATAAATGATATGAGAAAAGACTGAATGTTGGTCATTTTAATTAAGATAATCATTATATATATATATATATATATATATATATATATATATATATATATATATATATTATTTAATAATAAATATTTTTAATTATTATCCAAATATGTATACGTTTCATCCTTGAAAGATAACTATTCAGCCAGTCGCACGATTCGAACCCAGACACGAGTCACTTTTTAACTCAAATCCGAACATCCATGAGCCCAACTTCAACAGTTATGCGAAAAGACGAAGTAAACCCTTTCATGTTTTTTTCAATTGGACACAAGCCGTCTTACAGTGTTCGACAAATTATATGGACAGAAACTAGCATTTTAAGCATTGATTAGACGCCTTATTACATTTCCCTTAAAGTGCCCAGCCGAAAGGGAGCTGCATCGGATAGAAGTCAAAGGTTACTTTGGTCTAGGTTTAGAATCCTGCGACCGGTGGTACAGTTTCATCTAGCCACACTTAAGATGAAACATATACGTATGTTTATATGGCAAGCTTTTTTATTCATTATATATATATATATATATATATATATATATATATATATGTCCATTTGATTAGCGAAGACCGCCAGCTATCCTGAAGTTCCTAACAGTAATCTATATCTATATATTAATACGCTAAGGTGTACGTACGTGTGTCACGCTCCTAAAGAAATTCAATAAATAAATTGGACGGAGAGACTTGGAATCGAAACCGTAGGATCTAGCTGAAAAGCGGTGACTTTACCATTGAGCTAACTAAATCGATTTGTTAAATAATTCAAAATTAACTTAATTAAACCATTAACTGACCGCGCTTGCTACTGTCATGGAAGGCGGAGGAGACGCGGAAACGCTTACCAAATGGGCCGGTTTCAGGCTTACGATATTTATTTATTTATTTAAAAAAAAGATTTTTTTTAATATTTAAAATTTCTTCTTCTTCTTCTTCTTATTATTATTATTTATATATTAATACGATAGGGTGTGTGTTATTTATTTTGTGTGTCACGATCTGACACTCCTATTTAAGTTTTGCCTCTGACAACGGGGGGTAGGGAGAGGGAAGGCACCTGCGAGTTAGAGGGGAGTCGCGACCGATGGTGACTGCTGAAGAGACAGCTTTTGCCCCGGCAACCGAGTAATATAAATAAATATATATACTTCCATCCCGTCACGCAAAATGTTGGTGAGTAAAATATGTGCATATTTCTAGCCACCGGATAATATTATTAACAGTAAATTATACAGATTGATGTAGAAAACACTGTGGAATTTCCACAGGGCCCCGCTAGTTAGATATTAATCTACTTTAACCATGTTTTTTGTAATTAAATATACTTTTTACGACTATATCATTAAAAAAAATCTAAATGCGGTTTCCCGGATGTAGTATTTTTTCTTATTCGTTACCATCATGTATTGAGCACAGTTTCAGTATAAGAGATATAAGATGTATTACAGTAATTGTGATGTACCAAGTGATGCCATTAACCACGTGGTGTCATACGAACAACAACTCGCTTCTCGTTACAGTTCTGGGCGAGAGAGCCACTTTACACGTCATGGCGACCGTCACAAAGATGCACATGGTTCATAAAAGAGGTCAAATACGACCGATTGTTGACGAAGGCGTCAATTATTATTGGCACCACTTCTGAGTGACTGATTCATTTCTATCGTTTCCGGAATGTACCACCTATTTACTTTTGTCGTTCGGTTAAATTTATCTGTCTCCTATACGTCATATCAGCCCTTTTTTGGGCTGTTTAATATCAAAAACACAATACCTATTGTAAACACTTTATTAGTTTGTTAGATTGGTTTATTTAATACCGGAATTGGCCTGATTTATTCATTTTACGGCATATCAACCCTTTGGGGTTATTTAATGCCGGAATTGGCCTGATTTATTCATTTTACGGCATATCCACCTTTTAGGGTCATTTAATGCCGGAATTGGCCTGATTAGTTCATTTTACGGCATATCAACCCTTTGGGGTTATTTAATACCGGAATTGGCCTGATTTATTCATTTTACGGCATATCAACCTTTTGGGGTCATTTAATGCCGGAATTGGCCTGATAATTCATTTTACGGCATATCAACCCTTTGGGGTTATTTAATGCCGGAATTGGCCTGATTTATTCATTTTACGGCATATCAACCCTTTGGGGTTATTTAATGCCGGAATTGGCCTGATTTATTCATTTTACGGCATATCCACCTTTTGGGGTCATTTAATGCCGGAATTGGCCTGATTAGTTCATTTTACGGCATATCAACCCTTTGGGGTTATTTAATACCGGAATTGGCCTGATTTATTCATTTTACGGCATATCAACCCTTTGGGGTTATTTAATACCGGAATTGGCCTGATTTATTCATTTTACGGCATATCCACCTTTTGGGGTCATTTAATGCCGGAATTGGCCTGATTAGTTCATTTTACGACATATCAACCCTTTGGGGTTATTTAATACCGGAATTGGCCTGATTTATTCATTTTACGGCATATCAACCCTTTGGGGTCATTTAATGCCGGCATTGGCCTGATAATTCATTTTACGGCATATCAACCCTTTGGGGTTATTTAATGCCGGAATTGGCCTGATTTATTCATTTTACGGCATATCAACCCTTTGGGGTTATTTAATGCCGGAATTGGCCTGATTTATTCATTTTACGGCATATCCACCTTTTGGGGTTATTTAATGCCGGAATTGGCCTGATTTATTCATTTTACGGCATATCAACCCTTTGGGGTTATTTACTGCCGAAATTGGCCTGATTTATTCATTTTACGGCATATCAACCCTTTGGGGTTATTTAATGCCGGCATTGGCCTGATTAATTCATTTTACGGCATATCAACCCTTTGGGGTTATTTAATGCCGAAATTGGCCTGATTTATTCATTTTACGGCATATCAACCTTTTGGGGTCATTTAATGCCGGCATTGGCCTGATAATTCATTTTACGGCATATCAACCCTTTGGGGTTATTTAATGCCGGAATTGGCCTGATTTATTCATTTTACGGCATATCAACCCTTTGGGGTTATTTAATGCCGGAATTGACCTGATTTATTCATTTTACGGCATATCAACCCTTTGGGGTTATTTAATGCCGGAATTGGCTTGGTTTATCTATGTTGCGTCATTTCGACGATTTTGTGTTATTCAATAACGTAGTCGGATTGGTTTGTCCATTTTGCTGAATATCAACTCGATCAGAAAAGTTGATATTCTTGCTGATGATAAGTACATCAACTTAGTTCAGACACGTCGGGGACACGTTCTCGACAATCGGTCCGACAGTGACTTTATTACTGTCGCGTTGAGGTGTGGTCAGGTTCAGTCTTAGTGGGTCCACCCTCCCAGGCTTTACTTTCTCTTTGAGAATTGGTTAGTTTATAGATAATCGTCTGAGTCACCCTTACCGGGGAATGCTGACGGGGCTGCCCAGGTATTTTTAAGGTCCAGAGTGCGGTCATCCTAGTGCACTTGACCGTGTGTTTAACCTTCTAGATAAATAAACTAAGTTGTTTATCGGGATTTAGTGAACAAAAATAGTGTCCTCTGATTTCTATTTTCCCGCTGATTCTTAATATGGTCTTACCTTTTTCTCTGGGATGTTTTTTTCTTCTCCAGAGATAAAGCCAGTTTTTGTGTAGGCAAACATAGAGAGAGTCACAGTATAAATATATCTCTCTATAATATATATATATATATATATATATATATATATATATATATATATATATATATATAATATATGTAATAATTACAACAAACAAATAAATGTTATCGTAGCTGTTATTTATTGTATATACCTGTTGCCTGCGTTTCAAGCTTCATGCATTCTTTGACAGAAATGATTAATGTTTCGGTACTGACACTCACCATAACGTATAAGTGGTTATCAAGCCCGTAATATATATATATATATATATATATATATATATATATATATATATATATATATATATATATATATATATATATAAATAAAGATAGATGGACGAAGAGTGATAAACATGCCCGAATGTCCAAATTTATATCAAACTTCGATTGTTCAATGCAAGGTATATTCTGTAATAAAATTATGTTTATTTCTACTAAAAGTTTACTTTTAGTTTCATATTTATTCTCTCTCTCTCTATATATATATATATATATATATATATATATATATATATATATATATATATATATATATATACTAGCGTAAATTTCGCGTACAACAAAATCGTAAGATAAATTTTAGAGGAACCATTTTTTAAATCAATGAAACGGGCGGGTGGGAAAAAAAAAAGAAATTGCTAAAATTTTCCTTAAGGCCTTATCGTCTGACCCTCTAAGAGGAAACCTCAGAATGATAAATTAAAAACTAAGAAAATCGAATGAGATATGAGGGGAAAAATGTTGTTCAAGTTGGAGAAAACGATTGAAAAAAAAAGTAAATCTCTCAACGTTATGGTGGATTTGATTCATTAAAGACTTCCAACTGATGCTTCAAAATCTTTTGTCTACACAAGCTAGGTCGAGAATTGTTAATAACTAACGCCTCAATAATATTGAGATCGTAGTTCGACCTGGCACTGTGTAAAATAGAAAACCACTCATCGGAATAGTTGTCAGAACAACTATTTGTACTATGTAGGTGATTACCGATGGCTTATTCTTGTGCCTGAAAGCTCCCGGATGATCTCGAAACCTTGTGTAAGCGAATATCACGTGGTATGTGTTGGGATATTCTAAATTCTAATCTTTGGGATGTCTTGCCAACATAGACAGCTCCACACTGACACTAGAATTTATAAACAACAGAATTCTTTTGAATATATATATATATATATATATATATATATATATATATATATATATATATATATATATATATATATATATATATATTGCATAAGCATAACACATCGGTGTCCGTAGGTAATACTACTAATAATGAATATTTATTTAAAAAATATTGTTATCACCCCTCTTAGGAGAATTTAATAATAAGCAGTCACACTAGGCGTAATGCGATGTTCCAGCCTCTGTTGTTGTTAAACACTGTCCGACGTAGATTACTGTATATGTCAGCTGATTTGGCATGTACAGGGTTTAAATTATCATCATTTCCATGTTAATTGATGTTGACCTAGGGGTAGAATATCAGGCTGCAAATCAGAGGTGACTTCGCAACTGGGTTCGAATCATACTCTGAAGATTGCATAAGCATGAAACACCGGTGTCTGTAGGTAATAATAAAAAATATTTATTCAATATATATATATATATATATATATATATATATATATATATATATATGGTAAAATGAAAAAGGAAAACCAAAAACTGGATGTTTTTTATGTGTACATCAACGTTTCCTCTTTATTTATAAGACTTCATCAGGATGATGATATAGAGAAAAGATGTCATGCAAGTACAAATACATGTAGGGTAGACATGTTGGGAGAGAAAATAAAATAAAATGAAAATAATGGCCACGTCTTGGTGGACGTCCGTACTTGTTAGAGAATAAAATGAATGAAGTAAATGAGTGGGAAAAAAGGGAAGGATGGAGGGAGCAAGGACTACTGTGGCTGGCGGTAAGAGAAAGAGGTGGGGGATGAGCAGGGGTAAAGTGGATTTTCATTTTATTTTATTTTTTCTCCCAACATGTCTACCCTACATGTATTTGTACTTGCATGACATCTTTTCTCTATATCATCATCCTGATGAAGTCTTATAAATAAAGACGAAACGTTGATGTACACATAAAAAACATCCAGTTTTTGGTTTTCCTTTTTCATTTTACCATCACGTTGGATTACCTTCATCCTTCTCTTCCCATATATATATATATATATATATATATATATATATATATATATATATGTGTGTGTGTGTGTAATGTTAGTGGGAGAGAACACCAGCAGGGTGTTCAATTATTAAAGAAAAATAGAAAATAAGAGCATGATATTTATTTATTTATATATGTATTACAGAAGATCTAAAAAAACACAAACCCTTTGTACTGTCGGTTTCAAATCCGAAAAAAAAGTACCAATGATTAGTCTCCTTTACTGGACTCTCTTCAGCCTATCCAGGAAAAGGCTGCTCGCGCGTAAATAATAAAAGTGAAAATAAAGCAGAGGACCGAAATACTGTCATAAAGACACACAACGCGCGAACCGCCATTTTCCGGGGAGGCAGACATAAACAGAGGCTGAAGAGAGTCCGGTAAGAGAGACCAATTATAGGTCCCCTTTGTTTGGATTTGAAACCGACGGTACTGATGTTGTTCCGACCTTCTGTAATACATGAATATATATATATATGTATATATATATATATATATATATATATATATATATATATATATATATGTATATATATATATATATATATGTGTGTGTGTATATATACAATATTACACTCAAATATATTAACATACATACTGATATTTATAATAATAACAACAATACACATATATATGTGGGGAAAATATGATGTTGCATATACTTTCTATTTATATAGACCAACCTTTTCAAAGTAAAAGCTCAATGATTGTTAACATAACAGAGCATATATATATATATATATATATATATATATATATATGTATATGAAAAAGGAAAAAACAAAAGATGCTTTTTTTTAATGTATTCATCAACGTTTCGTCTTTATTTGTAAGACTTCCTCAGGATGATAATTTTAAGAAAAATGATATTTATAACAATAACAACAATACACATAGTAGAACAGTACTACTACAGTTTTATTTTTATATAGTAATCTAACTGCATACATATGTAATCATTAACATTACGAACATCTAAATGAATTTAGCTTTAAAATGGTACCAGTGTCATCTTACTATCATTCATATTTCAGCAGAAATTAGGACTTAGAATGTTCCCAGGACTCCTGGAACACCCTGTATATTAAATGTAGAATGTTCCCAGGACTCCTGGAACACCCTGTATATTAAATGTAGAATGTTCCCAGGACTTCTGGAACACCCTGTATATTAAATGTAGAATGTTCCCAGGACTTCTGGAACACACTGTATATTAAATGTAGAATGTTCCCAGGACTTCTGGAACACCCTGTATATTAAATGTAGAATGTTCCCAGGACTTCTGGAACACTCTATATATTAAATGTAGAATGTTCCCAGGACTTCTGGAACACCCTGCATATTAAATGTAGAATGTTCCCAGGACTTCTGGAACACCCTGTATATTAAATGTATAATGTTCCCCGGACTTCTGGAACACCCTGTATATTAAATGTAGAATGTTCCCAGGACTTCTGGAACACCCTGTATATTAAATGTAGAATGTTCCCAGGACTTCTGGAACACCCTGTATATTAAATGTAGAATGTTCCCAGGACTTCTGGAACACTCTATATATTAAATGTAGAATGTTCCCAGGACTTCTGGAACACCCTGTATATTAAATGTAGAATGTTCCCCGGACTTCTGGAACACCCTGTATATTAAATGTAGAATGTTCCCAGGACTTCTGGAACACCCTGTATATTAAATGTAGAATGTTCCCAGGACTTCGGGAACACCCTGTATATTAAAGTATTTTCTCAAACTGAAAGAAATATCTCTGTCTTTCGTTTTTTTTTCTGTATTTATCTCCCTCCCCACAGCAGGAAGATTCGACACAAGGTCGGGAAAGTAAGATTAAAAAGCCAGCGCCCTAGAAGAAGGGCACTCTGGCCTACAAAAATGCCTGAGCAGCCCCGACGGCATTCCTCGGTAGGGGCGCCTCAGGCGATTAGAAATAAACTAACCCCTTCTCAAAGGGTTAGAAGGCAAATGTCTAGGAGGGTGCACCTCCTAGAACTGCGTAGGACAATACCTCAGACCGGCGGAATCAAGGCCCGAAGGCCAAGACGGTATTGGTCTACAGAGTGTAGCATCCATCGGAATAGATACAACACTCTGATCTTAGCCAAAAGGCCAAGTGCTTATCCCTGTTAAACGGAGCAAATGGCCTGATAAGCCCATCGTTACAGGACGTTAATCTGTCGCCAGCTATTCTTCTCAGCAAGGCTGGTACCCATTTATACACCTGGTATTCCCAAAGGCTCACTAATGTAAATACTAAGCACGGGCCCCCGATTAGGTGTGTCGATTCGATTGGAGGGGGGGGGGGTCTCATCCTATACCCGCTTACCTTCAGAGGAGAAAGAAAGAAACCTGGTACACCTTCTAGAGAGACAACGTAATCCGACTTTCATAAGAAAGTTTTAAAAATGCAGTACTCACCTACAAAAAAGGAAGAAAGAAAAAAAGAAAATTAGGAATAGAATTCAGAAAATACAAAATAAATTTAACATTAATAAACATCTTAACCCTTAAATTCTTTATTTTTTATATTGGTTTGAAAAAAGTGAAAAATGTTTCATAGCGTAATATAAAGTAGTATAAATGATTTTTAGAAAAAACAAATATTTATTGAACAAAAATAAATGATGTTGCAAATGTGCAACAAATGGCATAAAATTTTACATGTATAACAAAACACTACAATATATGAATCTAAATAATCATAATACACTAGAGAATCATAAAATAAATTTTTACTCATCATTATGATGACCAGATTCAAAACAAAAAGCATTTAAGGGTTATTATTGAAGCTGCGGGGGGAAATATTTGAATACATGAGAAAAACGCTATCTACAAATTTAATGAGTTTTAAATATTACTAGCTATATAAAAAAATGATATTTTAAACATGTCCTGCAAAGCTAAAAACAAAAACAACAACATTTTTCTTCTACAAAACAACTACATCGAATACCATGAATAAATATTTGAAGATATAAAAAAGATTTAACAAAATTATCTGATTCGGCATTAAATAATCCGAAAATGGTTGATATGTCGTAAAACAAAACAACTAAATCAAACCAAAACACTCCTAGGAGTTTAGAACATATTTCCATTCTCTGGACGGCACGAACGAAGACTCCACAATATTATTATACCATATTTAAACAGAACCGACACTACGCTTTGATCATAGCCCGAAGGCCAAGAAAGTGTATTTTAGTTGAAGTTTCACATTCGATACAACAATGGCATCAGATGAAATTTAAAAAAAATACTATTTTTTGCATGTTCAGGAATCCCATCTTCTACAAATAGGTGGAAGGTAGTAATGTACGTACGAACATAAAATTGCCTTAGCGTATTATTATATAAATTACTTGATGGATATTTCCGACTGAAATCGTCCAAGACCCTTTCTTTTTCCATAATATCATAGATCCTTTTTTTCTCGAAATATCTTAGTCCCTTTCCATAGTTTTCGAAATCTGCTCAGAACTTTCTTCAATCCAATTGGAATATATATTCCGTTTATAAAAAACAAAAAAATTGAAAAAAAAATATCATAATTTCGAAACAGAAATTCCTAGATCCAAATTAATGATACTGATATGGTTGGAAAATGTGCAACAAGTCATTTTTATTCAACTATTTCGCTTTCTAATGTCTCTTTTTTTTGCTTATTATTCGTGTTTCTTGGAGAGAGAGAAAAAACGTTTATGTGGGATTAACTGAATTATCTATATGACACGTATAACAGTCATTCTAGACTGCATGATTGTTCAAAGCAGATTCAACGACAAAAAAGTGGGAGGAGGAAGATGAGCGGAGAGAGATGGTGGGAAGGAGGAAAATAATAAAACATGAAGGGGGGGAGATAGAGGAAGAGGAGAAGCGAAAGACACAAGGGGAAGAGATAGAGGGGGAAGAGAAGAGAAGGAGATGAGGCGGATGAAAGATGATTAGGTGGAATGAACTATTCAGCAACTATATTTATTTACCACCTCTCCAGGAGGTTAGGCACAAGGCCAGTTTTATCTTACTCTCACAAGGTAAGATGTGACCCAAGGTCTGGTCGGGAAAGTGGGACTTGAAAAGCCAGCGCCTTAGAAGGTGAGCACTCTGGCCATTAAAAATTGTCTGGGCAGCTCCGTCGGCATTCCCTGGTAGGGGCGCCTCAGGCAGTAAGCAATAAAATTACTCCTCCCCAAAGAGGGAAGGCAAAGCCTGGAAGGGTGGACCTCCTAAAACTGCACAGGACAAACCTACAGACCGGCGTAAATCAAGCCCCGAAGGACAAGACGACGCCGGTCTATATGGTGTAGTATCCATCGGAACAGATACTACACTTTCTTCCTAGCCAAAAGGTGTCAGGTAAGTATTAGAGATTGAAGAATGAGAGGATAAAAGAGAGTAGAAGTGAATGATTCAGCGACGAGAGAGATAGAGAGAGAGAGAGAGAGAGAGAGATAGAGAGATAGATAGATAGATAGAGAGATAGATAGAGAGAAAGAGAGAGAGAGAGAGATAGAGAGAAAGATAGAGAGAGACAGAGAGATAGAGAGAGAGAGAGATAGATAGAGAGAGATAGAGAGAGAGAGATAGAGAGGGAGATAGAGAGAGAGAGAGATAGAGAGAGAGAGATATAGAGAGAGATAGAGAGAGAGAGATATAGAGAGAGATAGAGAGAGAGAGAGATAGAGAGAGAGAGAGATAGAGAGAGATATATATAGAGAGAGAGATAGAGAGAGAGAGAGATAGAGAGAGAGAGAGAGAGAGATAGAGAGAGATATATATAGAGAGAGAGATAGAGAGAGAGAGATAAAGAGAGAGATAGAGAGAGAGATAGAGAGAGATAGAGAGAGAAAGAGAGAGAGATAGCGAGAGAGAGAGAGAGATAGAGAGAGCGAGAGAGAGAGAGAGAGAGAGAGAGAGAGAGAGAGAGGGTTGGAGAAAGTGGGGATATGAAGTAAGGGAGAGAGAAAAGAGGGAACGGGAGTGAATGAGGAATATAATTGAGAGATGAAGGGAATGAGAATAAGAGAGAGCGAAGGAGCAACGAAAGGGTTGAGCAAGGTGATGAAGAAGGAGAAGAAGAGAGTGAAATGAGTAAAATGGGAATGAAAAAAATAATACCAGTAAATGGAATTACATTTAAGTCTCCTTAACAACATGATGCAACGATCCACATGAAAACCTGACCAACCAGAATCAAATATTGATTTTGTAGGACAGAAAGCTATCGATGACAATGAAAAGAATTAAAAAAGTAACTTTACTTTATATATTAGAATGTTTGTTTTTTAATTTAGAAAAAAAGCTTAAGATTGAAAAGAAGAAAAAAAGAGAAGAATTCAAGAGGAAGATACAGTTTAATGAGTATTATTACAAGTGATCAATGTCTGACTGAGAAAGAGAGAGAGAGAGAAATATATATATATATATATATATAATATCTTCTGTTGTCAGCTCGCCTCAAAGCGAGTTTCTGCTACTGTTCCGGTAGTTAGTTTCATTCTATCTCTCTCTCTCTCATTATATATATATATATATATATATATATATATATATATATATATATATATATATATATATATATATATATATATAGTCTAAAGAAGCTTGGAGTCATTTTAAACCAACAAAAAAAAAGTTAAATGCAGTTTAAATTCCTAGAGAAACTAACTAAATCCAAGATATTGCAGACTTAACATTCGTTGGAAAATTAATAAATAAAAAATATATAATAAGTAAATAAAAAAATAAAAAGAGGGGGGGGTTTAAGTATCTAAGAGTGAAACAAAAACAGGAGACCTTAAGCGTCTAATATTAACACGGGGATCAGCAGCTGTTTACCATGTAACTGTTTCAGAGATTTAAAAACAGGACAGTTATAATATTCATGGCTCTCCAATGGTACTAATTAAACTACCATTTCCCCAATAATCAAGTGTCGAAATAATTCAGCTTAAATTTTTTACTAATATATACATAAACAAATAATAGTAATAATAATAATAATAATAATAATAATAATAATAATAATAATAATAATAATAATAATAATAATAATAATAATATATTACCCTTAAGACTACCGTATGATATGATAATTTGCATATCAAATAACATTAATTATAACAAAAATGATAATTAAAAAAAAAAAAAAATAATAGTAATAATAATAATAATAATAAACACTACACCCAAGAGCCATTCTGCAATATGGTAGCTAGCAATTAAATTATATAGGAATTAAAGTTGCATTAAAAAATAAATAAATAAAAAATAAAGCTTTAGTACCTTAGGTACCAGAAAGATAATTAGATAAGAGGAAGATATATATATATATATATATATATATATATATATATATATATATATATATATATATATATATATATATATAGAGAGAGAGAGAGAGAGAGAGAGAGAGAGAAACAGACAGACAGACAGACAGACAGACAGACAGAGAATTAAACTCCAGATGAGTAAATAAGATTCTAGAAGTAAACTATATGTCTCTACCGGTCGTATATTTACTTACAATTTATTTTGCTTTTCATATTTTAAAACTTTTCCATTTTTTTTTTGTTAAATATTATTTTTTGTTCCAGTCAAATGGCCGTAACTCTGTGTAAATGCATATTGAGTTAAGTCTCTTTTTTAAGATAGCGGCCATTTGGAAATAACTTCGACACAAACAAAGTATTTTCTGAAAGGAATTAAATCGAATTACATTATCTTCTTTTTAACAACATACTGAAACGATTTAGGGTGAAAGCTATCGATGACAAAGAAGCGATAAAGGCTGGCTTTACTTTATATATTGTAGTATCGCTTGTGGCATATTTGATACAGAAATGTCTTAGTCATCCAACAAGAACGCCTAATAACCATTAAAACATAATTATAATCAATCATTTGGAGATTATTTTTAGGAAATTTACAGAAATGGCGTAGAATTTTTTATTCCGCAGAGACACAGACAAAAATGTGAGATGTGATTCTAAATTGAATTTAGTCCAATTCCTTTTCTGGAGTTTACCATATGCGAATATTCCACAGAAGCGATCATTTAATAGGCACGTTTAGCAAGCGTGACAGACCAACGAGAATGCTTTTTTAAACTGAAGTGTGACAGATTAACGAAATGCTATTTAAGCTAAAGCGTAACAGACAAGCCAAAATGCTATTTTAAACTGAAGCGTGACAGACCAACGAAAATGCTATTTTAAACTGAAGCGTGACAGACCAACGAAATGCTATTTTAAACTGAAACGTGACAGACAAACAAAACATATATTTTAAATCGAAGAGTTAGAGACCAACGAAATACTATTCAAAATAAAAAAGCCTCACAGAGGATCGAAAATGCTATTTTAAACTGAAGAGTGGCAAAGTAACGAAAATACTATTTTAAATTAAAGCCTTACAGAGGGACACACATTTTATTTACACTGAAGCGTGACAAACCAATGAAAATGAAAT
>OY744548.1:23460572-23463072 GCA_963556195.1 Sepiola atlantica | reverse complement strand
ATAACAAGTAAACAAGAATTTATCTAATATTGGTATACTACACATTAGCTCTCTAGGCTATTCTGAACACCGAAGCGAACTATTTTAATTATGTTACAACCATATTACGTGTAGATAAATATCTATTTTCTGTAATCATAACTATCGCTGGGATCAAAGCGTAGTATCTGTTCCGATGGATACTTTGCCTCCCCAAAGATCGTTTCTGAGACGATATATCTCATTAATATCTTTTCTCTTCATCAGCTGAGGGGTTAGACACCAATATAAAAGCCAACAGACATCATCAAGGCTATATAGTTTTACACTCCTAATTTTACAGCAAATTAGTAATAATGATGGGCGTAGTGGTTTGGATACATCAAATCAGTAAAAATAATATCGAGGGATGTACAGTGGGACTCAAAGTGGGGAAAAAACGTACGTAAAATTACATGCAAGGAGGAACACGCTACAAGCTTTTGGCTAAGATCAAAGTATAGTATCTGTTCTGATGGATACTGCACCCCATAGACTGGTATTGTCTTGGCCTTCAGGGCTTGATTTACGCCGATCTAGGGTCTGTCCTGTGCAGTTCTAAGAGGTCCACCTTCCCAGGCTTCGCTTCCCCTCTTTGGGGAGGAGCAAATTTATTGCTTACTGCCTGAGGCGCCTCTACCGGGGAATGCCGACGAGGCTGCCCAGGCAACTTTTAAACCCCACTTTCCCGACCCGACCTTGGGTCACATCTTACTTGTGGCAGTAAGATAAAAACTGGCCTCTTATGCCTAACTCCTGGAGATGAGTAAATCAATACTCATTAATTAAAAAAAAATTTTTTATTAGTCTTATTTTCGATTGCATAATAGAGTATCTAAGGAAAATCACGATGTCCAACAATGTGCGATCAATTAATGTTGCACCTAGTATTCTTGGACTAGTATCTGGACTATTTTTTAGTGTAGAATATATAGCTGGTTCATAATTTGAGTGAATGTTTGGGAATAAAGATCTAGCTACAACCCTCCATACATTCTAAATCTATCTAGTATTAGATATTAATATCAACTATCAATAAGGAAAAGTAGTAGCCGTGGCTACTAAGAGCGCTGGACGAGGGTCCAGGCTGCGAAAAGTCAGTCAGTAGCACAGAGTGAAATGAATATGGAAAGCTTTGAGTGGGTACATTAAGGCAGCGATCTTAGTAACCACGGCTACTACTTTTCCTTGTCAACCCAATATTTCGATGTACTTGCATGGCATTTTTCTTACAATTATCATCCTGAGGAAGTCTTACAATAAAGAGGAAACGTTGATGATTATATAAAAAAATATCTCTTGGTTTTTCCTTTTTCATTTACCATTATGCCGGATTACTCTCACCCTTTCTTTTCTCATATATATATATATATATATATATATATATATATATATATATATATATATATATATGATAATTTTTTTATATTTACACAGACATGTACAAAATCTGCGACACTGGCATGTCGATGTTATCGATCAACAGTTACTATACACTGAGATCTCATCAGGTAGAGTTAGAATCCGATCTTAACCTCAGATAATATTTGGAGAGAACCAAATATGCCAGTGTCGCAGATTTTGTACATGTCTGTGTAAATATAAAAAAAAAATCATATATAAAGCTCTATTTTGATATTGAGCACTTTTTATAAACCCGGTTAAAATTCTCTGGATTACACCCTGGGGATATTTTTACCTGGATTATTACCATTATATATATATATATATATATATATATATATATATATATATATATATATATATATATATATATATATATATATATATATACATATACATATATATATATATATATATATAAAGAGAGAGGGAGAGAGAGAGAGAGAGGCAGAGAGGCAGAGAGAAAGAGAATTACTATCACGAGATAGAAAAATGAGATTGTGAAACTTCAACATTTCTGGCAGAGATTACAAAGAACAGGAGTATCCAATGTGTATCCAGAAACAAGGAGATTCTTGTATCATACGAGAAACATCCAAGCCCTAAGGACTATACACGGATAAAGTAAATATTTTGACAAGAAATTGAATCAGATGTAATGGTGATTAAACTACATTCTAACCATCGCATATCTACGTCATTTTGCTTAGTCTGAACAGAAGGAAGTTCAGGGGATATTATTAAGGAAAAAGCACCACACAGACTTTGGGCGTGGCTTATAATTTGATTTATCTGAACACTTTACTGCAGTTTCATGGTTATCCAATTAACGATTTTACACGGTTGCATAAAAATTCAAATTTATACAATAAATCTACAAAAAACATTCTATTATTTTTCTAACCGAACAGTTCAAGCAGGATTCTCTTAATACCTATTTCTTCTTAAGGACCCTTAATCTTAAGCCTTAAATTTTTCATATTTTCTAGAATCAAAATCATGTAATTCTATACACGAGGTTTAGTATCTATTTTATTCTATATTTTATTCTATATCATAGGTTTAGCACATTGGTTTT
>OY744548.1:23435572-23445572 GCA_963556195.1 Sepiola atlantica | reverse complement strand
ATACCGTTATTCTCTAATAGTTAGGCAGGATTTTCTCCAGTTTGGAAGCAAAGAATAAGCTGCCAACGATTCGTCTGGAATATTCCGTCGATACCTTCGGTTTCACATTAATACGGAAACTCAACCGTGACTGAAGCATCGGTTACAATGGGTATCTTTAGCCCTGCGGGTCGAGTTTTTAGTGTTTTGTTTTGTGAAACCGAAGGTATCGATGGAGAATCAAACTAATGCATAGTTGCAATAAAGAAAATATAGGCTCTTCCAGAAGTAATTGAGCACTATTGTTATTTCTCACCACTAAATCACACACACACACACACGCACGCGCGCACGTTAGTCGTTGTTACTCGTCTTAACGTATCACTCTTCTAAGCACAGACGGTGATACAGCTGTCTGTGGATGACACACACACCTATGTATATACTAGGTTTGATTTTAACAAATTGGCCTGAGGAAGCTCAGCCTAATAAGGCTGTAACTGAAATATGTATGCACATATGTAGCCAAAATGTTTGTATGATTAAAAATTAGTACTAAGTAAATATACCACTCTACTTGTTATTGAGCACCATTATATAAACATTAAGAATATACAGTATTATTTATCCAATATATATATATATATATATATATATATATATATATGTAAGTAAATTACGTGTACAACAGAATGGTAGGATTAATTTTAGAGGAAGCATTATTAAAATCAATGAAACAGACGAGTGGGGGGAAAAAAAGAGGAAAATTGTTAAAATTACCTTAAGGCCTTGTCGTCTGACCCTCTGAGAGGAAACGTCAGAATGGTAAATTAAAAACTAAAAGTCGAATGAGAAATGAAGGGGGGAGAAATATATATATATATATATATATATATATATATATATATATATATATATATATATATATATATATATATATATATATATAATGTGTGTATTTCGGCAGCATTTTCTCATTCATGCAAACATTGTTAAAAATAACAGAATTTGTCTGTTTAATTATACTTTTTTTATTTTTCAATTTTTCTGATGGTCTTTTTTGTATTAAAATAAAAATATATATATATATATATTCAAGACACTTAAATCCAATAACTTTGTACTCTTTGTGAATTTTTCTGATGATTTTGTAGTGTTGCAGAGACGATATTGATATCAAAATGTTGTTTGGCTCACGACAAATGAAACGGACCGTAAAAATATATATCTCAGAGAAATGTTATGTTTTTTTAGTAAATGTGAAAAAATAAAAATAATAAAATAAAAACATGGTTATTGGAATATAAAATAAACCTGACTTATATATATATGTATAGTCTCGGAAGTTTTTCAACCATTAGAACTATATGAAAAAAAACCCAACAACAAAAAACAAAACATTTTAGTCTCGAGTCGTTCGGTGGAAAATCACTTTTCTTTTAAATCAATTTACTTTTTATAGTGACAATATCAGTTTGCTTCCAAGAATTTACGCTAGTCTTAACATTATTTAAGGGATCATCAGTTGTTTACCATGAAAAACTGTTTCGGGAATATATATATATATATATATATATATATATATATATATATATATATATATATATATATATATAATAAACACAATACAATGTGAACTTCCTATGAAAAAAAAGAGTTAAATAAGGTTTCTCTTTCAAAAATTCTAAGTGAAAAGTAAATATGCATAAGTTAAATAAATGTTGGATGCATTCTAATTTTTTTTTCCTGACTGCGGAATTTGTATACACTGATGAAGCCTCCTCAACAGGCAGAAACAATTTTTTGTATATAAGAATGTTTTTGAAGAGAATATGGAATGTTTTCTCTGAATGACTAATGTTTACATGATGTTTAATTAAGAGCTCTAGTCGTATTCTATTGAGCTACAAAATAAACCTTTGTGTTAACCCAAACCCAAAGAAAAGAAAAGGTTTGAAAATAAGAAAAAAGTACATAGAAATGTTTTGGCCTTTTGGCTAAGATCAAAGTGTAGTATCTGTTCCGATGGATACTACACCCCATAAACTGGTATTGTCTTGGCCTTCGGGGCTTGATTTACGCCGGTCTATGGGTCTGTCCTGTGCAGTTCTAGGAGGTCCACCCTCCCAGGCTTTGCCTTCCCTCTTTGGGGAGGAGTAAGTTTATTGCTTACTGTCTGAGGCGCCCCTACCGGGGAATGCCGACGGGGCTGCCCAGGCAATTTTTAAATGGCCAGAGTGCTCACCTCTCGGGCGCTGGCTTATCTAATCCCACTTTCCCGACATTGTGTCACATCTTACCTTGTGGGAGGTAGATAAATAACACAGAAATGTTAGGCCTTTTTGCTAAGATCAAAGTGTAGTATCTGTTCCGATGGATACTGCACCCCATAAACTGGTATTGTCTTGGCCTTCGGGGTTTGATTTACGCCGGTCAATGGGTCTGTCCTGTGCAGTTCTGGGAGGTCCACCTTCCCAGGCTTTGCCTCCCCTCTTTGGGGAGGAGTAAGTTTATTGCTTACTGTCTGAGGCGCCCCTACCGGAGAATGCCGACGGGGCTGCCCAGACAATTTTTAAACCCCACTTTCCCGACCCGACCATGGGTCACATCTTACTTGTGGGAGTAAGATAAAAACTGGCCTTGTGCCTGACTCCTGGATAGGAGTAAATCAATACTAATCCAAAGGTATTATTTATTTTAAAATTAAATAAACAATTATGTAGAGGGGGGGGGGAGCTGACGTGTATAAAAATTGAACTTTTAAACTAAATGTTTATCTTTTGGAGCCACTTTGTTTTCAGTTAGTTGTTATTATGAAATATTGTTGACTCACATGTTTTAACTTCGCCATGTTTTTTGTTTTTTTAATCCGTTGAAACTTAGTTTTTGTACGAAAATAAGGGACTTCTACATAATAGTAACGAAACTGTTTTGAACCCTAACCCTAACCTAACCGTAAACTAATCCTAACCCAACCCTAACCTTCATCTAAGTTTAATTCGGCAAAAGTCGGCTTAGCTTGGTTCTTATTGTGAAGAAGCACCATAAGAAATGTTCAAAGTTATTTTATTTTAAAAAAAATATGTCTTTTTGTGTATAATACAATTTTAAAATAGTAAAACTACTTTGGCAAGGGAAAACAAACATGGCCGCCAGCGACTTTAAATCGATTACGGTCATGTATAAAAGGTTAGTGTTAGATTTTAAAAGGGGAATTAGAATTTTATTTCAGGACAAAAAATAAAATCTAACCACTTTTCAATTTTATCCAAAGTATAGGCGAATATCAATGGAAATAGGGGAGATATTGTAACGGTCTCTATAGTACAATTGAACCGATACATGCATAAAGAAACAAACAAAAATACAAAACAAAAACAAAGTCACATTTTAATGTTACAATTGATAAAGAAAAGCGTACAAATGTATATCGTGTCATTTCTCCTCTAAAATCTAATAAAATATTACCCCCGCCCTTAAAGGCACATCCGGCGTTCTCCGAGAATGAATGAAAACCCTTGTTAAGATTTGTATTCTTATTTTTTAATTTTCTTTACAGTAAACAGTAATTACATTATCATAAATACAATTTGGTGCTTCTACAGAATTTGAACCGAACCAAACCGACTTTTACCGAACTAAACTGAAAACTTAGGTATGGGTTGGTTATGGGTTAGTTTAGAGTTAAGTTAAGGTTAGGATAAAAAAAAAAACACCAAATAAAAAAAAAACAGTTCGGTTCAAATTCTGTAGAAGTAGCTACAATTTATCAGAAAATGTTTTCGTTTTTACGGAAAGGGTCCAGTTCGCCATGTAAGCGTCTTGTAATATGGACCCTGAACGGTGTTTATCGGAACACATTTTTCGAGTTGAATATCGAAAAATCCTCTCGCGATACATCAAGAAAATGAACAATTCACAGCTTCAAATTTTTTTCCGATAAACACCGTTGGTTAATTTGTCGTTTCTTAGCCAACATGGCGGACAATGGATCGTCTGCCTTTTTCCGACCTCACAAACGAGTAAGTAAACCCGAATAAATTGTTTGGAACTAATGTCAAATTAACCATAAATTATTGTAAAGGAAATGCAGTCCAAAACAATTTATTTGGGTTTGCTTACTCATTTGTGAGATCGGAAAAATAAGAAAAACGGCGGACGGTTCATTGTCCGCCGTTTTGGCTAAGAAACGACAAATTAACCATCGGGTTCGTTTTACAAGACGAAAAGTAATCTCCCGAAAATAGGAAAACAAAGAAGAAGGAGAAGAAGAAGAAGAAGAAGAAGAAGAAGAAGAAGAACAACAACAAAAACAAGAACAAAACGAACAACCAATTTTATTACATATTTTTGAAAATCCTGTTGTTTACTTAATATCGTAAGTAATCAAAAAACATTTTTTTAGAATCTCAAAAATCTTGATTTTAAAGAGTAAGCGGATGACGTATTGTATCTTAACTAACATCTCTTGTTGTTGTTGTTGTTGTTATTCGTGGAGATATTTAGCTTATATATAAATATGGTAAACGTTACTATTACCGACATAAATTATTTTAAAAGAAATACAGTTGTGAAATTAGTCAAAACAACTTATTTTGTTTTTACCTACTCATCTGTGCCCTATTTGCGTAAAAAAAAAATATTTAATAGAAGTTATAAGCATTTTGAATTCCGTAAGTATTGGTTGTGAGTAAAGTAATAAGGAGTCCGTGTCAATAAACACGATGTCTGACCCCTTATTAGTTTACACACAACCAATACTTACGGAACTTAAAATGCTTATAACTTCTATTGAATGTTATTTTTAACACAAATACACCACAAATGAGTAGGTCAACCAAAATAAAGTTTTGTTTTTTGTACTAATTTCCCAAACAGTATTTTCTTTAAAATAATTTATGTCGCTAATAGTAACGTTTATTATATTTAAATGACCCCAATAAAAATTTAAAAAAGAAAGAAAAAAAAAAGAAAGAAAAAGTGGCTTTGATATTAAAGCAAAGAAAAAGTTACTTTCTTCTAGAAATTCTATCTGACGATCTAGCAAGACTTCTATCGACAATAAAAGAAACTGTTTTCTTCAGAGACCTGTTTTTGTTTTTAATGAAGAAAAAGGATGTAAAAAATTTAAAAAAACAAAAAACAAAAAACGTACCAGTTAGTGAATAGGTCCCAGCCATACTAAATGTAACCCGTATGTCTATTTAGTATCCGAGATAAAACAGAAATCACCTCAACATAGAGAACCAGAGAACCAAAAGTAGAACCGTTTGTTCTCAAGAACTGCGTCTGGCGTTATAAACCAAAGAGAAACGAGCAGCCAGAGACAGAAATTCTAAGGATTTTCGCTTAGCTTTTCGGGCACTTAAAACACATGTTTTTCTTCTTAATATTCTTTTTCTTCTTTTTCCTTCTTCTATTTATTTATTTATTTATTTATTTTTTTTTTTTTCTGGGTTGCCCCCACCCGAAAAAAACTTTGGTTACAGATATAGAATCTAACGCCCCCCCCCCCACATCCATCTCCTTTACTGCCTTACTCTATCCCCCCCCCCGCCATCCCTCCTCTCCGACAAAAACGCGCGCACACAGACACACAGTAAGAAACGCTCTTGACTTGCTGGTAAAAGCGAGAACGGTAATTACGGACGCTCGTGAACACTCCCCATATAGAACGCGACTGAAGTACGCCCTTAAACTATTTCCTCATTTCTAGATTCGTAGTAATACTGCTATCAAGCAATCACGATTGACGATTAAACAAGGATATTAGAACCCCCCCCCCCCCAAAAAAAAACCCCCAAAAAAACAAAATACAGATGAACATTTAGAAAATGTTGGTAAAATGGTATTGTTAAAATAAATGTTGGTAAAATGGTGGTAAAATGGTGGTGTTAAAATAAACGTGTCTAAAAACAAAAAAGCGCGCTAACCCCCATCTCCGTCCCTTTTCTCTCTTCTATTCTTATAGTTCTTTATCTACCTCCCTCAGCGGTAAGATGTGACACAAGGTCGGAAAGTGGGATTTGAAAAGCCAGCGCCCGAGAATTTGAGCACTCTGGCCTACAAGAAATGCCTTGGCAGCCCCGTCGGCATTCCCCGGTAGGAGAGCCCCAGGCAGTAAGCAATAAACTTACTCCTCCCCAAAGAGGGAAGGCAAAGCCTGGGAGGGTGGACTTCCTAGAACAGCACAGTACAAACCTACAAACCGGCGGAATCAAGACCCGAAGGCCAAGACGATACCGGTTTATACGGTGTAGTATCCATCGGAACAGATACTACACTTTGATCTTGGCCAAAAGAGTTGAGAATCCGTCATTGACGATAATTCCATACCAACAATCTACGGACTAACCCGAACCACCGGATCCTTCTTTCTCGAATTGAGATATTGTTCAGCTCGTTACACCCTCCCAGGAATTACCTCCACTTTTTGAGAAAAGGATTAAAAAAAAAATTATTTTTATTTATTTTATTTTTTAAAACTTTTATTCACCTTGCCACTGAGACTTAAAGGGGCTACTGTGATTAGGGGTCAGATTTATAGGGGGCATCCTAAGTGGGGAGTTGTGCAGCAAGATGTTTGTTCACATTGCATCTGAATTTCTGCTTATTAGTACAGTCGAGGAAACAGGGAGCAGGCAGATAATTTCAAAGGCAAGCGACCTAAGGAAATAATCTATTAGAGTAGAACGTTTTCATTAGTAATATAAGTAATAGTATAGCTTTGACTTCAGACAGGCAGATACCAAATCTCTATTATTAATAGGAGTAATAGTATAGTTTCGGTTTCAGACAGACAGATACCAAATCTCGATTTGTAACAGAAGTACTAGCATAGCTTTGATTTCACACAGACATACGAAATCTTCATTAGTAATATAAGTAATAGACAGATACCAAATTTCCATTAGTAATAGAAGTAATAGTATAGTTTTGGTTTCAGACAGACAGATACTAAATCTCCATTATGAATAGAAATAATAGTATAGCCTTGGTTTCACACAGACAGATACGAAATCTCTATTAGTAATAGAAGTAATAGTATAGTTTTGGTTTCACACAGACAGATACTAAATCTCCATTATGAATAGAAATAATAGTATAGCCTTGGTTTCACACAGACAGACACGAAATCTCTATTAGTAATAGAAGTAATAGTATAGTTTTGGTTTCACACAGACAGATACGAAATCTCTATTAGTAATAGAAGTAATAGTATTGTTTTGGTTTCAGACAGACAGATACGAAATCTCTATTAGTAATAGAAGTAATAGTATTGTTTTGGTTTCAGACAGACAGATACGAAATCTCTATTAGTAATAGAAGTAATAGTATAGTTTTGGTTTCAGACAGACAGATACGAAATCTCTATTAGTAATAGAAGTAATAGTATAGTTTTGGTTTCAGACAGACAGATACGAAATCTCTATTAGTAATAGAAGTAATAGTATAGCCTTGGTTTCACACAGACAGATACGAAATCTCTATTAGTAATAGAAGTAATAGTATAGTTTTGGTTTCACACAGACAGATACGAAATCTCTATTAGTAATAGAAGAAATAGTATTGTTTTGGTTTCAGACAGACAGATACGAAATCTCTATTAGTAATAGAAGTAATAGTATAGTTTTGGTTTCACACAGACAGATACGAAATCTCTATTAGTAATAGAAGTAATAGTATAGTTTTGATTTCAGACAGACAGATACGAAATCTCTATTAGTAATAGATTACTTATATTCATGCTCCACATCATAACAACTGCGTCATACTTTTGTAATTATGAAGTGAGAATGATTCAGTTAGATGTTTCTTTTTAAGTTTAAACATATGTCATTGAAAAATCACGAAACAGCTGGTGTGTGAAAGACTATTAGGATGATTGCATATTGAAGGTTTATACAGATATCTACCTTTCTCCCACGGCGGGAAGATGTGGCACAAGGCCGGAAGGTGGCGCTGATAGGCCAGTGCACAATAGGTAGCGAACTTTGCCTCGATAAACAAATTTCTGAGCAGCCCCGTCGGTATTCTCCAGTAGGGGCGCCCCCGGCGATAGCCATAAACCAACCCTTTCTCACAGAAAGAAGTTAAAGCCTGGGAGGGTGGACCACATAGAACTACACCGACAGAGGAGGGCCAGGGGATTCCACAACGGCCCAACCTCTTTTAGACTGATCGCCAGGGACGTATCCTCGACTGGTATGGAGTACAAAAAAAAATTAAGAGAATTAAAAAATACAACGTTGATACAATGCGATGTAGAGCTTGGGTTAGGGTTAGGGTTAGGGTTAGAGGGCAAGTACAAATATGAGAAGATATAAATGTGTAGAGAAAACAACAATAACACAAGGGTACACACAAAGATGATAGTGTGGTACCTGTAGTATCTATTTATTGATTGTTATAATTTTTAAAAAGCTTTTCATATGTAAAACGTACTAATATTTCGGGAATAGAATACCTTCGTCAGAGGATGCCAAAATTATCCAGTTTGCTGCTTTTTTTTACATCCAAATAGACCGGAAGTCGTACTAATAGTAACCGGAATTAGTATTAACTGGCGGGACACGTAGAAAATCTAATAGTTGTACCTCTCATCTATTGTACATTGCTGCCGTGCTTAAAAATATTTCAATTCTATGGACGTCCGTGCGAACGCAGACCCCACAATATTATTGTACCATATTTGGACAGAACACATACTACACTTTGATCCTTATCCAAAGATCAAACAATTTTAGTTCAAGTTTTACACCAGATTAAATTAAAAGAACAAACTTCTTTTTTGTTGCATTTCATCTTTGGCAATCGATTGATCCCGTCTCTTAATAAGGGTGTGGCGGGTGATAACGTACGTACAAACATTAAATTGCCTTAGCATATTATTATATAGATATTTAACTCGTGGACGAAACTTCAAATCAAATTGTTATTTTCTCAGCATTGTTTGTTTTTATAGAGAGAGGAGTCATAGAAACCTATAAAAATACAAGAAGTGGGGATATGCCGCTTCTGAGAAGAAGAACAAAAACGAAAAGTTTTTTTTTTAGTAAATCTTATTTTATTTAGTCGAGACTTCTGCACAGTGATCTAATGTGTGTGACCGTGTTCCATAATATATTTAGAGGTAAGACCTCTTTATCAAATTGTGGATGTTTGACATCTCATAAAACTGGTGTGGATTTAACCGCTGGTAACATTGATTAAATTATTAAATAGACTTATAATATGATTAATCCTGCATATTTGTAATCAGTTGTCTTAAAGTGAGCACGTTTGTTTTCCTGTCCGGAAACCAATGGTAACGATACAATTGGTCTAAGAACAGAAAAAAACAAATCATGTTCAGCGTAAAGCAAAATTGTTCGAGAAAGAATACATTTCTCTTAGGTTACATGTAGCGTGAAAATATGTAAACAAAAACAATACATATAGTGCTATAATTTAGTTGTACTTAAGTGGTGAGTTTGTTGGCGCAGGAGAGAAGACACTTGACTGCTGACTACATTTGAATACAGCCTGGCGTTCGAGATTATAATTTTTTGCCTAGATACACTTGTTACAGCTAGCCAACACGAAGAATCGCGATACGACGAAACAGCTGTCTGTGGATGGCTATATACACATGGCACAGCTTGAGTAGGTATGTTCTTCTTCTTCTTGAGATATGTCATCGACATGAATCCGACAGTAACTTTTCTGCTGTCTGACTAAGTTATGGTTTTGTTCAGTCTCAGGAGGTCCACCCTCCCAGGCTTCACCTTCTCTTTGAAAAGGGGTTAGTTTATTACTAATCGCCTGAGGCGCCCTACCGAAGAATGCCGAAGAGGCTACTGAGACATTTTTTGTAGGTCAGATCGTAGTCATCTTAGTGCGCTGGCTTTTCAAACCCACGTCTGACCTTGTGTCTAACCTATTTGAAAGGAGGTAAATAAAATACGCATATATTGTTGTATATAGAAGAGTATAGAGTGATTATACACACACACACATACACATATATATATATATAGAG
>OY744548.1:23410572-23425572 GCA_963556195.1 Sepiola atlantica | reverse complement strand
TGGTGGAAAGGTATATGATGAGATTGAGAATATACTGGCATGTTATAATGGGTGATTTTTGTTGGAGAGGTATATGATTAGATTGAGAAGATACTGCCATGTTATAATGGGTGATTTTTGTTGGAAAGGTATATGATGAAATTGAGAAGATACTGTCATGTTATAATGGGTGATTTTTGTTGGAAAGGTATATGATGAGATTGAGAATATACTGGCATGTTATAATGGGTGATTTTTGGTGGAAAGGTATATGATGAGATTGAGAAGATACTGGCATGTTATAATGAGTGATTTAGGTTGGAGAGGTATATGATGAGATTGAGAAGATACTGGCATGTTATAATGGGTGATTTTTGTTGGAGAGGTATATGATGTGATTGAGAAGATACTGGCATGTTATAATGGGTGATTTTGTTGGAAATGTATATGATGAGATTGAGAAGATACTGGCATGTTATAATGGGTGATTTTTGTTGGAAAGGTATATGATGAGATTGAGAAGATACTGGCATGTTATAATGGGTGATTTTTGTTGGAGAGGTATATGATGAGATTGAGAAGATACTGGCATGTTATAATGGGTGATTTTTGTTGGAGAGGTATATGATGAGATTGAGAAGATACTGACATGTTATAATGGGTGATTTTCGTTAGAAACAAAAACAGTTGGAATGAGCAGATACTTTCGCTTGGTTGGAGGGAATGCCATTCACGTAACATCATACTTATATTGTGTACCTGTACAAATTGAAATAGATTGTAATTCATTGTTTTACTTTTAATTAATTTAAAAACAATCTTAATCATTTACTTTTTATTCTATTAGGACAGTTTTGTTTTTTTGGTTTCTATTGTAAAAATTCTTGATTTTTCCGCATTAAAATCTCTGTTCTCTTACAATTATCTTCTATAATTAAGACCAACGTCTATGTATTTTTATATCAATAAATATATATCCGTCCCGTCATATAAACGTTAGCGAGTAAAAACTGCTAGTCGAAACCATTTCAAGTGTTTACAGAAATGGAGAAAGCAAATAACAAGTCCGACAAGCGTCGCCATCTCAATTGAATTAAAAAATCCTTCACTCTATTTCTATAATGAGACGTTTTCTTTATTTTTCTCTTTCTTCTTTCCATGCCAACTGATACTTTTTTCTCTCTTTTTTCTTTTTTAAACTTTCCATTTACAGACGGTTTCCGTTTTACTACTTTTTTAACTTCACTGATTGAGACGTTATTTCATATTAATATCAATATTAGTGCGAACACTAGAGAACCACAATTCTTTTACGTCATATTTTAACTTTTGTTCAATTAGACTTTTATAGGAATTTCAATGTCTTCGCTAAATTATTTAAAGGTTTGTATTATCTGGATTATCCGGACTACTATTCTCATCTTAGACGTTATTCTCACAACGTTTCGGACGCTGTAACCTCCGACCTTCTTCAGGGTTCGCCTAGTTGAACTCTGGAATCTGTATGTCGAACTCGGGAATCAAAATTTCAAACGTAATCCTTTATTTAATCCACGGGGGTAGATTGATCTCGTTCTGTCAGCCATGACCGGGTAGAAGTCTTATGTAATTCGTAATTGTATTTTTTGTATAGATCGCCTCTACTGAGGATCGAACCATCAACACCAAGAAGACTGTCACTTAGAACGGATTACTTGTTATCCGTTGCACCACGGGTCCTTATGCAAAAATGTCACATTTCACTAATAGCTTGGTTGCGTATAGAACCCAGAGATTAAATAGTATAGATATGCGTGGGATTTAACTCGTGACCCAGTTCGCATTATTCTTGTGGTTTTAATTGTTAAGTTAAGGTCTAAACAAAGGACGGTAAATATTTTGAGTTGAAAATACTTTAATTATCTGTTGAACAAATAACAAAAAAAAACCCTTAAAATACGAAAGAATTACATTTGGAATGCAAAAAAATGACTTCTGTTAATTTTATGACTAGAGGCTTGTTCATGGATGAGAAAGGATTTTTAACAAAATTGTTGGCATGCACCCACTGTCCCACGCAAGTATGGCGTGATCTGATCTGTGACGACATTGACCAGAGTGGGGTGAGCCGGATCCAAATTAATTTGCAGCGTTGAATTCATATACGGCATAGTCACGTTGACACACCGGTTCTTGTTAGATCACCGAAGTTAAGCTACGTTGATCCTGGTCAGTACCAGATGGGTGACCATTCGGGAATACCAGGTGCTGTATGTAGTCGACGTCTCCCTGCAAAAATGGACATACCTAGCTACCAGCAAAAAAAATCGCCAACCCGTAGTGCCTAGCGGGGCGACTATGGCACCTCCCCTGACTGACAGCCACAGGGTGGGGTTCCTCCCCCAGCGGTGATCAAAAGCCATGATGATGATGATGATGATGATGATGATGATGATGATGATGATAAGAAGGAGAAGAAGAAGAAGAAGAAGAATACATAATCATAAATAGATACGGCATAATCACGTTAACACACCGGTTCCCGCAAGATCACCGAAGTTAAGCAACGTTGATCCTGGTCAGTACCAGATGGGTGACCATTCGGGAATACCAGGTGCTGTATGTAGGAGGACGTCGACGTCTCCCTGCAAAAATGGACATACCTAGCTACCAGCAAAAAACATCGCCAACCCGTAGTGCCTAGCAGGGCGACTATGGCACCTCCCCTGACTGACAGCCACAGGGTGGGGTTCCTCCCCCAGGGGTGATCAAAAGCCATGCACTGCATATATTTTTCACGGAACTTTTCTTTTCATTCACTGCGTTTTTTTAACAAAAATTCTTTTAATAATAATTTTCATATTTTTCAAATATTTGAACCTTGTTTTTTTCGAAAGCCAACTTATCCATCTGTATTTCTCCTCTGATGATAAGATTTCGATCTTTGAAAAGCCTTGGCTTAAGGAAAGAATAATAAACACTAGTTTATTACTGAATACACCTTGCATTGAACAATTGAAATTTGAAATAAATTTGGACAATCGTCTCATATTTATCACTCTTTTTTCTTCTCTCTCTCTCTCTCATATATATATATATATATATATATATATATATATATATATATATATATATATATATATATTTATTTATTTTGGTACAGAAAAATTAGTACAACATTCGTACCGTCGGTTTCAAGCACAGAAGGACTTAGCCATCCGGCGCTCTTCAGCTTCTGTTGTCATCTGTTTCGGAAATGTAAAGTCACGTGTCACTCTCGTTTGGACGCGTTATTTGCTTAGAGTGTTATGTATGTTTGTTTAAATTATATATATATATATATATATATATATATATATATTTTATTTGAAAACTATATGTTACATCCTTCAGAATCGTATCGCGGTTTCATCAGGATGGGCTGACTTTTTACATTTTTGAAAAGCCTAAACGCAGTGGATTCGTCAGCGTACTGAATGAGGTCAAAACACGATGACGTCTCAAACTGGAAAGTGGGAAAAAAAAGAAGAAATGAAGAAAACATAAAAATGAAGAAAACGTCTCATTACGGAAATAGAGTAAAAACTTTTTTCTCGAATTCGTTTTAGACGGCATTAGTTTTGTTGGACTGGCCATTTGCTTTCTCCCGTCCCCTCCAAAATACTTGAAATGGTTTCGTTTGGCAGGTTTCACTCGCTAACGTTCAACCTTTTTGATATCTTTCTTGAAGCTGTTTTAAACTTTATGACTTGGATGAACTGTATAAGTTTAGCAAAAAAGTATATTTTGGGCCGATATATTTGATGTTTTATATTATTTGATGTATTTTTATGTAAATTTTAAAAATATATTTTCAAAGTTTAATTTTATTACCTGCAGTAATGTCATTGCGGTAATGGTCCTCTGAGGAGAAGATTTTCTTTTGAAAACTCATGAGTTAAGGACTTTAAAGGACTTTGCTTGAACATTGAATGCAAATAAAATTTGAGTCGCACCTTATTTTATTCTTTCACTTTATCTAGTGCTATATATATATATATATATATATATATATATATATATATATATATTTATATTTATTACTTCATTTTATATTATAATATTAATGCTCTATCCTGTATATTGAGCTTCAGTTTTTATCCGGATGTTTCACTAATTATAAGATATTAGTTGACGCTTATATCTTTTGTTGGATTACTTTATATATATATATATATATATACACAAATAAACACACACTAGTCTTTATTATAGAGTGAGGACTGTTTATATCAAAGATTAGGCAGCTAAGAAAATGTATGGAATACTGACGGTGAAACATTACTTTGTTTACTTGAAAATATTTCATGGTTCAACCATTCGCCGGGATCTTTTGTTCGTGTGACCCGTGACCGAAACTCTCTCAACCACCATCTGATCTTCAAGACGTATCTCAAGTGGTGCATCGCGTAACCGTTCTGATTTTTGCGAGGTGGTTACGTAGACAGACCAGGCTTCGATGAAACAGTGTTGCCGGAAGACTGCTCACAGACAACAAAGGACATCTTAAGATCGACGAATGAAGCGGCCGAGAATAACAGACATAATTATGTATATAATGCAAATAATAACAAAAAATAGCTCATCTAAGATATACCGACGGTAATTTATATATAATATATATATATAAATTCCCGAAACAGTTTTTCATGGTAAACAACTGATGATCCCTTAAAATAGTGTTAGAAATAAACTAATATAATAACTGTAAAAAATAAATTGTCTTACATGAGTGATTTTCCACTGGAAGACTTGGGACTATAATTTTTTTTTTAATAGTTTTAATGGTTGAGAAACTTCCGAGACATATATATATATATATATATATATATATATATATATATATATATATATATATATATATATGTCTATATATATATATATATATATATGTCTATATATATATATATATATATGTCTATATATATATATATATATATATATATATATATGTATATATATATATATATATATATATATGTATATATATATATATATATATATATATGTATATATATATATATATATATATATATATATATATGTATATATATATGTATATATATATATATATGTATATATATATATATATATATATATATATGTATATATATATATATATATATATATATATATATGTATATATATATATATATATATATATATGTATATATATATATATATGTATATATATATATATATATATATATATATATATATATATATATATATCCAAGCAGAGTGCCCGATTAATTGAGAGACTCAAAGTTAAGAGCGTAAATATTTATTTATTATTTAGTACAGAAAATCAGTACAACATCAGTACCGTCGGTTTCAAATTCGGGAGGTGCCCGACTTCCCGACTTTCTTCAGCTTTGTTGTTACTTTGGGTTTCTCCCAAAATAACAACAAAGTAACAGGAAAGCTGAAGAAAGTCGGGAAGTCGGGCACCTCCCGAATTTGAAACCGACGGTACTGATGCTGTATTGATTTGCTGTAATAATAATAATAATAATAATATATATATATATGTATGTATAAAGCTAATAGCTACATTGGTTTTACAATCACTACCCTATTCCGTCGCCCTACTATGCATCTTATTAAATCTAGCTAAATTTTACAAACATCTACAAAAAGCATAACTGCCTCTGATTAAAGACACATTTTATTTAACAACATTAAATTAATACATAATTAAACCAATTTAAAAAAAAAAAATTACTCAAGCTATCTTCCTTAAACCTCCAAAACCTATAATTAATCACATTACGTATGACACCAGTAACAACATTTTAAAATGCTTAACGTAATACAATTTTATTCTGTGACGCTAATTCTGGCGTCGCAGAATTTTAATTGTTAACGTCTTTCCTGGAACAGTGTGAGGGCATTCTCTTGGCCTGTAACTGACTTACAACGCAATGGCGCGTCAAAGTCTTATCTGGGCCTCACTTTTCCATAATGGATTAAGTATTTCCGAAGTTATGCTATGGAAACATTAATGACTAAACAAATTTTCATTTGATCGATCGGCTGAAATTTTGCGTGCTACCAACGAGGATCATATCCATAATTCAATTTTGGGAAAAATCAGAAGTTGAAACATCGTCAAAATTTCGACTTTGACCGATTTATTCAGGTTCATAGTCAACTTCAATGTCATATAATATGGGCCGAGTAGCGAGTCTCTACGATAAACAGAATCAAAGTTATTACCAAATGTATGACGTTAATCATTTCTATGACCTCGGCATTGACCTTTGACCTAGATGTCACAATGTTAAATCAGTTCTGAGTAAGACCATGCCCGAATCAACGAATTCGACCGAAAACATAACCTCCTTGGCGGAAGTAATTAAGCTCAACTCTGAAATCGATTTGTTATCGCTGGCCAGTGTCTGGTCGGCGCAAATCACAACATAACTGTTAAAAACTGTTGGTTGTAGTTTCAGACTTTTAGTCTGTCTTCGGTTTGAAACCGGGGTTTACATACATTACATGGTATTTCTTAATGGTCACCCATCTAAGTAATGATCAAGCGCAACGTTGCTTAACTTGTATTCCCAAATATTCATCCATCTTAAAATATCGGTCAATACGAAACACGTGGAACTGTAAGAAAATGGCGGCGCTTTCTTATCAAAGACCAACTTCTGTTCAAACGGAACATGACCCATAAATCTTTCACAGTGGAATATATGTCAAACCAAAGGAACCCAGTGAATTACGTACCAGAAACATACGTATGTATGTGTAAACGACGAAAAGAAGATATGTCTACGTATATATGTACATTCTTTTTGTATATAACTCTTATTCACCCCAAACAAGGGCCTATTGCAACTGATGCGTAGGGGTTACTGTGACAGGGGCTATATTTATAGGAGGGTAACTTTGGTGGAGAGTTGGACAGCAAGATATTTGTTAACACTGCATTTATATTTCTGCATATTGGTACGGTTGGGGAAACAGGGAGCAGGAAAGTATTTTCCAAAGGAAAGCGGTCCAATGAAAAGAACTATCAGAGTATGAAAATGTCTCTAAACTGAAAGGGGTGGTATTTTCGTTTATGGGGGGGGGGGATTTCAACTGTGGTAAGTTCATCGGAGCACATTCTGGCGATGCGACAGGGGCCTGGTGAAAAACATCAATAGTGACGTTTCTACCCAAACAGAAAACAACAATGAAGGCGGAGTACCTGCTTACCTGAAGAAAGGTCAGACGCAGAGTCAGTTTAACGTGGGAGGGGTATCCAGCTTCCCTGAAAGGGGCACTGTGAAAGCAAACAAAAACACTGAGCGTGTATAAAACCTTTATACACCCGTGTCGCCGTCGTCGTCGCCATCGCGAACCCAAGTTGTTGATCGTTTGTGGACACAAATATACTCGGACGTCAATGTTCACTTTTTAATAGAGTTTATTTAAAACAGAAGAACAGAAACAGGCAATTTTCGGATGCGTGACAGATAGATAGATAGATAGATAGATAGATAGATAGATAGATAGATAGATAGATAGATAGATAGATAACCCGGTTAGCTACACCCGGCAACAGTGTCCGCGCTCTCCCTATTAGGGGACAGCAGTAAGACGCGTTATTCCTCCTCAAAATCTCGCTAGTTAAGAGGATCGAAAAGCCACAGTTTTATGCTAGGGTGATCTCTGACCGTTAAACTTTTCCACTAAAACGCGGCCCTCGCTATTTAAAAAAAGCGACCACCAATAATCGCATTCTAAGAGGGAGGTAATGCCTGGTGGATTGCTTGAATCATACCTCATTCAGACAAAATGATCCACGCCTACACGAACAAGACCCGAGAATCAGAATGTGGCAAGGATTACCCGTGGCTGGTATGACATACAAACCGAAGAAAGTATAGGGTGACCTCTCCCCTCACCCCACAAAAAATATTGCAACCCATGGAATCGTTAATTGCAATCCAACTATATTTGGTATAATTAACCTTCAGTCTATGTTTGACGTAACTGCTGGTTGGGTAGGACCAAAGTGTTGTATGTAAATATATTTATGAAAAAATAAAATTTCACACAAATTTGGAGATATCTTAAGTAAGACGGCCCCAGAGTAAATGTGGTATTGTGGTTACTGAGATAATATTAGTTATTAGTAGGAAATACATTTTTATAACTTTTGACCAAGGATGACCAACGCCACTCATTTTCCCTACACTTTTGATGGCCTGCTGCCTAATTTGTTGCACTGTAAACTTTTGCATCTTATAGCAGATAAATAATTTAAAGTGTAGTATCTGTTCAGTTAAGCCACGGGTTTTTAACCCACCTAATAAACCGGTATCGTCCGGGCCTTTGGGTCTGGATTTACGCCGGTCTATTGGGGTTGTCTGGTCCTGTGCAGTTCTAGGAGGTCCACCCTCCCAGGCTTTGCCTCCCCTCTTTGGGGAGGAGTAAGTTTATTGCTTACTGTCTGAGGCGCCCCTACCGGGGAATGCCGACGGGGCTGCCCAGACAATTTTTAAACAGCCAGAGTGCTCACATTCTCGAGCGCTGGTTCTTTCCCACTTTCCCGACCTTGTGTCGCATTTTACCTTGTTG
The DNA here is from genome assembly GCA_963556195.1 of Sepiola atlantica. Taxonomy (NCBI): domain Eukaryota; kingdom Metazoa; phylum Mollusca; class Cephalopoda; order Sepiida; family Sepiolidae; genus Sepiola; species Sepiola atlantica. The sequence continues at coordinate 23,416,998 of OY744548.1, read as the reverse complement.
GAGGTAGATAAATAGTAGTATCTGTTCCGATGGATACTACATCCTATAGACCGGTATCGTCTTGATCTTCGGGTCTTGATTCCGCCGGTCTGTGGGTTTGTCCTGTGCAGTTCTAGGAGGTCCACCCTCCCAGGCTTTGCCTCCCCTCTTTGGGGAGGAGTAAGTTTATTGCTTACTGCCTGGAGCGCCCCTACCGGGGAATGCCGACGGGGCTGCCCAGGCAATTTTTAATGGCCAGAGTGTTCACCTTCTCGGGCGCTGGCTTTTACAGTCCCACTTTCCCGACTCGACCTTGGATCACATCTTACCTTGTGGGAGTAAGATAAAAACTGGCCTTGTGCCTAACCTCCTGGGGAGGTAAATAAATAGTATCTGTTCTGATACTACACTTGATCCGTTCTGTTCTCTGTTAGTGAAGGAGAGGTCATTTTAGACTGAAGCAATTTAAATGTTTGTCCCAACCCAGAGCGCACCTTTTGGGGGTAGCTTGATCCCCCCCCCCCGGCACACACACATTAAAAACCGATATTGTGTCTAACTCTGCCCTCGTGGGTAGGCAAGTAAATAGGAACTATTAAGTTCCTGTCATGAATGTACAAACAATGTAGACTACCCGTGACCCGTTGGGTCACAACCACCACTATGCCTTTATGTTGTTGTGACATTTTATTTTAAAGAAACGGCTGTAGATAGGGTGCACACTATTCGCTTCATGTTTGTCGACATCCCAATCGAAATAACATGTTTCTCAGTTAAAATTCTCCCAGATTCTAAGATTACCAAAAGGATTTCTTACGACCACAAATCGCCCACGTGCCTGGTTGCAGTACATACATAACTTGCGATGATGACAACACGTTGATTGTCAAACTAAGCGATAACATCGGATAAACAAATAGTCACTAATATATATATATATATATATATATATATATATATATATATATATATATATATATATATATATATATATATAAATATACAAGTAAATTGCACTACAGATTGACTGTTTTGAGAATGCTTCGTGATATAAATAAAATGCTGGCCTTTGGAATGTAATAGACTCTATTTTACTTATATATGCTCTGTTGTTGCAAGTTGACAATCATCGAGCTTCACATTGGAAGAGGTTCGTATACATACACTATAGAGAGCATATGCTAAAGCATATATTTTCGCACTCCTATCTAGTGTATATTCTTTTATTTATACAAACATTATTGGCTACATATTTGCATACACGTTTCAGCTGCCATTTCTTTCGGACATAGAGCTTCTTCAGGCCACGAAAAAATTGAAAATTGAAAATGCTGAATTCTTTTTGTTTTTGAACGGTGGTGGGGAGGGAGTAGAAAAAAAATTTAATCTGCCAATCATTTATCCACATTTTACTCAATATTTAATTAGTACACCTACACACACTGATATTCTACTATTTTTTTCTTCCTGAAGTTTACTCATCATACCTCTTTATGATGCGGTAATAAAACCCCGTAAAACAGTTCACTATGATTTACCTTATATATATATATATATATATATATATATATATATATATATATATATATATATATATGCACCCGTTATATTGACACAACAAAGGAAACAGGATATAGGCAAAGCAATAGAAAACAGAACAATAGAACAGGATATAGGAAGGAAGTAACACTAACCACCCCTTTGTTCGTGGGAAGCCCAACGATTGGCTGAGAGAACAACAAAGAATCTGATTGGTTAACTAGCTAGCCCTGTATATAAAACACTCGGCAAAAATAACGCCATGCATTTTAGCCTGAAGAGTCCCACCGGGGATGAAACACGTGAGTCTGTGTGTAGCTTAATTTCCATAAATATATTTTCATAACTTACTACCTAGCTCTACTTACGTATCGAGCACTGTTCAAGTAAATACTGAAAACTGATACATAAAAATTATATGAAGTTCAATATGCAAACCTTTAAATACTTAAAAAAGAGCTTTAAATAAATATGCTATACTGTAATTTATTGTCAGTTTCGAAACAAAGAAAAGCTAACACGTATTTCTTGAAGAATCAAAACATACTAGAAACAAATTCAAACAGTAAACAAAACAAAAAAACTGTTGTCAGATGAAAACTGTACACTATCAAAGTGAAAAAAGTTTGTTTATTTGTTTTGAGCAGTTAGGTTGTATTATTTTTGTTATATCTCAAATTTAGCGTGCCATTTTTTAAATCTTGTAATGCGCCATTGCTGGTGCATGTACCATAGGTAGGCCATCCCTCGTCGATAAAAGAGTTAGTTAAACGGTACTCTAAGATCACAACGGCCGAAACGTTGTGAACATAACAACCATGGTGAGCATAACGGAATTAATACTAAACAATGTTACAGTCTCTGATCTGATTTGCGTCAGTTGAAAGACGATACTCCCCCGATTAATGTCAAGTCGAAACAAGACACTCCCTCGGTGAATGTCATTTTCGTAAGACGACACCAGAAGATCATTCTGATAACATCCGCTTCCGCTTGGATATTTTAGAGTTTTTCGATGCATATTTCACTTTTGCGGTCTGTAAAGTTTAGATTAAAAAAAAGAGATTATTAACTAGCAACCAACCCCGGAGTTGCCCGGAGGCAATGGTAGTAAACTTGAAAGTAGTCGGGTGTTTTTAGAACACGTATTTATTGCCTTTTTATGGAGGTATTCCTTTCCTTTCTTTGATTTATTTTCATTTTTATTTCATCCACATAATGAAGTTATATATAGTACGTAACAATATAAACAGAGAAATTCCTTTGCATAGTTTCGAGCAATTCTTATTAGAATCAATTTCCACAGCTAAATAAAGCTCAACATTCAATATTCAGATTTTGTTCAAGTATGCTGTAAATTTTCCCCACAAACACGTGAGAGATTTTTTGCTCCGAAACTGACATTGAATTCTTGTATATAACTTCGATATTTGACCGCATATATATATATATATATATATATATATATATATATATATATATATATATATATATATATAATTTAAATAATAATAATATATATATATATGTGTGTATTTAACAAAGATAAAGCCCATCCCTCATATATATATATGTATATATATTCAACAAAGATAAAGCCCCCCCCCCTATATATATATATATATATATATATATATATATATGGGGGATTAATCTTTGTTGAATATCCACAAGAAACGCCATCCACATAAACAGCCCTACTGCTAACAGTACAGAAGCATTCACTTTTTCGGCATTTTTAGTGACAGCGGTACTTTCCTAACACTAATGCACGGTCCCCATGCGCTTTAAATTATATGGATACTAACTAAATCCGCATATTAGTACATGTATATGCGGACTAATATATATATATATATACTATATATTCACAGTAAAACCTCGCCTGGTACAGAGAGAGAGAGAGAGGGAGAAAGAGAGAGAGAGAGAGAGAGAGAGAGAGTGAGAAAGAGAGAGTAAGATAATACTTTAAAAATATAAATAATATCTTTAACCAGTAGACTATCAGGATAAAAACAAAGCTCAATATAGTGTATAGAGCAATAATATTAGTTAAATGACATAATATAATGAGAAATTAATCAGATTTTATTAAAGTTCAAAAATAAGGAGTGTCCTTTGAAAACTCACGATTTAAGGACGCAGTATAACTCCTTGTTTTTGAACTTTAATAAAATCTGATTAATTTTCATTTTATTATGTCATTAAACTAATATATATATATATATATATATATATATATATATATATATATATCAGAGAGAGAGAGAGAGAGAGAGAGAGAGAGAGAGAGAGAGAGAGAGAGAACTTTCCTGTCTCTCTGTCTGTCTGTCTGTCTCTCTCTCTCTCTCTCTCTCTCTCTCTCTGTGTACCAAAAACCAAACGAAACATCCACAGACAAAGTTTCATTCCCAGGATATCCCATATTTCAAACAAAATAACACAGAACTGTTTCCCAACCGACTACATCATGGTCGTCTTCAAGCCTAATGTAAACAAATACTTGTTAAGCCGTCTTCTAGGAATATCAAGTCCTCTTAAGTAGTCTGCCCATTCCACCCATTGTTTCCAACCTTCTCGTGGTGGCGTTCATCATCCAACTGACAATATTTTTCATCCTTATCCTCGAGTTAACCTCGGGCCTTGATAAGCGGTGACCCATTAGTAAAAAATAATCTCTTTATTTGATAAACGAAACGAAATGTCAAGGCGTGACGAGTTCATCCTTTTCTAAACACCCACAATTAGTCTTCAGTGCGCCTAACAAAACAAAAAAAAACAAAATGGCATTAAAAAAGAGAAATATTTAAAAAAAAAAGACAAACAAAACAAAAAAAACTTCCATTATGGTTTATTTCTATCCTTTGTCACTTCCATCCGCCATTTTTGTTAATTCTCTTTTATTTTGAAGAGCATTGCGAATTCCGCGGGCGAATAATTAGGTTTGATTATTTCTCATTTCATCCGCTGTCACATTCATCCGCCATCTTTGTTTGGTCGCTTTTGTCTCTCGTTTCGGAGAGCGCGGCAAATTCCACAAACAAGCAATTAAGCGCCCAGGCAATTAAAACAACTAATTTTAACTTGGCGACTTTCGCACACAAAGACAACAAGTAAAAAACGAAATACCAGGTCAGAGGAATAATAAGAAAAAATTTGAAAGTTAACACAACGCAACAAGTACAACGCTCACACGATGGTTACGGAGATCGAAAGTTTGACAGATTTTACACGTTGCAAAGTGATAATCTCACATTGGATGTCGATATGTAACAAGATTTAAAAACATTTTAAAAACTTAGTTCACCCCAAACAAAGCAAGTTGCCACTGTAGACGTAAGAGGCTACTGAGAATTAGGGTAAAAGTTTTTTTTTGTTGTTTTGAGGGGTCATCCTAAATTTCGAGCAGCGAGATGCTTGTTCGCATTAGTTTTAAATTTCTGCATGCCGGTACAGTCAGGGAAACAGAGAGCAAGGAGGGAGTTTCTAAAAGCTGGCAGATCGAGGAAAAGAACCTATATTGTCATGAGACCACCATCCCATGAAATTACTCCTGTTTTGGGAGGGGTAAGTGTAGTATCTGTTCCGATGGATGCTCACTCTGTAGACCGGTATTGTCTTGTCCTTCGGGCCTTGATTCCGCCGGTCTGAGATACTGTCCTGTGCAGTTCTAGGAGGTCCACCCTCCCAGGCTTTGCCTCCCCTCTTTGGGGAGGAGTAAGTTTATTGCTTACTGCCTGAGGCGCCCCTACCGGGGAATGCCGACGGGGCTGCCCAGGCAATATTTAATGACCAGAATGCTCACCTTCTTTTCAAGTCCCACTTTCCCGACCCAACATTGGGTCACATCTTACCTTGTGGGAGTAAGATAAACCTGGCCTTGTGCCTAACCTCTTGGGGAGGTAAATAAAAAGTGTAGTATATGTTCGTTTGTCGTGAAACACATCGTCCCAGGTATTGCCTCCTCCTATTATTGGGGGATAGTGATATACTATCAAAAATATGCGAATCAGTCCATCGGTCAGTTGATCTAACTGTCACGCTTCATCTTGATGTTAGCTTTTGCATCGTTAAATTGAATGTACGGATCTTAATTTAGATACGTCCCAGTATCTGGGAATGAGGATCTGTCCGTCGCTTGTCCTGTTACGGTTCGATTCCAAATATCATTTTCATCGACCTGTAATTTTAAATAGCGCTAGAAAAAATGTGACGTGTATCCCCTTTAAAGTATATTTGGTAGTTGTGCATATTGTTCTGAAGCCTTTAATCAGAAAGCTATGCTGGTCAACGGTAAACGGCAAAATGGCTATCGTTTATTGTCTATTTTTTTACAAACAAGGAAAATGGCCACTTCCGGCTAAGAATGTGTTCAGCAGAAAGCGATGAAGTGCAAAAATCAGTCCCCTGTGTATTTTACACATACGAAAATCTAAGTCAACAATAAGAAATTGTGAAAAGTGATTTCTTTCATTGGAAATCTTGAGTTTTATTTTAAAATACAAATGTATTCATTATAATTGAAATCTTTTCTTTTTTTTTTACAAATATCCAAAGGAATTTTTTAAAACAAAGCCACTCCCTCCACATGTTAGGAATGGCTTTCTAAATACTATTTTTAGTAGATGATGTTTTTGAAGACCATATATCCACTTATTAACATATTACGCTGTTTTTTACTGACGCTGATGTTTGTGTGGGTAGTATCATTAAATGAACGATTAATTTAGTCCACGGGGCTGGGAATACACAAAGAAAACCACAAAGTAAAAAATTAGACTCGTACAGAATTAAAACCTATGCATCAAAAGATGGACGACCTAACGCGGATGCAGTCTTAGACAACTTGACCAACTAACCGAATTGTTAGAGAAACCTAAATATGCACCAATAACCGATCCTCTAAAC
>OY744548.1:23365572-23400572 GCA_963556195.1 Sepiola atlantica | reverse complement strand
GCAGAAGGTTTGACACAAGGTCAACGTTTTGTTTTAATTGCCATCTAGACTAGACACAAGGTCAGGTGTAGAAAGCCAACACAGTAGGATTAGCGCGCTCTGGTCAACAAAAAATGCCCGAGCAGCCCTGTCAGCATTCCCCGGTAGGGGCTCTTCATGCGATTAGCAATAAACTAATCCATTCTCAACGAGACGGTAAAGCCTGGGAGAGTGCACCTCCTGAGATTGAACAGAACAATACTTCAGCCCGACAGCAATATAGTCAGTGTCGAACTGATGTCGAAGACGTATCCCTGACTGATAAGAACACACCTAATCAGCACCTTATAATGAATTATGTAAAATATATTCTAGGCAACATGTGTTATTTTTTTTGTAAGCTTTACCATTTAGGGGATGCCACAAAAACCGTGTCATACCCCATAAAGAAAGAAAAAAAACATTAAAATTTAAAACTAACGCTTTATTTATTGCTTATAATTATGATTTCTTATAAAGGAAATAATAATAGTACATTTCGGGTTGCACGTTAATGTTGCGAGTGAAATGGAACGAATCAATTAAAAGAAATACAATACGTAGAGAGAAAATGAGAGGGGAATGCTAGGACGATGGAGATAGAGAGAGGGGATGAATAAAAGTTGCCCTTTCGCTGGGTAATAAGTCAAAATAACGAAAATTGAAAGAAAAAAGTGTTTGTGAACTTGAAAATAAAGTAAAAACTCGAAATAGAGAAGAAAAAAAGAAAAGAATTACAACATTGGAAAAGAAAGATAAATTGAATTAATTTAATGGTTTGTGGAGAAAAACGATATGACCTAGTCACGTGATTGAACATAGACCAACCAATGAATGACAGCCCTTTTCGGAGGCGACATTAATCGGATAAATTGCTTTCTGGGAAAGAAATAAAAACACGGACACGAAACAATTAATGGCTATGAAATTATAAAATCCAAGGAGTGTTGAATAAATACTTGTTTGTATCGAGAATTCGCATGAACAAAGCATATATATATATATATATATATATGTGTGCAGGGCCGGCGGGACAGTTATAAAAGTGGAGGGCTTTTCCTAAAAAGTGGGGGCCCGGTTAAACACATGCGTATCAACTTAATTATTGATGACCGAAAAGTGGGGGGCCCAAGTCAAAAAGTGAGGGGGATTGGCCCCCCTCCCCCTGATGCCGCCGTCCATGATATATATATATATATATATATATATATATATATATATATATATATATAGTAAAGCTGAGTTGATCAGTTTTTCTTTTTTATGGCTTGTTTCCTATATATTTTAATCTAATAAAATACATCCACAAATATTTCTCAATTTTGGGATTGAGTTATGTTTGAAGAAAAAGATTTTCATTTTTCTAATCAGCTGTAATTTGCAATTAACTCACTAAATGACTCCTCTTTTACTTTTATCTTCTATCTCTTTCTACCTTCTCTCATGGTATTCTGTTTGACACCCACTCTTATTCTATAGTCATCTATCACGCTTGTTCTCGTATCTCTCCAGCCCCCCCGTCTCTTTCAACACTCGAAAATAGTAAAGACATGAAAGAATAGAACGATTAAAATAGTTAATCATAAACAAAACCGAATATCATCACATATACTATGGTTGAGGAAGAGAACGAGAGAAAGAGATAGAGAGAGAAAGAAAGAGAGAGAAGGAGAGAAAGAGAGAGAAAGAGAAAGAAAGAGAAAGAAAGAGAGAAAAAGCGTGAAAACAGAAAGAAAGAGAGAAAGAGAGAGAGAGAAAGAAAGTGAGAGAAAGAAAGAGAGAGAAAGAGATAGAAAGAGAAAGAAAGAGAGAAAAAGAGTGAAAAAAAGAAAGAGAGAGAAAGAGAGAGAAAGAGAGAGAAAGAAAGAGAAAGAGAGAAAAAGCGTGAAAACAGAAAGAAAGAGAGAAAGAGAGAGAGAGAAAGAAAGAGAGAGAAAGAAAGAGAGAGAAAGAGATAGAAAGAGAAAGAAAGAGAGAAAAAGAGTGAAAAAAAGAAAGAGAGAAAGAGAGAGAAAGAGAGAGACACAGGGAGAGAGGTGGCTAATTTTAGATTTTGTCTTTTTATTTTGTTTTATTTAACTGGCTGTGTAAACTCACTTTTTTTTTTACAGATTTAAACAATTTAACCCGAGCTCAATGGGTGACAAAACGGGTCACATATGTCTAGTACATGTATAACTATAATTAAGGCCACCATGGAGTTTTTCGTAAGATTTCATTGAAAAAAAGTTGTTTCGATCTTGTTATAGTTTTTTTTTCAAATGCATCCCTGGTAAACGATAATCGCAACGACGAAACCGGACGAAAGGTGGACACCTACTCACGCGATCGTACATTTTGCGCATTTTTTTTTCGCATTTAATATCAGTTGGTTATTATTTGTTTACTAATGGGTAATTATAATTGTTTTTATATAATATGATATTAGTATTTCCATTTACTGCTGAGAACAAACGTGGTGAATGGAAAATGAGAGAATACTTATTTATTTGGGGGAACATTACCTCCTATTCTCTATTCATATGGATACAAAAAAGTGGAATTCCGACCCGGATAAAAATATATTTTCCCTAAAACTTCATTCGAAATAGATTTTTTTATATCTAATAACATAGTCAGATATAAACCATGTGTTGAAACAGCGAAACAAAATATTTAATTGGTCTTCAATGAACACGTCTATAATACGTTGACAGATCCACAAAAAGTCCGCATTATATATATATATATATATATATATATATCTTTTTTGTTTCATTTTACTTCATTCGGAGTTCTCAGAAATCAAGGGGCTCCTATCTGGGGCTAACACTTGGTCTCAACATGAGATACATAGATATTCGAATATTCTATTAAATTTCTTCTTTTATTTCTCAAACGTTGAGTCAGTAAAGAAATTCAGAACATTAATTTTCCTCTCCCCAATTGACCTGTTAACTATGTTATAGTATATCTTTCTTGTGGTCTCTTGGTCTTACCGGATTCCAAGACAAGAATTCATCTAGTCTGGTGGAGTATCCAGCTAGGTGGTGTTACTTGAGGTACCATCACTAGGAGAAGGTGCACTATTCTTCGTATGAGCAAGTGTATTTCCGTTCTGAGGGGATCTTATTTGTGCTGCGAATACTATGTTATTTTGAATATTTGGTCAGAGTTTACTTGTAGGGTGAAGTATCCTCATGTCAGATTGTCCTGACAACCCTTTGTACAGAGAGACCAAAGACACTTGAGGATAGTGTCTAGTAGGTATTTATTCATTTATTTATTTATTTTTAATTTTTCTTTCTATTTTTTACTGTTTAATTGTAATGAATATTGCTTCTAGTATTTTTAGTTGGTTTAGGCAATTATTTATTTATTATTTATATATATATATATATATATATATATATATATAAAATGGAATACATAGTATTGTATAGAATTATATTATTTAAAATGAAATAAAATAATGTATATTTGTTATTTGAAAATAATATTCACTGCAGATTTCAATATGGCGTTGAATTTGAAAATATTCCGGATTTATAAGAGTAGAATAGGGAAGTATTTTGTTCATGTGGGACAATATTACCTCCTACTCCATATTTTATATTCATACGAAGCCATAGAATGTCAACCCGGATACAGTATCTTTTTAATAAAATTCATTCGTATATTTTTATATCTAATAACATCCGATGTAAACCACGTGTTAAAACAGTGAGACAGAACATTTAATTGCTCCTCGATTAACGCGTTAAGAATGTATTGACGGACCCACAAAACATCCGCATTACTTTATACAGCGTTGTGCAAAAGTAGGTATACAGTGATATAAAAGGGAAACCATGTACATATTATTCACTGCATTTTTATACAAACAAAAAAATGTCCAATAAACATGTGTAATAAGAAACATGTCTAATAAGAAGCCCTAATCTCCCAGATACTCGAATTAAATCGCAAATTTAACTGTAGAATAAAAAGTAAATGATTAAAAATACATGCATTTTAATTGAAAGAAACTGACTAAAAATACATGAATCTTTACTTTAAGATAGGTCGCTTTTACTTCAATATAATATGTCTCTATTTTCCCTGATGCGAAACTACCGTGTTCGTACTTTTGCAGCCCTTGTATATTAAATATGTATATTGAATATAAATTATTATATTATTTATTAAAATAAAAATAAAAATAATAACGTATTTTTTTAGCAATTTCTAAATATTTGAAATTTAATATTAACCCGGTTACAATATCTTTTCAATAAAATTAATTAGAAATCATTTTTTTCATATGTAAAAACATCGCCAGGTGTTAATAGCGAAACAGAATATTTAATTGATCTTCGATTCACGCGTTTATATTAAGTTTACAGACCTACAAAACATCCACATTACTTTATATATTATATTAATTTCTAATTAACTGTTCACTAATGAGCATTGTTTATTTCTACAGTTTTATTTTATCAAAGAAGCTATGCAACAAGTTAGAGTGCAGATATAAGTATTATTTTATTACTTAATCTGGGTTTAATTTTTGATGGAATCTGCGTGTTTCCATTGCAAGTTGGTACTTTCGTATCAGTCTACGAGTAGGTGTTCTTAGTATTCTTTATTTTGAATAAACATGTGTAATAAGAAGCCCTAATCTCCCAGATACTCGAATTAAATCGCAAATTTAACTGTAGGAATAAAAAGAAAATGATTAAAAATACATGCGAGTAGGCGTTCTTAGTATCCTTTATTTTGAATAAACATGTGTAATAAGAAGCCCTACTCTCCCAGATACTCGAATTAAATCGCAAATTTAACTGTAGGAATAAAAAGGAAATGATTAAAAATACATGCGAGTAGGCGTTCTTAGTATCCTTTATTTTGAATAAACATGTGTAATAAGAAGCCCTAATCTCCCAGATACTCGAATTAAATCGCAAATTTAACTGCAGGAATAAAAAGGAAATGATTAAAAATACATGCGAGTAGGCGTTCTAAGTATCCTTTATTTTGAATAAACATGTGTAATAAGAAGCCCTAATCTCCCAGATACTCGAATTAAATCGCAAATTTAACTGTATGAATAAAAAGGAAATGATTAAAAATACATACGAGTAGGCGTTCTTAGTATCCTTTATTTTGAATAAACATGTGTAATAAGAAGCCCTAATCTCCCAGATACTCGAATTAAATCGCAAATTTAACTGTAGGAATAAAAAGGAAATGATTAAAAATACATGCGAGTAGGCGTTCTTAGTATCCTTTATTTTGAATAAACCTGTGTAATAAGAAGCCCTAATCTCCCAGATACTCGAATTAAATCGCAAATTTAACTGTAGGAATAAAAAGGAAATGATTAAAAATACATACGAGTAGGCGTTCTTAGTATCCTTTATTTTGAATAAACATGTGTAATAAGAAGCCCTAATCTCCCAGATACTCGAATTAAATCGCAAATTTAACTGTAGGAATAAAAAGGAAATGATTAAAAATACATGCGAGTAGGCGTTCTAAGTATCCTTTATTTTGAATAAACATGTGTAATAAGAAGCCCTAATCTCCCAGATACTCGAATTAAATCGCAAATTTAACTGTAGGAATAAAAAGGAAATGATTAAAAATACATGCGAGTAGGCGTTCTTAGTATTCTCTTATTTTGAATAAACATGTGTAATAAGAAGCCCTAATCTCCCAGATACTCGAATTAAATCGCAAATTTAACTGTAGGAATAAAAAGGAAATGATTAAAAATACATGCGAGTAGGCGTTCTTAGTATCCTTTATTTTGAATAAACATGTGTAATAAGAAGCCCTAATCTCCCAGATACTCGAATTAAATCGCAAATTTAACTGTAGGAATAAAAAGGAAATGATTAAAAATACATGCGAGTAGGCGTTCTTAGTATCCTGTATTTTGAATAAACATGTGTAATAAGAAGCCCTAATCTCCCAGATACTCGAATTAAATCGCAAATTTAACTGTAGGAATAAAAAGGAAATGATTAAAAATACATGCGAGTAGGCGTTCTTAGTATCCTTTATTTTGAATAAACATGTGTAATAAGAAGCCCTAATCTCCCAGATACTCGAATTAAATCGCAAATTTAACTGTAGGAATAAAAAGGAAATGATTAAAAATACATACGAGTGGGCGTTCTTAGTATCCTTTATTTTGAATAAACATGTGTAATAAGAAGCCCTAATCTCCCAGATACTCGAATTAAATCGCAAATTTAACTGTAAGAATAAAAAGGAAATGATTAAAAATACATGCGAGTAGGCGTTCTTAGTATCCTTTATTTTGAATAAACATGTGTAATAAGAAGCCCTAATCTCCCAGATACTCGAATTAAATCGCAAATTTAACTGTAGGAATAAAAAGGAAATGATTAAAAATACATACGAGTAGGCGTTCTTAGTATCCTTTATTTTGAATAAACATGTGTAATAAGAAGCCCTAATCTCCCAGATACTCGAATTAAATCGCAAATTTAACTGTAAGAATAAAAAGGAAATGATTAAAAATACATGCGAGTAGGCGTTCTTAGTATCCTTTATTTTGAATAAACATGTGTAATAAGAAGCCCTAATCTCCCAGATACTCGAATTAAATCGCAAATTTAACTGTAGGAATAAAAAGGAAATGATTAAAAATACATACGAGTAGGCGTTCTTAGTATCCTTTAGATATGCTATTATAGTATGGAAAATAATAGAGGCACGCCACCTGTGCGTGTTAAGATGATGCGAGATGTTGTCATCGTCATTGTTGTCTGTCGTTTCTAATTCAAGGTGGATGCCTCTTGAAAAAATGTAAAAATACGTAAATACGGCGTTGAATAAGACGATTAGCCTGCGATGGATTGGAGGAGGAAGGGATTGCTTTGTTTAAGACAGCAGCCACTCGTTTAATCGTGTGGCGTGCTACAAAAAAGAGCATATAATCTCAACATGCTGCTACTCAATCTACGAGTTCAGCAGTGTAAAAGCTATTTTGGACTTTAGCGTTACCGACCAATGAAAAAACTATTTCGGACTGAAGCATGACCCACCAATGAAAAGGCTATTTCGGACTGAAGCATGACCCACCAATCTAAAGGCTATTTCGTACTGAAGCGTGACACCCCAACGAAAAGCTATTTTGCACTTCAGCGTTACCGACCAACGAAAAAGCTATTTCGGACTGAAGCATGACCCACCAATGAAAAAGCTATTTCGTACTGAACGTGACCCACCAATGAAAAAAACTATTTCGTACTGAAGCGTGACACATCAACAAAAAAGCTATTTCGGACTGAAGCGTGACACACCAATGAAAAGTCTATTTCGTACTGAAACGTGAACCATCAACAAAAAAACTATTTTGCACTTCAGCGTTATCGTCCAACGGAAAAGCTATTTCGGACTGAAGCGTGACACACCAATGAAAAGTCTATTTCGTACTGAAACGTGAACCATCAACAAAAAAACTATTTTGCACTTCAGCGTTATCGTCCAACGGAAAAGCTATTTCGGACTGAAACGTGACACACCAACGGAAAAGCTATTTCGGACTGAAACGTGACACACCAACGGAAAAGCTATTTCGGACTGAAACGTGACACACCAACAAAAAAGCTATTTCGGACTGAAACGTGACACACCAACAAAAAAACTATTTCGGACTGAAACGTGACACACCAATGAAAAAGCTATTTCGGACTGAAACGTGACACACCAACGAAAAAGCTATTTCGTACTAAAGCGTGACATACCAATTAAAAACTATTTCGTACTGAAGCGTGACATACTAATGAAAAAGCTATTTCGTACATAAGCGTGACACACCAATGAAAAAGCTATTTCAAACTCAAGCGTGGACACCGATTGACCAACTGATCGATGGACAGAGCTTCTTATAAAGAGTAAATGCATCGAAAAATCTATTATTATACTATAGCTGAGTTAATCAACGTTTGTTTCCATAAGGCTTTTTCTCTCTATATCTTAATTACACAAAATAAATGTTAAACTATTCCTTGTTATCGGGATTGAGTTATGTTTAAAAAAAAGGAAGTTATCTAACACACGGTGCAATATGAAGAAAGTGATCATAATTAGATTGATACAGTGTTTCTCTTACGATAATTTAGATCAAAGGATGAGGACTTACACTGTGGGGGATTAAGCACTCCTACGCTTGTGTTGAAATCAGTAATCAAAGATACAACAGCTGAGCGGATGCAATAAAAAAATCGGTAAATTGCAAATAAATTGTATTAATAAGCGGCCAAAGCATATAAGAAGCAAAATTTTATATGAAGCTTATGTTTACGGAGCTATTCCGACCAAAGAAATAGAAGAACATCTTGACTTTCCTTAATATATAAAATTATGCTAAGACTGAATTAATCAACGTTTGTTTCCTTAAGGCTTTTTTTCCTATATATTTTACTCATACAAAATACATGCTAACATATTCTTCAGTTTGTGGATTGAACAATATCCATTTTAATTGTTCTAATTAACTGTAAGTTGCAATTGAATTACCAAGCCACACATCTCTTACTATGTTTATGTCTATCACTATCCCCCCTCTGTCTCTCTCTGGTTGTTTTTTTTACCCCTCGCTTTTATTTTATACAGTTTTTATCATTCTCGCCTCCGTATCTCTCTCTTTCTGTTTATTAAAAGTTAAAGGTAATAAAATACCAATAATTAGGTCACAATTATCTTCTAACGGGCAGCCATTTTTAAAATATTTATTCTATAATTACACCAGTCGGTGTCTGCATATACACATAAATTTTGGGTTTGTTTATTTGTATTTTTTATGATGTATATTTATTATACTGCCTATATCCCTGATGCATGAATAACTAACGTTAAGCGTTATCCTGTTTCTCAATGGATCATTTCGCTGTTTCTTTATTCCTTTATTGCAATGACAATTACATATTACGGGGATGTACGAACGAAGAAAAAGTCTCCAAAAATACGACCTAACCCTCTCAGTTCACTGGCCAAAGAGAAATGCTTTTCTTTTTTTCGCCACGTCTCATTTTGAACTTCCTGTCTGTGACGTTATATCCTGACACGTAGTCATTACGTTTAGAAATTTTTGAAATGAGGATTGATAATTTGTATTATTCGGACTACTGTCCACAAGGACCTGTTGCGTAACAAATATACATGCTAAGTAATAATCAGTTTTAAGTGACAGTCTTCTGAAGGTTGAAAGTTCAATCCTCAGTGCGGGCGATACTAAGAATACAATTACGAATTACTTAAGACTTCTACCCGGTCATGGTCAATGAAGCTAGCACATCACTTGTTCCGGGTTTTACAATAACCGTGCCTTGATTCGATCGGAAACAAGCCCCCCCCCTCTGAAGCAACACCATAAGCAACTAAATTACATATCACTAAATAGCATTTCTAAATTCTATGTCTAAGATTACACGAAACGAAGCTGTTAAAAAAAAAAACGAAGCCTGATCATTAAGAGACCTGGAATTGCATCTTGATAACTGAAACTCCACATTTGGGATCAAAGTAAAAAAAAGAAAAAGATCGCGACATTATCAATAATGAAGCCAATATTATGAAAAGTTAAATCCCCAGTCATTTCGATCAAAAATATTTTGGAACCTTTCCAGTAAATTACAATTCGCACGGAACATGATCTATATTGGGTAATACAATATTATTTATCGGAGGAAAAAGATCATCGACGTAAATCGATTGTAATCTTTTCCTGATGGATTCGATTTCAAATAGTAAAACGAAAGTTATAACAGCCTAAGCGATTAGAATGTAAAAACAAAATGAATTAACAAGGATATATAGGATAGAAGACGATAGATTCCCTGAACAAATATGGGGAGCTGCAAAAAGATAAACGCCCGAGACACAAATGAAAGAGACGTTTTAATGTTGTCACCAAAGAAAACTGTAAGGACCTGGAAGACTGGGAGAGGTTAGAGTTAGGGTTAGGGAGGACTGGGAGAGGATGGCCTCGAATGTATCAGTTTAGCATAAGTAAGTATATGACTGTGGTAGTTTTTAGGCCAAGCGACTACAGTACTCTACCTTGCAGCGTGCTCTGAAGAAGCAGCCTATGCCGAATGTCTTAACTACATTTCACCCAAGTATGTGTTTAGTGCCTGTGGCAGAATCTGCCAGAGCCGTTTTTTTCTTTAATTGGTGTTTAGAAAGAGGGCATTTTCGGTTATAGTAACGTTGATTCCAGTCACCGGAGTAGATTCCGATATATATATTTTTCTTGTTACTGCTATCTTCTTTCTGGTAACATTATTTAGATCACAATTATCTTCTAAAGGACAGTCATTTTTTTTATTTATTCTACAATTACACCAGTCGGTGTTGGCATTGTCCACATTCATTTTCGTTTCGTTTATTTGTATTTTTTATGATGTATATTTATTATACTGCCTATATCCCTGGTGCATGAATAACTAATGTTAAGCGTTATTCTGTCAAATATTTTGTACAGCCTAGACTTCGGGCGAAATATTGAAACCAAATCATGACCCTGTGTTAATTTCTATTCGTATTTTTTTTGCCTTTTCCCCTATTTCCATACATTTTGTCGGATTACCGCTCTACAAATATATCTCACATATATGTAGATATAGGAAACCAGTGGTCATTAGTGAAAATGGATATTGTATTTAGAATCAGGTTTATAAGATTGTCAGTTGGCGATGAACAACACTATGAGAGGATTAATGTGGCCCATAGGTGCGTTTCGGGTGATTGACAACAAACGAATTTCACTCTCTAGAAGTAGAAGATAATGCCTGGCAGAACGAATCGACGGATTTATCCTCGGCCATTTTTATATCTGACCAGAATCCCCCCCCCCCCCCCTCGTGGGGAGCATCTTCACGTTCCGGCCTTGTGGCACATTTTGCTGCTGTTTGAAAGCAGGTAAATAATAACAGTAATAATATTTAACTATTGGGAAAACATCACCGCAAAAAACGAATCTTTCACGTTAAGAAGGTCGGAGGACACATCGGCCGAAACGTAGTATTAATGACAACGTCGATGATCGCAATAGTCAGAAAAAGACCCAACAATATTAATAAAGTTGTTTTGGTTTGAATCCGAAAAGAATTATACGAAGATGTTTATTTGATCCAATAAGTATTTTTCCAAACATAGCTTACTGATAGAAGCTGGTGATTCATTTTTTTATGGATGATACACGGTCTCCTGTTAGCGTGTTGCGTGTGTGTGTGTGTGTGGGGGGGGTGATAGGAGGGGGGGGGGGCTATGATATGAGTCTGTCACATCGTATCACTGAAGTCATAAAACACGTCCCCTAATGAACACATGGCCCCTTTGAAGAAAATATTTTCGTTTATTGTGCAGTATAATTAACAAGAAAAAAAAATGGATAAAAAAACACAAATTTACAAGAAATACTTTTTTACCAAACGCCATAAATCTTAATTTTCTATCGATCAGGTTTGAAACTTTTTAATGTTTTTTTTTTGTTAAGATTTTGTATCGTGGCTTCGGATGCTTGTAGATTAACAAACTCGAAAACGAGACAAAAATGCAACTAATAACAATATACAAATAGATCGAAAATTTAATCTTCGACCGATTGGTGACATTTATTAGTTATGCTGTAGTTTAATTTTCGATGTTTGTGTTGTTAAACATGCAACATTCGAGGATTCACATCAAGTAAAATACGGCGCCACGTTGAATTCTCAAGCCTCCGAGGCAACGATACAAAATCTAAAAAAATAAAAATAAACAAACACTTTAAGAAAGTGTCAAACCTGAAAAGATACGCAGATCGATGGAAGATTAAATTTTCTTGCGTTTGGTAAAAGTTATTTGTTGTAAATTTGTTTTGTTTTTGCCACCTACTTTTTCCTTGTTAACTATACTACACAATCGCCATATTTTGTTCGTGATTTTCGAAATACGCACACACACCAGACCACTCACTGAACCTTTCTCTCTCTCTCTCCCCCCTCTCTCTCTCCCTCTCTCTCACATTGCCCTTCCTGTAAGTACCCGAGTCTAGAAATAACTGGGGAACCCTAACCCAACAACAGGAACCAAGTCGGACCAAAATTCATACTATGCCGATTCATACGAATTTACCTTTTTACTACTTACAAAGAAGTCATCAATTATTAATGCCAAAAGCAACTCGAGGATAAGGGTAAATAAGATGGATAGATTGACAGTTGAATGATGAAGAATATTATTAGATGATTTGAAATTATGACTTAGACTTCGGTACTCCCCTGTTCTGAGACACACGAGCCAGTCAAAGTGATGCATCTCGTTCATAAGAATTTGAATTTGGCATATTTTTTGTTTGTTTTCATAGCTAGAATATTTTACATAGACAGATCGCTAGACTGAAGCCAAAACCACTCACATTTATAAAAAAAAAAAAACCTAACCCTAACCCTAACCCACTAACATTTATAAAAAAACTATAAGTGTAGAAGTCTCCGGTAGATATTTACTTCCTTGTTTTCAAAGTGGAGCGAACATTTCAAACGCGACTCCATGCCGTTATTGTTGTTGATGTTTGTTTTTGTTGTTTTTTTTTTGTTTAAAAAAAAAACGTCATGAAATCAAAGACTTTTGGCAAATTATGAAGGAATAAACACAATTTGATGACTTATAAAGACGATTTATGATAAGTATTCGTTTACATTTGATTTTAAGACGACCATGTTGTAGTCTGCAGGGAAGAAGTTTCGTGGTAACGTGTTCCACAGATGAGAAGTTGTTTTGATTTTTCGTAAAATAGGGACACCAAGCCAATCAATTAATCACAGATTTTGTATTTCGGCATTAAATAATTAAAAAAAAGGGTTGATTTGCCGTAAAACATAAAAGCCAAACTTACTACTGCGTATCCCTGAGGATGATGTCATAGAGAACCGGTTTAATCTGGTCAGAGACTTCACGTGGAGCAGAAATGGGATTTGACTGAGTCATTCAAAGAATGGTCGAATTCACAGACTCTGTTTTCACGACGGTGATTCAATCCGAATCCACCAGTGGATCTGACACGCTCGACAACACACAACTCTGACAACTCCATCTTTTTTTCTTTTCTTTTTCAGAAAGATCCTAAACTTAATTTTTCAAGCGAGGAAAATCGACATCGCCGTGTCATCAACTCAATTTCCATTAACTCGTCATGTATGAATTAAGCCTGGTTAGACGGGTCCAAGCATGTCTATAAGAGGTATTGCCCGTTCGTTGGTCTGTCAGAGCATTTTTGTTGTTAAGGGATTGGCGATTGCGCAATTTTTACTTCACTATAGACACTCCGCCCCCTTCTTACGGGGGTACCCATTATCTCTCTATCATTATTGGTCCCCCGATTTATAAAATCGGGAAACTTATGTTTTGAGGCATGTCCGTCCGTCTGTCCGTTCGTCAGTCCGGATTTTTCTCCGCAACCATCCATTGAATTTCTCTGAAATTTTGCATGAAGTTGTAACTTTTGTCAGGTTAGAAAGTGACATTCTCTGATTTTTGAAAATAAATCTGGTTAGCACCCCAGGGGGTCAAAAGGCCCTTAAATGGCAAAAAATGACATTTTTTGCTCCATAACTTTTCATCCATCCATTCAATTTCTCTGAAACTTGGCCAAAATGTTGAGGCAATTGTTCCTAATAGAAAATACGTATCGCTGACCTTGGAAAAAATCTGGTTCGCGCCCCCAGGGGGTCAAAAGCCCCCAAAATGGCAAAAAATTACCATTTTCTCCCATAACGTTTGATCCATCTATTCAATTTTTCTGAAACTTGGCCAAAATGTACAGGCAATTGTTCTGGATATAAAATGAGCATCCCTGACCTCAGAAAAATTCTGGTTCGCGCCACAGGGGGTCAAAGGGGGGGGTCAAAAATGCCCCAAATTGCTCAAATTTGTTGCATTTTACACTCGCCACATCGAGTTACATACAGAGGGGGATCACGCATGCGCGGCTTGTTTAGTATCATTAAACATTTTGTCCGCTAGCTGCAGAATACGCACTAACATGGCTGAGTGTCCTACAATCCTCACGATCTTGGGCCAATGTGTTCGCTTGGTTTATGTTCATGTTCGTCCATTCACAAACGTTGTCTATCCATCTTTCCTTTTGTCTACCTTTCGACCAGCTTCCTTGTATTATGTCTTCAACGCTAATTTAGCATAGGCCCACACTGGAACCCTTAATGTGGCCAAATAATCCCAAGACTTGACAGAATGCATTGACGGGATGCCAGTAAGTTTTAGCCCCTTATTTAGTGGCGCTGACTTGGTTCTCTCTTCCTTTCCGGCCTTGTGCCACATCTTCCTGCAATGGAAAGGAAGTAAACACCCAGTGAGTTTTTGCAACTCTGCGATACTGATGTGATCAGATAATCTATGATCAGTAATGAAGCATATGATGTCGCTTTGGAAAATTTTACAGCCCAGTTGAAACATTCAAGTCCGTATAAGACTACATGAAGGACATATGCGTTATATATAATCATATGCTATAAATAAACTTAAAGCAGTCATTGATACGTTCTTTACTTTCTAAATAACCATTTTCTTTGGTTGAACGTTGGTCCATGTTATTAAGAACAATAAAATGTATTTACAGTTAATTCTTTCCAGAAAAATAATTTATCCGGTCAGATTTACTTTCGTGTAGGCGCCATTTTTAAAGGGGTGTAACTCTGTATTCCTCCGTTATAGACTTATTTCGTTTTGTGTGGAAGAGAAAAATAAGTTACTCTCTCATGCTAATACTAAGTAGCGTATTTTTTCCATTAAATTTCACAAATAGTTTTCTTCGCACTAGCTATAAATGGTAAAAACTAGCTAAAGATGGACTATTCAAAATGTGTGAGTAGTTTTGTTTGAGTTTTAGATTTCGGTATGCTTTTCTTCTTCTTTTAGGTTGTTTAGGATATTATTTGGGCCATTCTTTTGAAGAGGGTTTTTTCTAATTGTTTTCTTGGTGACAAGATAATTAACATTTCTATGCTGGTTAATCAGTATTTATTTATTGGCAAATATTATTTTGTTACAAACGGATATATCTTTTTAATAAAACATGTTTGCACAAATTAGTTTCTTTAAGAAAACCTATTATTTGAGAAATAAGTAATATTGAAAAAAAAACCCCCAAAAAACTGCGTTTTTTTTCTTCCTCAAAGAACAATTATAGTTTCTAACGCGATTTATTTCGTAGTGATCAATGGATTTGATCGATTTCCTCGCTGATTAAAACGAGCTCAGCCCGAAGCAATTTATTTCGTTCGAATCCATTGTTTCTTTGTGTTTTTCACCAATACATTCGCAATCAATAACTGCTTACTTTATCAGTCACTCATATATACTGATCGATAATTCTATATCGAACGGTTTCGTTAGCAACCTCACGAAGAAATCTATGGTTTCAGCGTTGTTTGTCTGTTAGCATGATTGCAACATAATCACATTCACACACAGGTCACCGTAAGATCATCGCAGTTAAGCAACGTTGAGCCGAGCCAGTACCAAATGGGTGACTATTTGGAAAATCTAAGGTGCTGTATGTCAGAGAGAGGCTCTCTGCTTATCTCGACACTGTTTCTAGTCGTCTAGGAACCACTTTTCTAAACAGATGTCTGTTATTGTACAAACGAATAGGCTAGGAAGAAAGTGTAGTATCTGTTCCGATGGATACTGCACCCCATAGACTGGTATTGTCTTGTCCTTCGGGGCTTTACGCCGGTCTGTGGGTTTGTCCTGTGCAGTTCTAGGAGGTCCCCCCTCCCAGGCTTTGCCTCCCCTCTTTGGGGATGAGTAAGTTTATTGCTTACTGTCTGAGGCGCCCCTACCGGGGAATGCTGACAGGGCAGCCCAGGCAATTTTTAATGGCCAGAGTGCTCACCTCTCGGGCGCTGGCTTTTCAAGCCCCACTTCCCCGATCCGACCTTGGGTCACATCTTACCTTGTGGGAGTAAGATAAAACTGGCCTTGTGCCTAACCTCCTGAAGAGGAGTTAAATAATTATACGAACAGTAGTTGTATTCGTTAGCTCTTAAATGGGCAGGTTCATACCTTTTCCAAGTTTTATGAATACGGCATAATCACGTTGACGTGTTACAGAAAGTATGCGTCAGATTCTGTGACCATAACTGCCATCTAAAACTGCCACGATGATTAGTCGTAACTGTATTTATTGTGTCTGGATAAATCCATTTATTCCTGAAATAGATAGATATACTAACACCATAACACTGATGGAGAGTAGAAAGGGGTCCTTGGCTTTACTTTGGGTAGCTTTGTAACTCTCGTTCCTCTCCTATTGTGTCCTTTTAGTTCTCACATTCTATGAACGATGTTTCTGACAAAAGGGAGAAGAACTGCTATTGTATGAGTCGGCTGTTGTTTACAGTGGGAGATATATGTACATTTTCAATCCTCTCATGATATTCATCATTATTCAATTAGCAAACACATTGGTATTATTAACAGAAGTATGTTACAGAAAGTAGGCGTTCGATTCTGTGGCCATAACTGCCATCTAAAACTGCCACGATGATTAGTCGTAACTGTATTTATTGTGTCTGGGCGAATCCATTTATTCCTGAAATAGATTGATATACTTACACTATAACACGCTCTTTTAAGCTTTTCTTTGTATGGAATCAATACCGTTTTCTCTAAAGGTTGACTTCCATGAAGTCGGTATTTTGTCTTATCCTTTTGCATGTGAGAAACTACTTGTGATACTGGTAATTCGAACGCGTCGATTAATTCTTTTTCTGTATTATTGTTCATCTATAGTATCATATTATATTTTACTAATTTGGTTTAAGTGTTTTTTGTGAATCAATTTGCGCTATTTTACCATGTAGAGCATATTCCCAATTTTGTATCCTCAATCACGATTTTCTTAAAATTGTGTGTTGTTCTTAAACATTCGCAAAATAACTTTTCTCAGATTTTAAAACGTCCTTTTTAGACATTTCTTTCGTTACGGTTTCTTATGAGTTGGTAACACTGTAGAAACTCGTCCTGATATTTCTAGCGAACACAGCTTCAGCTGGTTACATGCAAGATGGAAAGTTATTATTCAGGGTCATTCTATACACTTGTAGAAAATCCTGCATAGCTTTCTGCGTTGGAATAACCTAGCTATTTTAGCGTTCCTTTAAAAGTTTCGACAAATCACTCAGCTTGACCATTGCTTCTTGCATTGTACGGACGATTTTCTTAAAAGTCGTAACTGTATTTATTGTGTCCCTTTATTCCCGAAATAAGTAGATCACTTACGAAATAAGTAGATCACTTAAGGCCATAACACATACCGGTTCGCGTTAGATCAACAAAGTTAAGTGACGTTGAGTCTGGTCAGTACCAAATGGGTGACCATTAAGGACTACCAGGTGCTGTATGTGGGAGAGGCTCTCTTCTTATCCAGGCATTGTTTCCAGTCGTTCTGGGCTTTTCCTTGCCACTGGACTCGAGCAATGCCGATTCAGAGGAGGTGTGGTTGGGATTGCGCAACCCTTGCTTCATAATAGACTCCCAAAGCAGGCACCCTTACAGGAGTTGCCCATTGTCTCTTGAGACTGAACGGAGGCCTACTAATAAATACATTCATCGTAGTTAATTACTCTCTCATGCAAATATTAAGTAGCGTATTTTTTCCTCGAAATTTCACAAACATTTTTATACGTACTAATTATAAAGCGATAGAATCTAGGAAAAGATGGAAATTGACATACCCAGCTACTGTACCAACTCCGCTGAAAGAGTGAGTATAAATAAGTTTGTTTATTCAGGACTTTGTTTCCAGTCGTTCTGGACTTTTCCTTGCTACTTGTCTTGAGCAATGCCGATTCAGGATAGGTGTGGTTGAAGATTGCGCAACTCTTGCTTCATAATAGACTCCTAAAGCAGGCACCCTTGCAGGAGTTGTCCATTGTCTCTTGAGACTGAACGGAGGCCTACTAATGAATTGTTTTCGGCAAGAATTGGTGGAAATATCGCACGTTAGTCACCTAAGAATCGCCAACATTATTATTTAAAAAAAAACTTTTTATTTACTAATCAGATATCATTTATAAAGGCCAAAAAGCCACTCGAGAATAACATTTAATGTGATGGACAAATTATCCCTATTGACTTGCCTTCCCACGAGGGTAGTGTTAGACACAAGGTCGTTTTTTGTAGTGTGAACAATCTAGTTCTTCAAAAAGGGGCACTCTGGATTGGGACAGAAATAAAAAATGTCTGAGGCAAGAAGGATTTCACTTTCACGAATCGAGGACAGATAAAGATAAAATGTATCAGAACAAATACGACACTTTGTTTCTAGAAAAAAGGGCGAGTAAGCGTGAATAGCATCATCAGAGAACCGAAAACGCTATTCTGTTGCAGATCCTGGACAAAATTATTAAGCATTAAGTCAAATTGCACGTATAGGGCGCTTTTAATATTTTAAATATAATATTGGACGTGTAGGACGCTGCAAAAGCACACTGTTTACTTCGTCATGATAAGGTTTAATATCTCCGCGATATAAATGAAGAAAAATGAGTATTTGTTTTTTTTGAAAATAAAATTTCAACATGTTTATATAGAGTGTCTCGGTATAAACAAGGGAAATAACTCTTTGCGTCTCAGCAATTTTTCCTTTTTCTGTCGCTCTTTCTTGTGTGAGGAAGAAAAAGACGCAGAAAGAAAACAGTTGTTTGCTATTGGAAAGTTCAACCGATGAAGATAGATATATAGATAGGTAGATAGATTCATTAGAAAATGAGAGATTAAGAAAGAATGAGATAGAGAGAGAGAGAGAGAGAGAGTTACAGAAAGAAAGTTAGAGAAAGAGTTGAATAAATAGAGAAAGAATTACACGAAGAGAAAAAGAGATACAGTATGAGAGACAGAGGACGAAATAGAGATAGAGATATATAAAAGAAGAGAGACAGAAAGAGCAACAGTAAATAAAGTAAAATAGAAATAAAGACTTAATAGAGAGAGAGGAAGAGAGAGAGAGAGAGGGGGAGAGAGAAGAAGAGAGAGAGAGAACGATAGAAATAGTTATTATTTACCTCTTTGCCAGGAGGTTGGACACACGGTCAGATGTGGTTTCGAGAAACCAGCACTCTAGGATAAGCGCACTCTGGCTTACAAAAAGTGCCTGAGCAGCCCCGTCGGCATTCCCCAGTAGAGGTGTGTTACGCGATTAGCAAAAAGAAAACATTCTCTCTGAGAATTGGTCAGTTAAGTCTGGGAGGATGGACCTCCTAGGACTGAACAGAACAATACATCAGCCCAACAGCAGCAAAGCGGCGGATAGATAGACAGAAAAAGATTTAACATCAAATCAGGGTATGTTAACATAAAAGTGTGGTTTTTGTCGTTATACTTTATGTTTTATATAATTGTATTTATTTTCAAAGCGAATTTTTTACTCGCAGTTATGTCATTGCGGTAATAATCCTCTGAGGAGAAGATTCTCTTTGAAAATCCATTGATTAAGGACTTTGCAGTACCTTTTTACTTGAAATTTGATATGTAATAAAGTTTGATTAGTTTCTCATTTTATTCTATCATTTAATCTATTATATATATATATATATATATATATATACATATATATATGTAGAGAGAGAGAGAGAGAGAGAGAGAGAGAAAGAGAGAGAGAGAGAGAGAGAGAGAGAGAGAAGAACACTTTAGATTTCACAGTGAGAATTAAGTATCCAAATATGAAAATTAATTTTGAAATACTGCTTTAGTAGGACACATAAACATAATATTAGCGTCTATTTATATAGAAAGGGTCCCTATTTAATTCTCCCCTCCCCACCTCCCCAACCACGCGAGAGCACAGTTAGGCACAAGGTCGGTTTTTACTGTGTGAAACCTACAGCATCCCCAAAAGGGTCACTCTGGATTAGGACACAAGGTAAAGTTGCCCGAGTCTAGAAGGAATTTCCTTTAATTTATGGGGGACAGCAAAGATGAAGTGTAGTACCAGAACAGATAATACACTTTGATCCTAGCCAAAAGGCTAAAGAATAAGTGCTATGCACAGGGTGTTTCAACATTAACGTCACCCATCTATAACTTATGGAGTAGACAAGAAAGTCAGGGAAACTTTGGATTCTCTAAAAGCTGAAATGATAACAATTAGAATGAGTCTTCATTCAGTATCTTTCGTTATGAAATGAAAATCGCACAAGACAAGTTCTACATGTTCCCCTCGACGCTAATGGCGTACTTGGAGCCGTCAAACCAAGTGGTCCATTACTCTGACACACTCTTGCATTGTTATGCCACGGATCTGATGAGTGATGGCTACGCGCTGCACTTCAGAGTGCAGTGGCCCCTGAACGACTTAACCTAGCGTTTGAGATCCACAGGACACAGGGTTCTTACTGTTAAAACGGTAGCGAAAAGTGCTTCATCACTGAACCACACCCATTCGGAGGTTAATAATCCACCAATATAAATGATAGTGTCATCTTTTTAGATGCGTTCTAACCGCTATTCCTCTTTTCTAACAACCCTAAAAAGGACAGAATAGTATCATTAATATCGACGCAGTTATAAAACTCAAAATGGGTCACGTTTATCGTGAAGCACCTTGTAAATACGAACGATATATTCGAGGCAGTGAATTCAGAGAAGCTAAAAGAGAAAACACATTGGGAACTGAAGTGATGAAACGATAAGATATTGTTAACAATGACAACAGTTATTGCACGTGTGCTGTGCCGAGACCATCGTTAAGCAAGCCTGGTCATTGAGTTTCGTTTTTTTTTCTGCTGACGTCAGAGTGGTTCGTATCAGCAGTTATTTCAGATTCGAACACGTGTTATTAAAAGGAAAATTAACCCCAGTTAACACAGATAAGTAAGTGAACATATTTTTATTTTTTTTAAATGTATTTAATTAAAAATTGATTAAAGTAATTTCTTGACCTTAATTTAACCATTTTTAGGTTAAAAACTCACGATAATTTAATTTTAAAATTCACCCGTTTCAAATATTTTTTTTTAATCATTTGTTTCATAGTTAGGTGGATGTACTGGTATTTGAAGGACTTAATCCGGTGCTTGAGATCGCCAGATCACAAAGTTCTTGTTGAGAGAGAGAGGGACAGAGAGAGAGAGACATAGAGAGGGAGAGAGAGAGATATACATACATACATTCATACATACATACATTGTATAGAATAAGAGTAGGGTGTCAAACAATATACATTGAGAGAGGGTGAGAGTAACAGACATAAACTTAATAAGAGACATGTTCTAAATGTGTGCAACAATGCTGATGGCACACTTTATTAACCATCACTGTTTCTCCTACATTATTCTCAAACCAAAACGGTCCAATTACGCCATGTTTCAAGATGGCGACCGACGTGGTGCACTTCACAGTGTGCAGTGGTCCCTGAAAGACTTCATCTAGTGCTTGTAATCCCCAGAACACAAAGTTATTATTGTGTGCGGTGACCTGATAGAGAGAAGCGTGCTTCATCACTGAACCACACCCATTTAAAGATTTATAACTATTCCAATATAAATGATATGGCTATCTCCTTATATTCTCTTTTCTATCAACCCTAAAAAAGGCAGAATAATATCATTAATATTGGCGGAATTATTAACCTTAAAATGGATCACGTTTATACTGAGATACCTTGTAAATACGAACGATATATTCGAGACAGTGGATTAAGAGAAGCTGAAAGAAAAAAATTATCTGAAGGCTGAAGTGATGAAACGATAAGGCATTGTTAACAATATCAACAGTTATTTAATGTGTACTGTGCACGAGATGCTGTACACATGTGCATAAAAAATTGAAAGAGTATATACACAAATATATGTATTAGGTTGAGGAAAAAGTTGGTGCGCACTGTTAAAATAATAATATGGCCTAAAAGAGAGAAGCAGGATTAACTACTCTAATATTAATGATAATGCCATCGTCTTTGATGATTTTGAAACGTTATTCTATTTTCTATCAATGCTGAAAAGTACTACAAAATAATAGCATTAATATTGGAGGGGTTATTAAGTTGTGCGTGTGTTTGTGTAGAAAGAGCCGTGAAAAAACATTATTTTTTTCTAAGTAACTCAATTAGTTTTCCACTAAGAAAGACACTGAGTGCGCATGTGGAAGGAAGGAGACAGGAAGTCATTCTTTGATGAAACAAAAGTCATCTAACCCCCTATCCCCTTCATGACTCGTTTGAAGTCTTAGCCTTTATGACAAAATTAACATTTTTAGAAAGATAGGAGAGAAAAGGAAGATAAGACAAGACAAGGTGGAGAGATAAAAAACAGGAAAAGAGAAAGAAAAGGAAAAAGAGAGATAGAGAAAGAGAAATAAAATCCAGCCAAATAGTGACGAAAAATAAGAAGGTAAGGCTCTAGTGATTTGGCAGAAATCAGCTTTTTCCTATTTAAATAAAAAAGTGGATTTTGACCCAAAAAGTGAAGAACTCACACCCATGGGAGGCTCTAGCAATTTAAGTGGAAATCCGCTTTTTCTGGATTAAAAAAAGTAGAATTCCTCTAAAGAGTGGAGAACTGACATTCCTGCTTTTTCTTGATGGACGAAACCAACCCAACAGATACTACACTTTGTTCCTAGCCAAATACACTCTAATATTAATGATAATGCCATCGTCTTGGATGATTTTGAAACGTTGTTCAATTTTCTATCAAACTCGAAAAATATTAGCCAAGTTATTAAATGTGTAACCTGTATACTAAGACACCCTGTATTTCGGTATTACATACGCACAAAAAGGTTGAAATTAAAAAGGAAATTACTAATGAGAGACCAGTTATCAAGGTCAAAATAACACTCGAGGATAAAGTTTAATGAGATGGATAGATTAACAGTTGAATGATGATGACTATTTTGAAAGGAGTTAAACTCTCCACGTACCACTTACACAAAACAACAGTCGACTCAGAAAACAGCATTTTTCCTCCCTTTGTCAGACACATAACTGAGGATTAATAGGTTGGAAGCGAAAGTTACACTCACTTTTTAATCTCTATGAATGATATTTATTTACTCCTCGCGGAGTTAGGCACAAGGCCAGTTTTATCTTACTCCCACAAGTAAGATGTGGCCCAAGATCGGGTCGAGCAAGTGGGGTTAAAAGCCAGCGCTCGAGAGGTGAGCACTGTGGCCATTTAAAAATTGCCTGGGCAGCCCCGTCGGCATTCCCCGGTAGGGGCGCCTCAGACAGTAAGCAATAAACTTACTCCTCCCCAAAGAGAGGAGGCGAAGCCTGGGAGAGTGGACCTCCTAGAACTGCACAGAACAGGCGTGCAGTATCCATCGGAACAGATACTACACTTTGATCTTAGCCAAAAGGCCGTGTCGCAAAATAAATAAACGAAACGAAATAAACTCCAACAAAACCTAAACCGAACCGAACCAAAGCAAACCGAAATGAACCGAAACGAATTTAACCAAACCACATCAAACTAAACCGAACCAAAGTGCAGAACAGTAACATTAATATTGGCGGAATTATTAACCTTAAAATGGATCACGTTTATACTGAGATACCTTGTAAATAGGAACGATGTATTCGAGGCAGTGGGTTGAGCGAAGAGGGAAATCATCTGAAAGCTGAATTTATTTATCTACCTCCCACAAGGTAAGATGTGACACAAGGTCGGGAAAGTGGGATTAGATAAGCCAGCGCTCGAGAGGTGAGCACTGTGGCCATTTAAAAATTGCCTGGGCAGCCCCGTCGGCATTCCCCGGTAGGGACGCCTCAGACAGTAAGCAATGAACTTACTCCTCCCCAAAGAGGGGAGGTAAAGCCTGGGAGGGTGCACCTCCTAGAACTGCACAGGACGGACAACCCCCAATAGACAGGCGTAAATCAGACCCAAAGGCCCGGACGATACCGGTTTATTAGGTGGGGTAAAAAAAAGAATCTAAAAGCTGAATAATATGCCAAAATAGGTAAATGAAACGAAATAAACTCCAACAGAACCAAACCGAACCAAACCGAACCAAACCGAACCAAACCGAACCAAACCGAACCAAACCGAACCAAATCGAACCAAACGAAACCAAAGTGCAGAATAATATCATTAATAATAGCGGAATTCTTAACCTTAAAATTGGTCACGTTTATACTGAAACATCTTGTATATACGAACGTTATTCTATTTTTTTTATCACGCCTGAAATGTACACAATAATATAATTAATATTTGCGGTATTATTAAATAGGATAAGTTTATATTAAGACATCCTGTACGTATGCGTAACAGGCATAACATCGGCCATTTATGTCGCATATCCAGTGATAAGGCTTCAAAGAGATCGTCTGCTAAATTTTTATCAATATTGGATGAATGTGCAACAAATACATAGAAGACATTGCCAAGGCTGCTGCAAAGAAGGTGAGCTCCCTCTACCGCGCTAGAAAACTACCCACACCTGCCAGTATCCTATATCTCTCCAAAGCAGCCATTCACCCATGAATGGAGTATTGTTGCCATATGTGGGCTGGTGCATCTACCACTAGTCTTTCTCTATTACACAGGGTTCAAAAAAAGAGTCTCCAATCTAATAGGTCTCGCACTGTCAACCAAGATCCAAACCCCTGTCGCATCGCCGCGATGTTGCATCCCTGTGCTTGTTTTACAAGTACTTTAATGGGATGTGCTCTGACGAACTCCTAGCACTTTTGCCCCCTCGACGTAAATACCCCCGACTAATCCGACAAGCAGCAAAATCTCACCCCTTCAATGTAGAGGTTCCCGGATGCCGGAAAGCTTTCTACTCTAATAGTTTATTCCCTCGAACTACTAAACTTTGGAATTCCCTCTCTGTTCCCTGCTTCCCTGACTGTGCTAATATGCAGAAATCTAAATGTAATGCAAAATGTAATGCAAACAAACATCTCGCTGCTCAACTCCCTACATAGAGTGTCCCTGAAGGCATGGTCCCTAATCCACAGTAGCCGCTTACGTCCCAGTGGTAATGTGCCTTGTTTGGGGTGAATAAGGGTAAAAATACATAATAAAAAAAAAATAAAACACCTAACTTTATCTTCAACACCAACGCTAACCCTAAAAAAATCTTCAATGAGTAAAGGCACGGAATTCTCGAGGAAGAAATGTCTTTCCAAGAACTTTCCATCTGTGTAACACGTTTCCATAAGATTACTTCCCCGAGGGCTACAGCATGGTCATCAATAAACAATTGTCATAAATTGTCTTCATAATTCATTAGATGTTAGTCATTCCATTCATTATTTAAATCATCTTCGAACCGAACCCTTTGTTTAATCCACGGGGGTAGATTTTTCTTGTTCCGTCAGCCATGAGCGAATAGAAGTGTTAAATAAGTTATTATCACTTGTACTGACGATTGGACTTTCAACTCACAACTCAGAACAACTAATCATTAATCAATGCCTTTATCCGTTACGCCACGGGTCTAATAGAGAATAGTAGTCCGAATAATAAAAATAATGTAAGTTATCAATCTTCATCTGAACAAATCCGAAACATTTTCCTCTTAGATCATTATTCATTATCATTCGATTATCGATCTATCGATCTATCGATCTAATTAACCTTATCCTCGAATTGCTCGAAGGGGGGGGGGTATATTTTTTTTAGCGCTTTACAAAAAAATAAATGACTACGTTGCTTAAAGACAGCTGTAAAATTGCAAATGGATTTAACGAATCGAAACGAATTCGAATTATTTTAAATTCTGAAAATACCAATAAAATAATTATTTAAATGTTTGCACCACTTAAAAAAAATACATTCTTCACTGAGATATTGCCACTGAGACATAGGGGACTAATGTTATTAGGCGTTAGATTTATGGGGAGCATTATAAGCGGAGAATTGTGCAGCAAGATGTTTGTTGACATTACATTTAAATTCCTGCCTGTTAGTACAGTCGGGGAAACGGAGCAGGGAGGGAATCCCAAGGAAAAGCGGGCAAAGGAAGGAAACTATTGGAGTAGAAAGATGTCCTGCATCTGGGGACCTCTAGAGTAACGGTGCGGGATTTTGCTGTTAGTCGGGTTGGGCGGGGTATTAACGTTGAGGGGGTGCAAGTGCAGCAAGTTTGTCGGGGCACATTCCGTGGAAGTACTTGCAAAATAAGCACAGGGGTACAGCATATGTGGCGATGGGACAGGGGCTGGAGTTTGGTAGACAGTGCGGTATCTATTCGATTAGAGTTTTTTTTTGTGCCCTGTACAAGAGGGATAGACTAGTAGAGATATAGGATACGGAGCACATTCCATGGAAGTACTTGTAAAACAAGCATAAGGATGCAATACTGCGGCGATGTGACAGGGACTATAGCTTGACAGACAGTGCGAGATATATTAGGTGAGAGACTACTTTTTGCACCCTGTCCAAGAGGGAAAAAACAATAATCCATGCATGAGCGAATGATAGATTTATAGAGATATAAGATACGGAGCACATTCCGTGGAAGTACTTGTAAAACAAGCACAGCTATGCAACATTATGGCGATGGCAACAAAACTCCATGCATGGGTGAATGGTGGCCTTTTGGAGACATAGGAGACTAGCAGGTGTGAGAAGTTTTCTAGCCAGGTAGAGGGAGCCTATCTTATTTGCAGCAGACTTGGCAGTATTTTTTATGTATTTATTCTGCGTTATCTCTTTCCTTTTCCCTTATCCTCATCATGATATTAAATTTTCTAATGTTACATATTGTGTTGAGTTCTTTTTCTTCCGCCATTGCCACGACTACATTATAATCCCTTACATTTCTAAATCTATGAATTTGATTGGGCGAAAACACCAAGAATAAACTGAACAGCTTCGACGGAAATTTAACTCGACTTGCCGCTATCACAGTATTCACTGATAATCATTTCTCTATTGCACTTCAGCAAACAGCAAGAGAAAACAGCGAGTGTCGATTGAAACTATTATAAACCTACTTTCATTTACGCTATCCTCACTCTGGGGATTTTCTTTTTATAGCCGATCTGACAATGTAGTACGAACGAGTTTCTTGCCACCCCTCTGCCTTCTTCAGGGTGGATGCCAGTGTTTGTTTTTTCTCTTCTTTTTTATTTAGGAATAAAACGCAAAGATGATCGGCGCGAGAATGATCACAATGGTTCTAGGATCAATGGGAAAAATACTTTTGCGGTTCTGCAATTTTCCCCCTTTATTGTCGCTCTTTCTTGCGTGAGGAAGAAAAGAACACGGGAAGGAAAATATGTTTTTCTATTGGAAAGTTCAACCGATGAAGATAGAGATGTTAGAGATAGATCGATAGTTAGAAAAGGAGAGATAGATAGATAGATAGATAGATAGATAGATAGATAGATAGACTAGAATAGATAGTTAGAAAAGGAGAGATAGATAGATAGATAGATAGATAGATAGATAGATAGATAGACTAGAATAGATAGATAGATAGATAGATAGACTAGAATAGATAGTTAGAAAAGGAGAGATAGATAGATAGATAGATAGATAGATAGAGAGTTACAGAAAGAGAGTCAGAGAAAGAGTAGCATAAAGAGAGAAAGAATTACATGAAGGGAAAAATAGAAATAGAGATACAGAAAGAGAGACGAAGGACGAAATAGAGATAGAGAGATATAGAAGAGAGAGAGAGAGAGAGAGATAGAGGGAGAGAGAAAGAAAGAGAGGGAGGGAGAGAGCAAAAGTAAATAAAATAAATTAGAAATAAAGACAAAATATGCGTGTAAGAGAGAGAGAGAGAGAGAGAGAGATCGCTCTCTCTCTCTCTCTCTCTCTCTCTCTCTCTCTCTATATATATATATATATATATATATAGAGAGAGAGAGAGAGAGAGAACAGAAAAAGAGGAAACGATAGAAAAAATGAACGATAAGAAGAAGTGTGACAGAGATCAATAAATAAAGAGGGGCAATAAAAAAGAAAGAAATAACAGATAGGAAAGAATGATAAAAAAGAAAGGGTTAACAAAACGGAAGTAATAAAAAAAAGAAGAAATGGCAGATAGGAAAGAATGGTTAAAAGGAAGGAATGGTAAAAAGGAAGAAATGACAAAAAGAAAGGATGACAAAAAGAAAGGATGACAAAAAGAAAGGAATGACAAAAAGAAAGGATGACAAAAAGAAAGGAATGACAAAAAAGAAAGGAATGACAAAAAAGAAAGGAATGACAAAAAGGAAAGAATGACAAAAAGAAAGGAATGACAAAAAGGAAAGAATGACAAAAAGAAAGGAATGACAAAAAGAAAGGAATGACAAAAAAGAAAGGATTGACAAAAAGAAAGCATGACAAAAAGAAAGGATGACAAAAAGAAAGGAATGACAAAAAGAAAGGATGACAAAAAGAAAGGAATGACAAAAAGAAAGGAATGACAAAAAAGAAAGGATTGACAAAAAGGAAAGAATTACAGATAGGAAGGAATAACAAAAAAAAAAGGAAAGAATAAAAAAAGGAAAGAAATAACAAAAAGGGAAAATACCATTAAAAAGTGACAGAAAGGAAGGATAGAAGCAGGGGAGGGGGAGCAGAAATGAAGGAATAACAGAGGGGGGAGGGGGAATAACATAAAAATAACAGAAACGATGGAGGGGAAAAAAAGGAATAACAAAGAGCAAGAAATAACAGAACAGAAGATTAGCAGAAAGGAAGGATGACAGAAGGAAGACATAACAGAAAGAGGGAATAACAGAAAAAAATAATAACAGAAAGGAAGGAATAAACGGAAAGAATATAAGTATATTTCTAACGTCTACGAATAGCAAAAAATAAAGACAGAAATCAAGAAATAAACAGCAACATGAATAAACAGAGAGAGGTAGAAATATACACCCCCTCTCTCTTTTTCTCTCTCTCTCTCTTTCTCTCTCTCTCTTTCTCTCTCTCTCTTTCTCTCTCTCCCCCTCCCTCTCTCCCTGCTCTTTACCTATCCTTCTCACCTCTCACCCTTCGCATCAGGAACATAAATAAACAGAGAGAGGTAGAAATATACACCCCTCTCTCTTTCTTTCTCTCTCTCTCTCTTTCTCTCTCTCTATCTTTCTCTCTCTCTCTCTCTCTTTCTCTCTCTCTCTCTCTTTCTCTCTCTCTTTCCCTCCCTCTCTCTCTGTTCTTTACCTATCTCTCTCACCTCTCACCCTTCGCATCTTTTTCGAAATACAATTGTCGTCGTCGTCGTGGTGGTGGGTTTTTGACATTTTTCAATGGTTGGTTTTGAACGTTCGCCATTTTGCCGAGAACACAAAAGCTGACTCATTCTCGCTAATGGGATTTGAGGCCAAACGCTAGAAAAATACCAGACGTATCACTCTGAACTATCGAAAGGGAACGGAGCAAATTCCTGGAATGCTGACTGCAAAATCGATAAATTCTTGCGCAGAAATATTCCAGAACCATTTCTCATATGCAAACCGAAAAGACTCCTCGGAATCTTCGGAGTTTTACTGTTGTAGTAACTCAGAAACGGCGTAACAATGACGTCATATGCGTGTCACAGGATTGTTGGGAATATGTTCGCATTATATTAAAGTATGTGTCTTTCGGAAATTTTTAGATGACGATTGATAATTTGTATTGTTGGGATTATTCGGACTACTGTTCTCATCTTGGATGTTATTCACACAACGTTTCGGCCGATTTAACCTCTGACCTCCTTCAGGTGCATTTGGTCGAACTCGGGAATCTGTACAGGATTTCGAACGGAGCTCTTTATTTAATCCACGGAGTTAGCTGACGGAACAAGAGCAAGCTACCCCCGTAGTCCAGATAATGCAAATTAAATTATTTATTATATTATTAGTAAATACTAGCAGGCATCGTCCGCTCGCTATCGTTTCGCAATTTAATTCCTATTCACTACTTGAAATCATTGAAACGAAACTAATCGATGAGAAAAAAGACAAAACTCCCTCCATCTTTTTCTCTCTCTCTCTCTCTCTCTCGATAAAAAAGTAGACAAAACGAATCGATATGAAAAACTAATCGATAAGAAAAAGAAGACGATCTCTCTCTCTCTCTCTCTCTCTCTCTCTCTTCATTCGTTCTGTTTTAATAATAATAATGGATTATTTTCTGTGTCTATATAAAAAGTGAAAGAAATTCTTTCTTTTCTTTTTATTATAATCAGATATTATTAAGATTAAGCCTCTCCTTCTTTGCTCATAACATCTAAATTTGTATACATGATTATTTGAGTGAGGCGGACACACGTCTGTTCACTTTTATTATATAAATCATTTCGTAATAGTTTACGCCTCAGTAGAAGGCCGACTAACAGCGTTTATAGGAACGACAGTGACCACAAGTCTCCCCAGCGCTCCAGCTCATTCCCCTTCGGGCATTATCATAATTATTATTTAAAAAAAATTAATTCTATAATGTAATTTGTTTGATGAACGAGAGAGATGAGTGACTTGTTCGGTTAATTATAAATTACGGTTTAGAATTAGAATTAAAATGTTTTTTCTCAAACATAACTCAATCTCAGAACTAAGTTTATTTTAGAATTATTTTCTGTTATTCGAGTATAAATGAAACAAACCTTAGGGAAACAAACGTTGTTTAACTCACAGTTAGTATAATTAATATATATATATATATATATATATATATATATATATATATATAAACTTAAATAAACATTGGTGACAAACGACACTAATCAATTCGCGTTTCAACGCATCCGCGTCTTCTCAAGACTGCCTTGAACACTTGCATTTAGCACCTTTGAAAAATATTGGTTTTGCCTGCAAGAGAAGATGCTGCCTAGATATACACACACATTATATATATATATATATATATATATATATATATATATATATATATATATATATATATATATATTTGTTATAAGCCCCTTTAATAAGATTGAAGTGTAGCCCTGTTCGTGGAAGTTAAAAATAGACTGACACGTAGCTATAAGGCATATTCCGACAACGTTCGTTGAATACTCTAGTCAGTCTTTCTATATGTGCCTTCCTTCGCATTCCCTTCTTGACGCGGTAATGTCTCGTGGCCGTATGGTTATGGCACTTGCTTGCAGAGTTTAGGTTTATTCTGTAGCAGTGGTTTGAACCTTGCGATCGTCTAAGATTAGCATTTCCTACACTGATGAGAGCGAAAACTTGAAACGCTGGCGTATGTAGGTACAAATAATTTAATATTATTTACTTAAAATTAATATATATATATATATATATATATATATATATATATATATATATATATATATATATATATTACTAAATAATAAGAACTTTATTACTCATGTTTCACTAACGCAGGATCGTCAAGTAAACTCCTGGCGATAAAGATTAATTACAAATACAATTAATTTATATAAAGATCCTGTGTGAGTGAGTGAGTGAATGAAAGAGAGAGAGAGAGAGAGAGAGAGAGAGAGAAAGAGAGAGAGAGAGAGAGAGAGAGAAGCTGTACTGGATATTTTAGGACTAACTACATTCTATTTTCGTGAGTCCTGAATGATATATCCACATTTAAAACCTCTCAGCATGATAGGTGGTCACATGGTTCCTCATATCTCGGATAGTACACAATTTCATGCCTATCACATTTGAGACGTTGACCTCTTTCAAAATTTATATTCTGTCTTTAGTTATCTGGGGATAATGTGTTTTGCTTCAAGACCACACCAAAATATACCAGGTGTAGCCGGATCTTTCCAACGACTCAACCAGCACCATGACTTACTTAATTCCAATCTCGACGGTTGATCGCATCATTCGAATCGCTGTAGAGCAGGTTTCGGTCTGCCAGCGTTTGGTTCCTTACATTTTCAGTACAGAGGCCCTTTCGATGTTAGAGTTCACAGTGGTTGATGGTTTCTAAATTATAAATCCATAAACTTGAAAAAACAAAAACAAAATGGAGCTTTCTAGTGGAAGCTGTTTTAACTGACTTTTGGGCTAGGATCAAAGTGTTGTATCTGTTTTGATATTACACTTAATCTTTTCTGTTGTTAGACTGAAGCAATTTGTATTTTTGTCCCAATCCAGAGTGTCCCTTTTTGGAGAGGCGGATTTTTCTCACATTAAAAAACCGACCTCGTGTCTAACTCTGTCCTCGTGGGGGAGGACAGTAAATAGGGTAAACAAGAAAGCGTATAGTACCCTGTGTAGGCGGAAACTTCAACTGGTTGCAAATATGGCGCACAGGGGGGGGGGAGGGTATTTAGGCAAAGGATGGCGGGATGGGAAGGGAGGGGGGGGGGTTACGTTCCATTCAACTTGTGTGCCGATTTTTGCGACGCTCCCTCCCGACGGGCGGCGCTCTTATGAAAACAGCATACGGCATTTAATTTTGTTGCGCTTTTTAACACCAAGAAAAAAAACCGGTGCATACAGTGAGGCCGAGCTGAGGGGTACGCCCAGAGCGAGCCCAGGACTCAGCTTCCGCCGCCGCCGCCTCTGAAAAAAAAAAATGGTGGTTCCCATCTGTTGCCGAGAAAGAAAAGTGCTGTGGGAAAAATTGCCCTTCGTGAGTCACACCGCTGTGTATTTTCATTCTGTTTTCTTCTCCCTTTTCCAAGGGTTGTATGATTTTGCTTTTCAGGTTTCGCGTTTCGTTTTAAAGATAATACCAGACATCCATCTCGCACTGACAATTCTTTCGAAATCCGTTCCTCGTTCTTTTATGAATCAGTGACCGACAAGAATACATATCTTTCCTCTCTCTCTATATATAAAGTTAGACTTAGACTTGGGTAACCCCATGTCCTGAGACATACACACTTGTCTATGTATAGGATTCACTCCTAAACTAATTAAACGACTATTATGACTTTTGGAACATAGCTGCTAGGTGCAAGTGGTGGTGATGTGAGGGAACATTCGTGAACATTTAGCAAGCCTCTTTTGTAGAGCTGCGTTTTCCCCACATTAAATACCGACCTTATGTTTAACAGTGCGGAGGCAAGTAAATCGGGGCATCTCCTTGGCCTTTTGGCTAGGAGCAAAGTGTAGTATCTGTTCTAATGCTACACTTTATTTGTTCTGTCCTCGGTCAGTGAAGGAGGGAACCTTGTAGACTCAGACAATTTTTATTTTTTTCCCAATCCAGAATGCCCCTTTTCGGGGAGCTAGATTTTTCCCGACAAAAGGTATTGTTAATACAATTCGAGGTTACGTCATCGACAATCGGTGCGACAGTGACATTGCTTCTGCTGTCTTAGTGCAGTCCTAGGGGGTCCACTCTCCCAGGCTTTATCTTCTCTCTTGAGTAGAGGTTAGTTTATTGCTAATCGCTTGAGGCGCTCCTACCTGCGAATTGTCGATGGGGATGTTCAGACATTTTTTGTAGGCCAGAGTAAACTTCTAGAACTCTGGCTTTTCAAAACATCACCCGACTTTGTGTCTAACCTCCTCGTCAGGAGGTAAATAAATGTACATCTTGGTATTTTGGCTAGGATCAAGGTGCAGTATCTGTTACTAAAAAATAAAAATAAAATTTTAACACACTGGAGATATTTTCAGTACCATGACCCCAATAGTAAATATGGTATTATGATGACTGAAATGATTTTAGCTAAGAGTATTTATTTACTCCTCTCCAGGAGTTAGGCACAAGGCCAGTTTTATCTTACTCCCACAAGGTAAGA
Source organism: Sepiola atlantica (assembly GCA_963556195.1). Classification (NCBI taxonomy): domain Eukaryota; kingdom Metazoa; phylum Mollusca; class Cephalopoda; order Sepiida; family Sepiolidae; genus Sepiola; species Sepiola atlantica. The sequence continues at coordinate 23,366,933 of OY744548.1, read as the reverse complement.
TGTGACCCAAAGTCGGGTCGGGAAAGTGGGGCTTGAAAAGCCAGCGCCCGAGAAGGTGAGCACTCTGGCCATTAAAAATTGCCTGGGCAGCCCCGTCGGCATTCCCCGGTAGGGGCGCCTCAGGCAGTAAGCAATAAACTTACTCCTCCCCAAAGAGGGGAGGCGAAGCCTGGGAGGGTGGACCTCCTAGAACTGCACAGGAGAGACCCATAGACCGGCGTAAATCAAGCCCCGAAGGCCAAGACAATACCAGTCTATGATGACCACTCCGCTCCCTACACGTTTGATGGCCTTGTGCCTAGTTTGCAAAACTACGTTTTATATTTTTGCAAATAAATAATTCAAAGCGTAATATCTGTTCTTCACATTTTCTGTCCTCGGTCAGCGAAAGAGAAATCCTTCTAGACTGAGGTAATTTAAATATGTGTCCCAATCCAGGGTGCCCCTTTCTGGGAAGCTGGATTCTCCATCCACATTCAGAAACGATCTTGTGTCTAACTCAGCCCTCGTGGGAAGGCAAGTAAATAGGGGCATGTCAAAGGATCACATGCTGTAAAAAAAACAACAACAACAACCAACAAGAAACGCTGACCAAACCATTCCTTCCGGGGCTATCTTTTCGGGGGAGTTCGAAAGAAAGTATAGTTTGGCGTGTCCATAAATACATGATTCTAACGTTGTGCATTTGATAATGGTAAAAGTCACGATTAGAGTCGGAGTAAGATTTTTCGAAAATGCGATATATATTTTTTTTAAGGTTATAAAATGCTGACGGTTTGGGAGTTAAAATCAAGTTAGTATCACGTATTAATAGAAAAAACCCAACATTTTAACACTTTTTTAAATTGATATATAGGCTTATTACCAATGGGTCTTCCTAGCAAATATGTCGTCAGGTAGGAAATAATCCGAGAATACTAGCATATTTACTCATTTAAAAAGTATTTTTCTTCCGATTTCATGCGTAATACTAAATTGATTTTAACTCTAACAAGTCCAGCATGTCATAATCTTAAAAAAAAGAACCCTTTTTATCGCCAATACACAATTTTATATCGCGTTTTTGAAAAATCTTAATTCGCTTCTCATTTTGGACTTTCTTTTACATTGATAATTTGGTGCTTCTGCACAGACGGGGGCCACTGTTTCGATCGATGGTGGCGGAAACTGCCGACTCCTCTTCGGGAGAAATCGTGATCGACGGAAAGAAATTTGATTTTGGGGAGATAACTAATATTGGGTTAATTACTTTTTCACGAAATGGACGTAAACCGATTAAACTTTGAAGAGAATTGTACCCTGTTTAAAACTCCTCCCCCCACATTTATCATTCAGTCAATACCCTGTAAAAAACTTGTTTT